>OZ024855.1:43738101-43828101 GCA_964017155.1 Oasisia sp. SBJ-2009
CGGGTGGCGAACTCGTTGGCCCGATATATCATACGTTATCGTGTTGTAAACGGTCGGATTGCGCCAGTGACGCCATCAGATGCTGGTTGAAATGCCGAAGTGGCGTAATAGGGAGTGCCTGCTCAACCGACAGTCGTATTGATTCAACTGATATAAAAGTTCCAATACAAAGTTGTTGGGCCTAGCGCCCACTCAGCGAGCTAGTCGTGTCACCGGAATATTACGCAATAACTGTTCCATTAACCGTTCCATTCATGCGGGCAATCAGCGCCGATCGCGCGGGGTGTTTACAGCAGTAGTCGACTCCCTCAAATGGGTCAACGTTAACAAGATCCACCCTGATTTAATTAAGCCGTTTTATATTTAAGAACGGAATTGACGCAGAGTGAATGACGGAAGCGGTTTCGCTGGAACTGCTGCTTAACACTTATTCTCTGCTGTTTCCATCGTTCTGAGAGAGTTTGCAAGTAATGGTATCCGTATGTTGTTAATCATTCTTTCATCTGCGGCACGCAAGTTTAACGGTCATGTCAAAATTACGTAGACTCTTTGAAAACGACGAAGATTTAAAGTGAATGAATGATATTCGTACTCGTGAATGTAGGAATTAATGGCGGTTGTGGTTTAGTTCCGGTGGTTACGGTGCGCTAGTCCTGGCGACAGTAACGCGTGAGTGACAGTGGTGCGTGGGGTAGAATTATGACGTAAGTCGCAAGTTTGCCCCACCCTCAGAAGTCAATTTGTTAGTAATTCTACCAGCGACGCCGGTGTCAACAACTTGTGTTGTCTCGTCGTTCCTCACTGGACGCAAACCATTTGGACAGCGGACGTAAACGTCTTTGTCCATCGGTCGCCCGTAATTACCGGTGGCACAACTGTTTCCTTTCATCCAGGCTGCGACGAGAACCCCGCCCTGAGAAACAGTTCACACAACGGTCACGTCAACAGTATCAGGGCGGTGGTCGCTCGCACATTTCGTTAGCGGGTATTTTGATTGAAGAGTTGGTTGAAAGGGGGTGAACAGAAGTAAGCGGGTTATTTGTGATCGACAGCCAACCAGTGTAGTTATGTATCACACAACACAGTTTTACTCCACGAACAGAACTGTGCCTTGGTTTTATTGATGTTTTATGATATAGAACACACGATCACTGTTGCAGACATTAGTAGTTGAGTGCCACGTATCTTGTGTTATTCACGATAAATATTGCAGGTATTTGTAGTCGGGTACCAAGTGTTGAGACATAAAGTGTAAGCATATTTTGCAAACTACTTGGTAATACATTTCAATATATTTTATACGCTCTTTCAAGTCGCCATAGGTGAAGGCGCCACTACTTTGCGCCACACACAATAATTGTTTTATGAAAGTCTTATTTCTGCAAAATGTTAATACATTTGTTCTTAGCATAAGAGCTGCCGTATATCTTGCTGCATTTCTTTATATCTGGCAATAATAAATAACAATATAATGTGTACATTATATCAAGATCAGTTTGGCAATTTGATTTATAGATCATCTGTGCAACTTTGAAAAGGTCTGACCGTATTAACATGATGTTTCCTCAGTTAATACCTCCATAAATGGTGTTATAGGTTCATTGTTGCTGTTGTGGCAAGGGTCAAATGTGTAACAGACACTTCCCCAACAGACACGTTACATCAAGTGTCCAGTTTATAGAAGACACTTCACCGACAGACGAGTTACGTCAAGTGTTTAGTTTGTAATTGAATTGTTATAGTACTAAAACGTACACGTCAACGTTCAAAACTACTTACGAAGTCTCGTACTTTACGAATCAAAGACCTGAATATATAATGGTTTAGTACCCGTAGCCCCCATTCCCAGTGAATGTTTTTATCTCCGCAGGGGGTGTTGTCTGCGTACCATCCCGGGGGTTGCTGGCACTAACAGGGTGCTAGTGGCACTACTTATCGTTTTACCAACACTGCCTGGCTGTTCCATTCAGTGTTCTGTCCCAACTTAATTTTAGGTACCTGATTTTAAAGTGGGAAAATACTCTTATATACTTATTTATTTGAGGTAAACCGCAAACCACAATCAATAAATTAATTGTTCACATAAAAGTGAGGGCAGTTGACTTTAAAAAACCTATGCCTGAGTCAGGGCAATTAACTTTCATGTGTGAGTTAAATGGGGTTTTGCTCACCTTAGACAGTTGTACGTAGAGGATTTACTTTACCTCTTAGATTTAGAACAGTAAGCTTTCCACACCACACAATTGGTGTGTGAAAGTCACATGGGGGTTAAACGATTAACTCCACATACAATTATAACGATCTACAATGAGGGAGTGTTACACTAACAACATACTGAATGGGGGATTACTGGCACTAAATTATCATACCTTGGGAGGCTACTAGAACGGGGCTAGAGCCTCGGGAGGCTACTGGAACGGGGGCTAGAACATTGGGAAGCTACTAGAACGGGGGTTACATCCTTTGGAAGCTACTGGAAGGGGGGCTAGAACATTGGGAAGCTACTAGAACGGGGGTTACATCTTTGGGAAGCTACTGGAAGGGGGACAAGAGTCTTGGGAAGCTACTGGAACGGGGGCTAGACCCTCGGGAGACTACTGGGACAGGGGCTAGACGCTCGGGAGGCTACTGGGACGGGGGCTAGATCCTCTGGACGCTACTGGGACGGGGGCTAGAGACTCGAGGGATAATGAGATGATACTGTATACTACCTAACACTATACGCAGTAATCTTGATCGCGTCGAAACATATATAGCAGTACCTACAATGTGAACCATTTCCGTGCAAACGTGACTCCCAGACTCGTGGAATTAAGCAGCAAGGCTATTGTAGATCCCGGCTATACTGTGCAATATTTCGAAGTGCAATAAATAAACATGTCACAGTAAAGTTAACCTGTGACAACCGTTTTAAAGAACCAGACATGACGAGTAAACACGCAAATTGACAGCGGGCTGTCAATTTGCGGGCTGGCTGCAGTATGAACGCGTGGGTCGACGCCTACAGAGATATGCTATGGCAAAGACATTTCGCGGTTTCGCTCATCGGCAGTTCGAGACCAAATCTATGCATCAGCACAACACCTATAAAAATGTGTAATTGTCTTTTAATGATAGTCTTCCGTATACATGTGGCTTCACCAGCCAGTATCAGAACTCTCTGACACAATAGCATACAATTATATAATGAAACTAACAGTCACAATCTACCGGATATATGTAAACTATATTAATTACACAAAACCATGACATACACATATGACATAAGGTATAAGACAGATACTTAGTATCAGTGACTAGCATTATAACAATGCATAAGTAATAATAAGATATAACAATGTCATTCAGAATAACATAAGTATATGGATCACTTATAGTTATCAATAATACAAAGGTAGAATACAATATAGCATACCTGTAAAAAAAGATGTAATCATCTTTTAATGAGAATCTTCAACATACATGTGGTTTCACCAGCCAGTATCAGAACTTTGACAGATGGAGTTATACTATGTGCTGGCTGAGGTGTCGACTGTACCTTTTTATTAAATAGCTGCCACACAATTCTTTACTATAGCATAATATTATGTTACAGACATAAAGACATTTGTCTTATTCGAAAGCAACCGGATGCAGTAGACTGCATTTGAAAATGCTACATCTGATATGATATGTTACCTATAAAAATATGTGTACCACAAGACTCAATTATTGGGCCACTGTTACTTTCTATTCATACAAGTGATTTTTTACAAGCAAGCCAAATGTTTACCTTTAGCATATATGCTGATGACACAACTTTATTTAGCGCACCACAAAACACAATACAGAAGTGTAGAATCTGTCATAAATGAAGCACTCCTTAAATTAATTGATCGGCTTAACAAATAAAAGTTGGTACTGAATGAAAGTAAATCTAAATATAAAACCTTACCGATGCCTCGTAAGCCTATGCATAGTCTGTTTCTAAAAATGTATAACATTGAAAGGGTACATAATAATAATAAATAAATAATTATACAATGCATTGCTGCACTGTCTTCTCAGAGTATTAATAATCATAGTAATAAAACTAAATGTTTATACCATCAAATCCCGGACGGGCACAAGCACGTGTTCAATGCGCCTGTTGAATTACCGCACTATTGTCATCAAGGGCTGCCTATGCCGAATCTACATGACAATTCGAGCCGCAGACCGCTGTACTATTTCCAGACGGCACTGGCGAAGATCCTTTATAGTGGACCAGCCAAACATTGAAAAGTGCTCTAGAATTATTTTCATCGGCATTGTTTGTTAATAGCGGGCATCCATGCTAGATGAGTCACCCATAGTATGCGGAAAATGGCTAGGGTGGATGCCACGCTAAAAAACCGACATTTTGACCCCAGTTGACTTTGTGACCTTCAAAATGACCTTAAAGTCAACTGGGGTCAAAATGTCGGTTTTTATTTTCGTGATGATTTGAACTCTATATGAATAGATCTTTACAAATCAGTAAATAGTTTACGGTTATGCCAAGTATTGGCGGATATATAAGGTGTTAAACGTTGCATTTACACAGAGATGTATAGGATAATTCAACACAAAAATGTCAGGAGCGGTATAGCGTGTATGGTGAGGTTTACGGTAGTTTTGCGGTGGCGGCTGATGTGGTCTACGTACATGAACATGGTGGAGATTCTGCTGGACTTCATCAGAGCTGAGATGGATGGTAACTGGACTCTCCATCTAGAAGCGTTTGCTGCAATGTTGCCATGGCTCACAATCTATGACCACACAAACTATGCCCGATGGGGACCTGTGTATCTTGCGGATATGAAACTGCTTGAAACGACAGCACCAGAGGTCTACGCAGAGTTCATGCAGGGGAACTTCGTTGTGAAGAGAACCAAAAGACGATTCAACCAAGTTCCCGCTGATCAGGCAACTGAGTGGATAAACAAAACTTGCAAGATGCAGAACGGCATCATAGGAATTACAAGAAATAACCAAACTAGGGACAAGTTTTGTGTCACCTGGGCCGAACGCTCACGAATCTCCCAGGACACGCGATACCTCTTCAACCTGGAAGATGAGGAGGAAGAGACCACTTTCACCCGCAGTGACAGCCTTCCTTCCCAGATGAAGCGTGATGCTGATGACGTGAAGAAGCTTATCACAAAACCTACACGTTTGGACGTATTCAGAGTAAACACTGCTTTGAGAGAAGAAGATGGAGACATGGATTCGATAAGTGGCGACAAACCCTTGGTATCTTTGGCATCCAACGATTCTGCCCCGACTGAAGTGGTCAGTGATCTCCTAAAAGCTGAAGAACGGGGGAAACTGCATGTTATCACCAACCTGAAGCAACGCCTAATTGAGAAAACTGTGGGGGTTCATGATGTGCTTAAGATGCATCGCTCGAAAACATTTGCCACTCTGTACAAAGCAGCCGTGTCTACCAAACATAATGTACAGAAGACAGTCAAAGCCGACAGAAAGCTTCTGCAGCGATTACTCAATGCTGTCACCGCGGGTCGAACAGTTGAAATGGGGAGTATCCTAAAGCATGAGCTGTCCCCTGTCCCACTGTCTCTGGCCAAGCATGGTGGCGACATGAACTCGACACAAAAGTCAGAGCTAATCAATGTCCTGGTGGATGGCATTCCTATACCTTCGGCAATTCCAGAAGCCAACATGAAGACGCGTGTGATGATTGACGGTCATTGCCTGATCCAAGCTCTTGGAAAACCTCATGGGTGTCAGACGTTTGGCGACTATGCCGCCGTATTCTTGAACAATGTCACCACAAGTCACTTCAGATGTTACACAACAAGAGTTGATGTAGTATTTGACCACTACACCGGGCAACAATCAATCAAGGCAGTGACAAGGTCAAAGCGAGTGGGGAAGAAGAGGCCAATTCGTAAGGTCATCGATGGACGAAATGTCCCACTTCCACAGGTATGGAGCAACTTTATTGCATCTGATGAGAACAAGGCCGATCTCGCCAGGTTCTTGACCGAGATCATCGTGACAAAGGGTATTGATCTACCACAACAATGTGAGCTTGTAACAGGAGGCGGATCCTCTTGTGCTACACATGCGAGGTCAACAGGGAGGAGTGAAGTCAAACTAGAAGGAAACCATGAAGAGGCGGACACAAGGCTGGTACTCCATTCGTGTGAGGCAGGCAGCCAGGTATATAAAAGAGTGTTGGGCATCTGCAGAGATACTGATGTCATGCTGCTTCTAGTCCACTTTATACCAGCACAAACAGCAGACGTGTGGATGATCTCTGGAACAGCAAAGAAGAGGAAATGCTATCCAATACATGCACTGTCTGAGAGACTTGCAAAACCTCTGAGGGATAACCTGCTGGGCTTCCACGCGTTCACGGGTTGTGACACAACGTCAGCGTTTAGTGGCCATGGCGAGCGGTCTTGCTGGAAAACATTTCAAAATCATCCGCACCTCGTGCAGGGGATTGGTCGTGATGGAGAACTCGCACCAATTGAACAATTTGTATGTCACTTGTACGGCACACCTGAGCAACAAACCGTCGACAATGCCAGACTCCAACTCTTCGGTAAGGACAAGCTTGGTCTGGAGATGTTACCCCCAACCAGAGACGTCCTGGAACTTCACACCGTACGCGCCAACTATCAAGCAAAGATCTGGCTGCAGGCAGACCAGGAGCATATAGACATCCCTTCTCCCACCGACATCTCTGCATGGATATGGAGTCAGACTGCTTGAAAGCTGTATGGACAAGACTTCCTCCTATTCCAGATGCGTGTCTAGAGCTGGTCACTTGTGGATGCAAGGCTAAGTGCAGAACGGGCCGATGCAGTTGCTTCAAAACGAACCTCAGCTGCACGTATGCTTGCGGGTGTGATGGGGGTGGACTGCTGCAACCCAGCTGGCCAATAGACATGGGAGGAAGTTAATGTGACACGTTATTGGACATCATAGTGCATATGGGAACGTTAGAGTAAAACGACCAAACGTTCAATACACGTCTTACTTAAAAACCGTGTTTTTGAGAAAAACGTACTTTTGTGTTTCTTTATCCTATACTGTAATATTGTAAAGTGAATGTTTACTTGTCAATTACACTGGTTAGATGCAAGTATGTGAACATAAAAATTATTTCATTGGATAGATCTATTCATTGTGGTCCAAATTAATACAACAAAACAAAATACCAATATTGACCTTTCTCGTCCTTGAAAATGACCTTCAAATTCAAAATCAAGGGTGGCATCCACCCACACCTTTTCCCACATGCTATGAGTGATCTATCTACCATCGTTTCACGCTATTAACAAAAAATGCCGATGAAAGTTTTATATCACATATTGGCTGGTCCACTATTATTCCGAGTAGCACCGCATTGAAATAATGGAGCCGCGATGTCACTAGTCGATGTATTAGATTCTAACACACAGTGGTGGTAAACAGGGTCTCGCATCTTTGCAAATCGTGACGGATGATAGCAGGCAGTGCGACACTCGTTGGCGACGTCATCAATAAATCACTTTCAAAAATGAATTCAAGATCTCGTATGGCTGGGGAAGTGTCGACGAACTGGTCACGTATGTTGACGAGTATTAGCGATATAATAGGCGCACGTAGACTAGACGAACGGATTACAATGGCTTGCGATTAGTTGTCATTCATCAAGAGTCCGTTGTCACAGAGCCACATTTTCGCTTCATGTATGCAGGCTTCCATACGCGCGTTGGTATGGTCGGCTGGTTGGAAAGTTGTGTTGAGTGTTTCCTGCAGTTTTGACCTTTGGATCAACAGAAAAAATCCAAAAATCCACAAGGCACAGGCAGGAATGAATGGTTATTGTCTGGCCAAAAGGGTTCAGTGGTTCTTTGAAGCATTTTCCAGCCAGCATTCCTGATCACACGTGGCAATACCAGTGGCAAGTGGCAATTGTCCTCTGGGCAGTGGGCAACAAGAGCCCAGTACATCATCAAAGAGGTTGAACTAACCTGCTATACCCCACCAGCAGCTAGTGTAAAAAGGGCATTGTTTATCTAAGCATTGCCTAGATTTGTTTTGCTGAATCAAGTATTATAACAAAGAATTCGTTACAACACAGGCCTAAGTTAAAGTCGAGATGGGGCTAGTTGAGTCACACAAATGAGAGTTATCTGAGCATATGTTAAATACTAAAGATGGGTGTTTCTTTACTGGAAAATACGTGACAGAATAAGTTTGTGTGAAAATAGGGACATATGAGAAACAATATGACATCATACATCTAGTTGGTAACACTGTTATGGGCCTTAAACGGTGTCTTGCTTAAGTATGTTGTGTTACTACTGCATATTGTAAACAATTTTTGAAAATAAACATCGTGTTTGTACTTTGCATGTTATTATTTTGTTTATATACAGTTAACACTAATTTTGTGTTGTATTATATAGGCCAACAGTTGAAAAAATAACACAAACACACATTTGCATTTGAACACAACCATAAAATATATGCTCTGCGCGAATTTATAACTCTGTCTGAATTAATGTTGTAGAGATGAGCGAATTGGCGTGCATTTATTTGAAACAGATGCAAAATGTATAAATCGTTAGATGGTTATGAGTATTAGCAACCCCCCTCCCAAAAAAATTGACAAATAGATACTTAGCTTTGATAATTGTGTGGCCAGAATATTTTTGTTTACATTATTAAATAAATTTACTGGTTTGCACTATGCTTACTTATGACGCAGTTGGACTCTATTAATACAGACGGTTTATGAAAAAGGTAGTCTATGTTCTTATATGTAGGCTGTTTTATGCACGAAAGTGTCGTTTGTACATATATGATGACATAGAGATCAATATATTGTACTAATGAAACATGGAGTACAGTTTTCTGACATTGTGGGTACTACTGGATCGCATTATGTGAACCTGTTAATAAGAATAAGTGTATAAAATGTTTGTCCTAGACATGCAAGCTGGCAAACACCTCGCCAGATTCATTTTGATCATAACGTTGTGTTATATCTTGGCTATGGTAACTGTTTTAAGGCAAGCATCACATTTAGCTTGAGAAAGTCTCTTGTTGCGCGTTACATCGGTCGACGATGCATGTTTGACATTAATTTTTTACTGCAACTGTTCGTTGTCTCCTCCAGATCCTTTGTCCTGTCCACTGAACTCAGTTTATTATCTCCTCCAAACTCCGTTCTGTCTTCACACTCAATATATTATCTCCTCTAAACTCTGTTCTGTGTACTACTCTTGATTGCACATAATCCGTTGTATTCACCAGATCCTCGATCCTGCCACTGCACTTGTCTCATCCAGACTCTGTTCTGCCCGTCACTCTCAGTCTCTCGTCTGTTCTGTCTATCATACTCAGTCAGTCAGTCTCTTGTCTCATCCAGACTCTGTTCTGTCTATCACACTCTGTCTATTGTCTCATACAGACTCTGTTCTGTCTATCACACTCTGTCTCTTGTCTCATACAGACTCTATTCTGTCTATCACACTCAGTCTCTTGTCTCATCCAGACTCTGCTCTGTCTATCACACTCTGCCTATTGCCTCATACAGACTCTGTTCTGTCTATCACACTCTGTCTCTTGTCTCATACAGACTCTATTCTGTCTATCACACTCAGTCTCTTGTCTCATCCAGACTCTGCTCTGTCTATCACGCACAGTCTCTTGTCTCATCCTGACTCTGTTCTGTCTATCACGCTCAGTCTCTTGTCTCATCCAGACTCTGTTCTGTCTATCACACTCAGTCTCTTATCTCATCCAGACTCTGTCCTGTCTATCACACTCAGTATCTTGTCTCATACAGACTCTGCTCTATCTATCACACTCAATCTCTTGTCTCATCCAGACTCTGCTCTATCTATCACACTCAGTCTCTTGTCTCATCCAGACTCTGTTCTGTAAGTAGTAAGTAAGTAAAAGCTTTATTTCTTGATGGTAACCATGTCACGTGGTATATCGTGATTTTCAATGGGCCATCATCTTATATGCATACATACATCATATACATACATTCATACAATAAAGCTTTAGATAAAATATATAGTTCACAACAATATAAACATAACCGCTATAGCAATAAATAGATAAAAATAGATAAACTGTAATTATAAACAAATACATAATATTAAAATATTATTAAATTTAAAATATTATTAAATATAAAATATTAGAATAATTATAAAAAATTACATTAATAAATTATTTAACATTATTTAAAAGAAAATGTATTGATTATAATAAAAATCGTTTATATAAAATAGATCGATGGCATTATTGTATTAATAATAATAATAATAATAATAATAAAACAAAACAAAACATTAATTAAAAGAATTTACCATTTCATTTGTTTACAATATTCTGTGTGAGATTGTATCGTTCTCTATTAAAATAAAATATAAAGTATAAATAACTAAACGTACTACAGTTCAAATACAGTGTATATGATAACAACGACATAATTGTATTTGCACCCTATGCGCCTCCTAACACAGGCAACAGGAATCCCAGAGACACCGTCCACATTCTACCAGCAGACCGTTGAAACTCACACGCTTCAATACAATTATAATAACAGCAACTAGATGTGATTGTGTAAAGTATGATCCCCACTATTACTACTACTACCACAACATTAATGAATCCAAAACAATCTACCTGCGAAATGCAAACAATCACTCAAGCGTATCTATCAATGGTTTCGAATGGGTTGTTAGAGTCCGGTTTATATCGGCAACACATTTACCGGCAGCATAGACTGTGGATTCATCGGCATACATGTCAATTCTGGCTTCAGATATTTTTTAAATAGCATCATTCATGAACCAGGCTGGTTCGTTTCCATGACAACCATACAAGTCAAGTTTGAGTAAAAGCAGTTCATGTTTAATCAAATAAAATGCCTTTCTCAGGTCGACTAACACCATACCACACAAGTTGCCTTGGTCAATATTGCTCAGGAAATAGTCGGTCATCTTAAGTAACACGGTTTCACACGACCGCTTCTCTCGGATACCGGATTGTTCGTCTAGCAGTAGTTTGAACTCTGTGAGGTACATGTACAAGTGATTGTGCACGTGGCGTTCCAGAAGTTTAGACAGAATTGGCAATACAGATATAGGTCTATAATTCATGACGTCGTTTGTGTCTCCGCTTTTGTACAGTGGTACCACTCTGGCCTTCTTCCATGGTCGCGGAAAGTGCGCATTGTTGATGCTGGCATTGCAGATGTTGACTATATGCGGTACAATTATTTCGGCACTCAGTTTAAGCAGCTTACAACTGATGCCATCTAGTCCTGTTGCTTTAGTCGCTGACATCTTTCGCAATTGCTTGTGAACAAATTCAGTCGTTATATTTGGCAATTTAAATGACACATTTTCAGGGTTCTTTTGTCTAATATATGTTCTCAGTTTTGAGTAATTTGACTGATTAACGGTAGTTGTCGTTGTACCAAATGTTGATGTTATCGTAGCGAAGTGTTCATTGAATTGACCAGCCATCATCTTCGCGTGGGGTTGTGGCTGAAAGTTCTGGATGGTTAGTCTCGGTTGAACCGCACTAGTTGTAGCCAAAGATGATTTAATGTGATGCCATATTACGCGTGGATTTGGCGATTGTTTTTCAAGAGAATTTAAGAAGAACTCTCGCTTTGCTTTCCGAATATCGTGATTTACACGGTTCCTAGCACGCCTATACACCGCCATTGCATGAGGTCAGTTGAGGTTTTCGCACAGTTAAACAGCCGATCTCGGGCAGCTATAGATTGAGCCAGATCGGCGTTAAACCAGGGAGGTTGTTTGACAGTTTTAACACGTTTGACTACAATCGGAGCATGCTCGTTCAGTACAGATATATACATTTGCTCAAATAAGTCCAGCTTTTCGTCAACATCGTCCATCAGGTCGATCAGGGACCACGGCACATTTGTTAGTTGTTCTCAAAAAATATGTTCATTAAAATGTTAAAATCTCGGTACTGGATCGTTTTATGTACTTTCGTCTTCGCAAAAGACCCGTTGTGTTTGCGTACAACAGTCACCGATTGACACAACAGAAGATGTCAGTACGTTTGTAAGGTTGGTCGCTACACGATTTCGATTCTGGGAGTGTAATTTCGCTTATAAGCTGTTCGAGTCCCAGCATGATCAAGTCATTGTATAAAGTGTAGTTTGTGCCTTTCACCAGATTCATGTTGACATCACCATCTGTCTATCACACTCAGTCTCTTGTCTCATCCAGACTCTGTTCTGTCTATCACACTCAGTCTCTTGTCTCATCCAGGCTTTGTTCTATCTATCACATTCAGTCTCTTGTCTCATCCAGACTATGTTCTGTCTATCACATTCAGTCTCTTGTCTCATCTGTACTCAGGCAGATATCACCTACCAGAGTCTCCACCCTGCCGGCCGTATTCGGTATCTGGTCTATTCATCTCACCTATAAATCTATCCAGTTTTGGATATTGTCAGTGTCAGGTGTTTTCTATGGGTACGCTTTGGGTTTTATACGTATTATTGTTTTGTGGTGGACAATTTGTAGCATAACTCTTTAAGAATACTTAATAGATATTCTCACTTCTTCAATGTATTGATATTCTAGTTGTACTTAAACATGTGTAAATTGTCCCAATTTTTATATAAAAGCTGTGTGTGCGTGTGTGCGTGTGTGCATGCGTGCGTGCGTGCGTGTGTGTGTACATTAACATTATTATCAAGCAAACATTTTGAAAAAAGTAAAATTTTCTCGCGTCTCACAATTTGTATCTAGATTATCCGGGAGATGGCGCCATCATTTGCAGCTAGCCGTTGTCTTAGACCTGCCACACTGTGGTAGAGCTCAACTTCGTAAAAAGGTATTCGTGCCACCCTAGCCAGCACTTGGCAGAGCCACATACTTGTGTTGACCGGCAGAGTCCTGGCTCTGGCTGGTCAAACCACATTTCTGTTGAGGCTCTCAGAATAAAACACTCTTTCACCTTTCTACATGTATGCTATATTTTCTTTATGTCATTGTTAACTATATAAGTGTTTGGTGTACTTATATGTTATTTTGAATGAGAGTGTTGAATCTAATTATTCCATGTTTGTTCTACTACTGTTATTCACAGCCGACGTTTCTCTCTCATATACACTATCATAACTGTGACTATGTGACATATGTCAAAGACGGTTTTTCTGTAATTTAGATACTGTTTCATATATACATTGCTACCAATACTGTTGTTATATAATGATATTGTGTCAAGGTACTGGTTTGATCTTGGTTTATTTCGATCAACCGATGAGCGAAACCGCATGATGTATATTATTAGGTATTTTCAAGTGTTCACCAAGTACTATTATTTTGTTTGTTAAATTAAACCAAGAATGTAATAATATAATTATAATAGTGCATTTGTTGCTCCCAGAAGAGAGAATGTTCAAGACTGCATGAATTGTCATGTAAAAAAGTATGGCAACTCAAATTAGACAGCCTCCACAGCACTATCATGTGACCATCATGTGGCATAAAATTGCAATAGCACCTTGCAGCCTGGCTAAAGAACAAAGGTTATATTGACCCTTGTGCTCTTATTTACCCTGCAAGCAAATAGTAATCAAGACACAGCCAGTCAGTGTTGTTAAGTAGAGGGCTTCATTGATTTGGTTATAGTAAGAAATATCTTTACAATATCGAATACTTTTTAATATGTCATATGGCGTGTCGGCAGATGTAAAGGAAGCAAAATGTTGCATATAATCTTGGCAAATGCGTTTAATATCGACTAAACAGTATTTTAAACTTAAAAACCCACGTGGCCATTTTTTCTTTTAACATGTGGAAGGCATCGCCCCAAGTGGTCAAAGCCTCGTTTTCGAGCGCTTGACTTACATATTTGGGCTATCAGTGCGCTATGATAGTTATAATTTATACTGTACACTATGATTTTGCAATATAAAAAACAAAACCCACGATGTGACCACCTGCATAATAGGTGGTTGATTGCGCGAATCACCAGCCGACGTGACTTTTCAGCCGACGCTTCACGTTTTGTGTGTGTCACGAGCAATAATCCGTTGTATATAGTTTGATTATCGTTTTAACCCTCATTATTACGTATTTGTTACTCATGTTATATAACGATGTTACACATATAACATATTGAAATACAATTGAATATTATAAAGGTATTTATATTATCGCTAAATCAATAAAATGGATATTTCGTTAAATAAAAACACGGCCTAAAATCGTGTCACGAGCGCGCGCGCCTGCGTGCGTGCGTGCGTGCGTGTGTGTGTCCTGAGTGAGACTAGCTGAATAATGTTATCCAGATACTCTGCTCCTTTATCATTATATCTAAACCTATAATTCGCCAGAAATTATTTCATTAGTAATAGCAAACTTGTAATGTACAGTGCCAATTATGTCAGGCCTTATTGGTAGGGCCTACATTTCTTATGTAGGGAACGGTAGCCCATCCGTTGACTTGACTCATGTCTCGTGGTGTCACTGGCTATACCAACGTCGACTGATTTGTTTTGTTTCAGGTGACGGTGCCAGTACTGAGGGCTGTTTGTGTCAGCAGTATCTACAGTGACTTTACAAAGTTTCAGACTCATATACATTGAAACAAAAACTGCCACATTATGTGCTCCGATACGACGTTGTTCATCGATCGCCGCACTTACAACAGTAACAATTTAATGTGGGACCGGTGGAATATGTCTCTTGCTTTTACTCTTAAAAGTGCATCATTGTATGTGCTCAGGCTGGTGAAGAATACTTAAAACGTTGCAAGCATATTGTTTCCATCTCGTTGTCTAACTATCATCTGATACATGTGTAAGTGCTTATATGCTGTAGTGCTTTGAATACATAACTGTACATTTACAATGGTAAGACTACACAAATACGATGTATGCTTTAAAATGTTATAAATAACAGTATATTAAGCAGTGTTAGAATATGCATAATCAGACCATTGAGAAATGATCAAGTGTGAAGGTTGTCAAAAATAAGTTCATAAACAGGGTGATTTTAAGCTACACGCACGTAGCCATATTGGGGAGAAACCCTGCATATGTTTTTAACACAGTTGTCACATAGTGCTGCTTTGAAGAAACATGCCCATATGCCGGGATGAAAGCTTTCAAATATAGTGCACAATTCTTTAAATAAACCTTTTTCAATCTGCATGTCTCCATACTGAGGAGAAACCTTGCAAATGCAATATGTAAAGCACACAGTTCTTGAGCAGTAGTTACTTGTGAGTACATGTCCGTAATCATAAGGGGGAGAAACATGACACATGTTATACTTGTGATGTATATGTTTTAGTAGGTAACCAACCTTAAGGCACATGTTCTTATCCGCACCGGGCAGAACACATTCAAATGTGATAGTTGTGGTGCCAAATTCTTACGTATTGTCACTTGAAGATACATGCCCATTATACATACTGGACAGAAACCCTATAAATCTGATGTACATACATACATACATACATGCATGCATACATACATACATACATACATACATACATACATACATACATACATACATACATACATACATACATGCATTCACTTCGTGAAGAAACACTTCATACTTGACATCTGTGTAAATTAGATTAGAAACACCAGTGCACATTTGAACACGAAGGAGACAATTTCAGTGTATAGTAAAGACACAGTAGTTAAACGTGCTGACCTTAGGCAAAACTGCACAAATACGTATTTGGCAGTCACATATTTTCAGCAGGAATATGATAGACCACTTTATGTCAAGACTAATTTCATGTTATCATAGTTTATTCTACATTTACACTGCTGAATGGTTTATCAGCTTAGACAAGGTTTTTTATGGAATTCTCAGGTTCATAACATTATTGGTGGAAATAAACATGTTCCCATTGTTACCCATGTATGTTGTTTGATATTGTGTTTAAGTCCTACCAATACAATCAAAAATCGTTTTGTTGTGCTGTATATTCCTGCATGCATATGTGTCACTACTGGTCCCCAGCACTCAGTCCCTTGTCTCCTATAGATTATGTCCTGTCCACTGCATTCAGTCCCTTGTCTCATTCATAATCTCTGTCCTGTCCACTCCAACCAGTCTAAGGTTAATAATTAGAAACAAACTAAAATATGCTATTTCAGACCGGTCTCACAATTTGTATCTAGATTATCCGGGAGATGGCGGCACTATTTGCAACTAGCGGCAAAAATTGGTTTGATTACCCAGACGCCGGCAAACGCCGCGAAGTGAAAAGATTGTGGCGTCCCTAAAGTAAACGCAGCTGATGGTGAGCTTGGGTTAGATTATTTGTAAACTCGGAAGTTAAGTCCCATTAATCTCTGCCAGAGATATGCGTGTTCTCGTGAATTTATTATGAATACATGCACAATGTTTACAAATGTTTACCAATTGAATTGGCGTTTAGACAAATCATGGGTATTGGTTAGCAAACTAACATGTCGCTTGAATGCTTGATAATCGCTACGATTATTTATCGCCCAGACAAGTAAAGGCAACTTCTGGTATACACAAAATCAAATGCCATCCTCCACAGCAGTCTACATAAACGTCTTTTTCCCGGGACTACTTCTACTACATGCTAGAAAACACATTTCCCCAGTCAACAGTGCCTTAACTGGTGCCTAGCCGTAGTATTATTTCCGTCCCTGTAAAACTAAAAGGCTGTATACTAAAACAAAATAACTGCCGGCATTATGATTATTGGATTATCGTCATGCTATGCCTATGGCAGAAAAAGGCATCGCTCAGTGTTTGTTCCAAATTGTATGCTAACATTGAGTGTCAAGCAAGTTTTTTCAATGACATTGTCATTATTTGGTTTTGAGTAGATTTAAATGATCTGCTTAGCCTTAGGCTTAGCTTCATTAAATATGCTAATCGAATTCATCCATCTTCGCGCGTCCTAGCAAAACTCCTGGGTGTTCTTTTTGCAAAACCATGAATTTAGGCTCAGTCTATGACGTCTATAACAGCCGATGATTGGCCTCCGGTCAGGTGATCATAATAAACCTGATTTCAGACAAACATGGCTCGTGTTACTTGCAATGTTTATGATGCGAATGGGCCATTATTTGGGGATACCCTGAAATTGTTTATGCGTCTTGAAATTAGGGCGGATATTTGCGATGTTCTCCCGGCTGAACGCCGTCGGCTAACTCCCGCACATTGCGTAGGGGATCTGCCAGGGCTAGTGTTGCATGGTAAACAAGTTTGGCTTGCGATGATGATGTCATCTAACTGATTGATTTCTACAATAGTCATTTTACTTTACCAGCTGAAAGTTGAGTGTGTAAAGGGAGACCTATCGACTGTTTTAGGATTGCACGGTCTAGAGATAAGTTTGAAGTTTACGCGTGCAGCAGACATTACATAGTACATCTCAAACGTGGTGAGTAATTATTTTGTTGCTTTGTGTGTGTGTGTGTGTGTGTGTGTGTGTGTGTGTGTGTGTGTGAGTGTGTGTGTGAGTGTGTGTGTGTTTTGCTCATAACTTAGTATTTTTTAAAGATAACCATTTGGTGCTTCAGGTAAAAGTTCGTATATGTCAAGTACGTACTTTTTCAGATAGAACATATGGAAATGTGTTAGGACCTTCTATGTTATAAAATAATGTAGTAAATATTTGTTTATAAATATTACGAGGGATATTACAGAACATTTGCTTTTGTCATACCAAACCGCTTGTGATACTTACATTGGACTTTTGATCTTGAAAATGTTCAATATTTTAAAGTAATACTGACATTAAGAATATGCTATTATGATAGCAATTATAAACAGTAACATAACCTAATTAAATTATTATACGTCATGGCTGCTGGAAATTGTGAAAGTGCATGCGATAATAATATAACCGTTTTCTAAGGAAATTGTGTATTACATTAATCTTCTCGGGGCTTCATAACTAAATAAATTAATTGTAATAATACAGCAGTGCAGTTAATACAAATCGCCCATAATGTGAACGCTGCGAAATCAGTGCGGTATTTAAAAAATAGCCCTTTTCTACAATCGGCTGGTACACGCTATAGATGTAGCCAATATTTGTTCCCTTCTAGCACATGTGAAATGTGTTAATGTGCCCTGCTGCACTTAACTATTTTATCAAATAAACCTTTTTATATATGTTTTATTTAAAATATTGCTGCCCAGCTGTAGATTCGAGACCTGTCTAATAGTGTCACTAACATTGTCAATTTCTGATTGTGTTGTTTCAGCTGGCTGTGCCATGTGTTGATGAGTATTTGTTACAAAAGTGGCTAAAGTGACATGACAAAGCTTCAGAGTCCAGTGTCCATAGACAACAGCAGCTGTCAAAGTATCTGCATCAACATGATGGAGGACATCGAGCCAAGACTCTGAACGGCCTAATCGTTGTCATAGGGAGCGAGAGAAAACGTGACATTGTCTCATGTGGAAAGGTGTTTGTATTTAAAGAGAGACCAGGTCCCACATACTGACAGCCATACGAGAGGGACAGCTGTTAAACGAGCTGTTCACAGAGTAACTAACTAAGCTATCATCTGCCTTCTGAACTTGTGAGAAACCTGAAAAGTAACATTTCTGGAGATCGATCATATTGCAGTTGCACTTTAAGACGGCATCCATCACCAAATTGCCCACATGCTTGCACCTCGGGAACATTATTAAGCATAGCATTTGTGCAAAATATCGTGTACTGTACGTGTCAAATGTCATGAGACGTACGCACTCACTTGGGTAAAAAACACTTCAAAGTTTGCATTTCTAATTAAATAGGCACTGATATATGTACAAATGTTTACATGTTTTTAGAGCTTTAATGAAAAGCATATATTTACACTGGTAAACCTTATAAATGTGATGTGAGTCTAAATACGCCTAAGAAAAAAACCAGTATTATGTCTGGGAATACACACTGTTACACCACAGAGAAACAATTCAAATGTGAGACTTGTGGTCATTTCTTTACTGAGAATGGTTCCTTAAAAGTACATATCCGCAGTCACACCGGGGAGAAGCCATTCAACTGTGATAACTGTGGAGCACGATTCACCACAAATGGTCAGTTAAAAAGACATTTCACTATTCATACTGGGGAGAAACCTTACAAATGTGATACTTGTGGTGCCCAATTCTCAAGAAGTTTTAGTCTGAGGATACATGTACGCATCCATACTGGGGAGAAACCCTACAGATGTGATATATGTGATGCACAATTCTCAACTAGTAGTCACCTTAATAGACATCTCCGTATTCATTCTGGGGTCAAGCCTTATAGATGTGATACCTGTGGTGCGCAATTCTCAAGAAGTTTCAGTTTGAGAACACATGTCCGCTTCCATACTGGGGAAAAACCCTACATGTGTGACACCTGTGGTGCACATTTCTCCCAATGTAGCCATCTGAAAACACACCTCCATACACATACAGGGGAGAGACCCTACAAATGTGGTACCTGTGGTGCACAATTTTCAACAAGTAGTCACCTTAAGAAACATTTCCGTATTCATTCTGGGGAGAAACCGTACCAACGTGATACTTGTGATATGCAGTGCTTAAGAAGTTTCAGTTTAAAAACACATGCATTGCAACGTAATTCTCAAGAAGTTTTAGTTTAAAAAAACACATACTTCCATGTGCATGTGGTGCACAATTCTCTTAATAAAACCACTCAAAAACACGCATCTATATTCATACTAGATAGAAATCGACCGTACAAAGGTGACAGCTGTGGCAAAAGCTAGCAAAAAAAGTAATAACTTAATGTCACATGCCGGCATACACCGTACGCTGAAACATAAGGCTGTATCTATTCTATGGGAAAACTACTTCAAACGTGATTCCTATGGTGCGCAATTCTCTACAAGTAATGACTTTAAGAGATGTCGCTATTCATTCTGGGGAGATCCTTACAAGGTTTAACAAGTTGCCGTCCAGAGCCAAGCTCCAGACGGCATGTGAACAATGAAGCCAATTGATTATCGAGAGTTCACAAAATTTATTAAATTACTAATAAAAGTGTACATAAATTAGTATTATACTTAACATTATAAATATACAAAAATATAAAATGCCACTAAAATGCAACTAATTAAAATATATCGTCTCTAAAATACATAAGTAAAATTAAAATTATACATTGTCTTTAAAAATACATAAGTAAAATAAAACAATATAAGTTGTCTCTAAAATACATAAGTAAAAATTAAAATTATAAGTTAAAAATACATACGTATCATAAAATAATACATAAAATGTCCTACAATAATAGCAATTAAAATAAATATTATGAATAAATAATTTAATCAGTATTAAAATAATTTGTAAAAATGTTAAGTGTTCAACCTAGGTATAGCCCGCCCTTGCCAGATAATTGTCAATTTTATTTTAAAACATTTACACTGCTGGCATTTATACAATCATGACTTAATTGTTTCCAATCATTTATTGTTCTCTGGGAGAAGGAGAATTTTCTAACATAGAGTATGACTTGACTCACGCTGCCTTGTCATGCTATCTTCTTTTAGTGATATGTGATACATGTGGTGAACAAATTGATCAATGTAGTCATTTGAAAATAGAAGTCCATATCCATACTGGAGTAAACCTTACAAAAGCTGATGTGGTGTTCTATTCTCAGTAAGCAGTAACTTGAAAGCACATATCCGTATCCACTCTGGGGAATAAACCTGGTGCTTGTGGTACACAGCTATCAGAAAAGTTGTGCGCATGACTATACAAGGAAGAAACGTTATACATGTGAAACATGGAGGACACACTTGTCAATTAATGGTAACGAGAGAAGACATGCGTATCCATACTGGGCTTATATGTTTCAAATGTGAAATGTGTCGAACACAACTTACTGAGCGTAGTTCGATGAAGTGGCATACATACATGCATTCATGCCGTGAAGAAACTCTACGTACATGAATTCTGTGTAAATCAGCTTAGAAACAGTATTGCACACGCGTACTGTTATGACGTAATTTTATTGCACCATGTTAGGAAACAGTGTTAAGGATGTTGACCTTATTTATAGCTACTCATAATAAAATATGTATTTGGCAGTTATGTGTTTAGTGGCAGGAATATTTGTGTTTACATAGTTACTGTTGTTTACTGGGTTGCACTGTGTTTACTTGTGATGTTATTACAGACTATTAATACAGTCCAATTTTTAAAACAAGTATTCTCCGTTGTTACATTTGCATTGTTGCATACAAGAAAGTGTCGTTATAATATATATATATTGTATATGGTGATATGGAATTCAATAAAATTGTAACAATACGAAAACAGAATTCTGGAAATTAACTTTTGCAAAGGTCATCCATAACACATACATAAATGGTATAGTAACATGATGTAAATAGCTTATTTTTACAGCAGTAGAACATAAATTGATTGTTTATTAAACATATTTCTCATTGTATACAATTCTCACTTAGGCTTGGTAGTTATTAGAAAGAACATGTCCAACATATTTACAAGCGGTGACAAAGTTTAACTGGCTTCCTCATAGTGTCATTTCCTTAGAAAGAGTTGACTTCCTAGATACAATGTACATATACATAACATATAATATGTACTAAACAAATAAAGTGACTGCAGGTGTATTGTATTTAAACAAATCAGTATAATGTAAAATAAAAAATTATCAATATAACTTTATTGCAGTAATGCTTGGTATGTTTACAACTCACCCAACAATTACTAAACTAGTTGGGGTTCGCCATGTGACTGAATGTTACATGTGCAGTAGCTATCTTCTCACCTGTATGGAGAGTACCGGCTACAAATAGTGGTCGATACCTTTCTTTTATAGTCTTCGTTAGTTTTTGCATATTAATTTCAGTGTGGCTGAATGTTTCCTACATTAGCCAAGATATGGTGTTTTATGTGTGGCATGTACAGTTTATAACATGAATACCAAATATTTATATTATTGACTTTGTTAAATGTTTAATCACACATATCAAACATGTCAGAGCCATGCCAATTGTCACTTTGTTTCTTGTGTAGTTAGATACGGATGTACAGCAATGTCAGGAATCTGGTATGCAGTATCATCAAAGAGAGTGAACTGACACAGCCAAGCTGAAGAATATCGAACCTGTCTTATTGTGTCGAGAAAGGCTGACCAAAGGCTCATGCCATATTTGCCAGACTATGGCACCCATCGTGCTATCACTAACTATAAAGCTAGTCAGACATCACCATAATTATATCATTATTCGCATGTCAAGCAACCTGCATTCTGTATTGGTTTCTAGTCATTCAGGGTGACTGTCAGTGACTGACTGGCCTGAAGCCAGTATACACATCTTCGGTACTGGGGACACTGTCACTAACTGACTGGCCTGAAGCCAGTATACACACCATCGGTACTGGGGACACTGTCACTAACTGACTGGCCTGAAGCCAGTATACACACCATCGGTACTGGGGACACTGTCACTAACTGACTGGCCTGAAGCCAGTATACACACCATCGGTACTGGGGACACTGTCACTAACTGACTGGCCTGAAGCCAGTTTACACACCATCGGTACTGGGAACTCTGTCACGGATGCAACACACAACACAACTGAGACCACTTGATCGATATTCACATGACATTTTATATGCAGCATCTGGCTCAGCTCATGGTTGTAGAATCTTGCCGGAGATCTTGGACAAATACAACTGTCCCGTAGAGCACATTAACTTGTGGACCTAGTTGTACTAAGCACACTGGTTCAATGTTCAGTTTCCTGTCGAGTGTTGATCTGAAAAGTAAAGCATAATATTTTATATTCAATTTCAGTAAACAAAAATAGGCATCATGGTAGTAGATTTGGAAGTTCATTGCCATAATCAATAAACATATAAAATAATGTTTCATATATGACCTAAGCCATTTTACAAAAAGGCATTGAGAAATGTTCAGCTACAGCAGCATCTATTAGTTGATATCTTAGACATCTGGGTTACTCCAAAGGAATGAGGGGTGGTTTGATACATGTGGGCATTAGGGGAATAATAAAAAACGGTGATGAGTGTTATTGTTTTCATTTACTAGGCGTTTATTACATGAACTTAATATTTAATTTCATTACAATGATGGCTGATCTTAGATATTATAATAACATTATTTGAATTTTCTAAAATATAGTGCATTTATATATTTTTTTAGTTTTCAGTATGTTGTATGTTGAATACTTTTTAAAGGTGTATTAATATTTCTAATTGGATAGTACTGGATACACTGGGTATAACATGCATAATACAAGTGCAAAGTTTCCATGTCCAAGATATTATTTTGGACATGTGAATTAAAACAACTGTATATTTAAATGGGCATATTAATTTTTTGATAATTTATACGTTGCTGATTGTTAAAATGTTTAATTACCTCGATTGATCACATTTGGGTCTCCAGCAGACTATGTATCCTTCCTGCATCTGCCTGATCCACGTGACTGCCTTAAGCTGAGCCCTTCTCTGCCTCGTCACACTGTTGCATTTTAGCCTGGTCTATAGCAATATCATAATTCAAGTTCAATATATTTTGCATTCATATATTGCTGTGATGAAAATGATTGGTAAATATACAAGAACAGCTAGCATACGTGAGTTGAAAGGTATCAGGCATTACACAGCCAAGCACCATTTACCACAATAGAAAGAAGTGCAAGAATATGGTGTACATTAGCTGTACTAATATTTTATGTTATTGTTACTTTTTTATTGAATAAATTAATCACTGTTGTGGCTGTTATAAAAAATCTAAATTATTTTGTATAAAATATAATGTAAATCAACAACATTCAGTATTAGTAGTAAAATGTGAGTCACAAAATACTATTTTAATAATTGTGATAAGCAATAATATAATTCTCCTGCGTTTGATGTTCTGTTGCACGAGATAACGGAGGCTCCCTTAAATTAAAAAGCACTACGTTTCTCGCACGTTCAACAAGAGCTTTCTGACTGCGCCTACTGCCAAAGTCACCAAAACCAATGTTACTTATAATTTCGTCCCTAATGTACTTTCTCTAGATATGTACTTTTGCAACGATATAGCAAGATCCGGCGTAACTAAATAAACTGCCGATATAAAATTATTAATCAACACAGGCTGTATCAAAAAGAAGGGAAACATAGGAGAAGGAACAGAGAAAAAAGAATTAAGATCTGGACTCTGAAGGCAGAAAAAGAATATAAAGACAAAGTGGAAGAGGAATACCAGCTGGAGGCAGACACTAATGCAGAAGAAAGTTGGAAAATATTTAGGAAAGTCGTCATGAGGGCAGCAGAAGAGATATGTGGAGCCACCAAAGGAGGGAAACACCTGGACTGGAGAGTTAGACCTGGTGGTGGAATGAAGAGGTAGAGGAGAGCCTGAGAAGGAAAAAGGATGCATTCAAGAAATGGCAGATGCAGGGTGGAAGCGAACTGAAGGAGGCATGTAAGAACATGAAGAGAGAGGCAAAAGCTGCTGTGGCCAAAGCTAAAAACGAGGCATACAAAGAGTGGTATGACAAGATGGGAACATAGGAAGGTGAGCGGTTGATCTACAAAGTGGCACAACAAAGGGCAAGATCAAGAAGAGACATTGGGGAAGTGAATGTGATTAAAGACCAAACCGGGGATATGCTAACAGATGAAGTACAGATCAAAGAGAGGTGGAGAGAGTATTTCAGCAACGTACTAAATGTAGAAAACGCCAGGGAACAGCTTGGAGAAGTACCAGCAGTAGAAGGACCAGTCCATGAAATACCAAGGGAAGAGGTTAAGAACACCATAGAGAGAATGAAGAAGGGAAAAGCCCCCGGATGGTCAGGCCTCCCGATAGACCTTATCAAACACCTAGGGGAGAGTGGAGTGGACATGATGCATGAAATACTGAAGAGAGTTTGGGAAGAGGAACAAATGCCGGAAGAGTGGAAACAAAGTGAGATAGTCGCCATATACAAGCAAAAAGGGGACCCACTAGAATGTGGGAACTTTAGAGGCATTAAGTTGTTGGAACATGCGATGAAGATGTTTGAGAAGATCCTAGACCGCCGACTCAGAAAACTGATCATGCAATTTGGACTTAGTCCAGGGAAAGGTACAACAGATGCAGTATTTATTATACTACAACTGCAAGAAAAACACCTAGAAGTACACAAGGATTTGTTCCTTACCTTCATTGATTTAGAAAAAGCATATGACAGGGTGCCAAGGGATCTGGTGTATTGGTGTCTGAGAAGGAGAGGTGTCCCAGAGAAGCTAGTGAGGCTAGTAGAAGCAACATACCGTGGAGTATGAACAGTAGTGAGAACCACGCATGGCAGAACTGATGAGTTTCCCATAAAAGTTGGCCTAAACCAGGGATCAGGGCTAAGCCCATTCCTGTTTATCGTAGTATTAGACGTCATCAGCGAAGAGTTCAGATGCGGGTTGCCAAATGAACTGCTGTTTGCTGACGATCTGGCAGTAGTAACAGATACAGAGGAGGAGATGCAGAGGAGTTGGCTTGGATGGCAGATTGGGATGGAGAGCAAGGGACTAACAGTCAATATCGGGAAAACGGAAGTGATGGTCAGCAGCAGGAAAGGAACAAAAGTAAACATCAAAGACAGCCAAGGCACGAGTCTCAGACAAGTAAATAAATTCAAATATTTAGGTGTCACCATCAGTGAAGAAGGAGGAACAGAGGAAGCAGTAGGATCAAGAGTTAGTGCAGCGTGGGGTAAGTGTAGAGACATATCCGCAGTTATCAGTGACAATAATATGCCAAGGAAATTAAAGATCAAGCTCTACATGACTGTCATTAGACCAGTACTTCTGCATGGAGCAGAATGCTGGACAGTTAGAAAGAAGGAGGAACAGATTCTCGAGAAAACAGAAATGAGGATGTTGAGAAGAATAAAAGTAACATTGAGAGACAGAGTAAAGAGTGTGGACATCAGAAAGGAGCTAGGTGTGAGTAGCATACAAGAGAAAGTAAGAGAAAAATTTGACTACGCTGGTATGGACATATGCAGAGAATGGAAGAAAACGAATTGAGCAGTTAGTGACATGAGAGTGCCAGGAAAAAGGCCAAGGGGAGACCAAGAGGGAGATGGATGGATGGCGTCCGAAGGGATATGCAGACACTGCGGATCACCCCGGAAGATGCGCAGGACAGAACATTCTGGAAATCAAGAATTCGGGCCGCTGACCCCACCTAGTGGGAAAAGGCGAAGAAGAAGAACACAGCTGTATCTGACTTGAAGTTGAGTGATGCCGGGCGATGTCTGGCCCTGGACCTGGTCAGCTGGTGTGGTGACTGTCAAACTGGCTAATCATATTACAATACAAGTTAGGTACTCCGCATGGGGTATGCCTAAAATGTTGATGTCAGCAGATTTGATTACTGCAATTCCCTCCTATACAATATCGCAAACAAGGATATAGCAAAACTTTAGCGTGTCCAAAATTGTTTAGCAAGCGTAGTCACGCGTTCTCCTCGGTTTTCTCGCTCAGTGCCGCTTTCTAAAATCACTGCATTGGCTACCTGTGCACTGTGGCATCATTTTCAAGATGTGTACAATAGCCTATCAAACACTCTCATCTACACAATCAGTATATCTAAATTCAATGCTAACCCCAGCAAGAAACCCCAGACAGCTACGCTCAACCAGTAGTAACCGTCTTTACAGTTACATCCCTCGGGTGAAAACGAATGCCGGGACCCGAGCTTTCTCGGTTGCCGCACCATCGGTGTGGAATTCTCTTCCTGCCAGTGTTAAATCAGAAGGTAATATAGTTTCATTCCGCCGACGCCTAAGGCTAAAAACCTATCTCTTTAATGCTGCCTAACCTCCTTAGCCTCCTAGCTTCTTCATCCATCCATTGACTACTCACGCATTGTTTTCGATTACGAGTTTGCTTAATCCCTTGGTTTTCTCGCGCCACTGAGCTTGAGCTTCGATGATATTGGCGCTAAAGAAGTGATTATTATACACGCTGCTAACAAAGCCACGCTAGTCGCTAGAGGCGCTTTTACGCTGAGACCGTAGTTGCGTCTCAGCGCCTCCAGCGACTAACGTGGATTGTTTGCTTGTTTTGCGGAATGCTTGTTTAAATTATCCTCAATTAGCTGTTGAGGTCGCATGACTCCGAAACCTCACACATAGCTAAATATGGATATAATCTAACATGTCAGTCAATGTGAAAGCATAATATGTACATTAATGACAATAATGTACATTTACAGCCGAGTCGATGGAACGTTGAGTGATGGCGACGTATGCTAGAACGATTCCGGAACGGATGTTTAAAATAATTTACAGCTCGTCGTATGATTCACACGAGACTGGTACTTCACACATAGTTAACAATTGATTTTATATTATTACATGTCCGTCATTGTGAAAGCATAATGCCTACATTAATGCACATTTACAATAAAAATGGCGCGGTCCCGGTTATTTTGTAGTGCTCTGATCACATGTTCTCGGTCTTGACTGTCTTTGACTTTGTCGAACATACCCACATCTCAGAATCAGGCTACGCGGCTACACGGTCAACCTTCATTTTTGCAGATACCTATAGCGATACCGGGTTTATTACGACTGAACAGCTTATATCTCACTCACCCTCTATCTCAAGAACAACCTTAACCACTGTATCCACCTGATATAATTTCGAAATAGCCAGCATTTTCTTGCCGCGAACCGATCACATGGTCTTACAAAACACTCATTTTTATTTGTTTTGTACTAATATCGACGAATAGCAGTGCGCGATATTTTTAGGTGGGTAAAATATGTTACATTGTATCGTATTCGGCCGTGAAATTAAGGTTGGTGTGTCACTTGGTGAATTTGGCTGTTTATTTAACAAAATAATTAATGTTATTGAATTGAATTCTATTTTGGTTACATATACACATTTGATAGTGTCAGTGAAACCAGCGTGAGGTCATTGACATTGACATTGTAAATAAAATTGTGTACGTCTGGATTAGGGTGCATGTAAATGTTTTGTAATTAATTGTTTAAAACAAACGGCACCAGGTTCAGGTCACCAGGACCAGGTTTCCGCGTTGATGTCATTGCACAGCTTTTATCAACAGAAACCATGACAAATGCAATTATGTCACCCTTTCTCTATATGGTGAAATATATATATGAAGGGTACGTAAGCCAGCGATAGTTTGTATGTGTGTGCATGTCATGACATGTGTGCTCAATAGACAGAACAGCCAAAACAACGCCATCTTTGGCTTTGCACTGAATTCGGTCGAACGTCCCACGACGTTCCATCAACTGTAAAGGTATATTAATGTAGACATTATGCTTTCACATTGACGGACATGTTATACGATTTACATATTGAACTATTTGTGAAGTAGCAGTCTCGTGTGATGCATACGACGAGCTGTAGCCCGTGTAGGTGATTTTAAACATCCGTTTCGGCATCGTCGTTATCGAGCCAGCGGCAGCACCCCTGTCGTCGGGCCACCAGTCGACGTTCAATCGGCTGTAAATGTATACTAATGTACATATTATGCCTTCACATTGATGGTCAGGTCAGACTGTATCCATATTTGGCTATGTATGAGGCTTCGGAGTCATGCGAGTTCAACAGCTAGATTGTAGGATGATTTAAGCAAGCGTTCTGCAAATCCTTTCGCAAACCGTTCCGCAATTTACACACGTCAAGAATACGTAAAAGACGGCACACAGACCCTAGTTGCGTCAGAGCGTCCTCTGTCGGATTAGTTATTGTGGTACCTCATTGCGATAATGCACTTAATACGTACCATCATAGAAGAAGCACTTTGGAATCTTTGTCATGACGCGCGAAGGCACGTGCGACTTGTTATTGCGCCATAGAATGCAGAACTCGCATAAAGCACGTGACCCCAACAATTCAGAACGTCGACAGCTGCCGATTGTTTTGCAGTTTAAAAATTAAACTGACTGTGCACACTAGGTGACTAGTTACACTATTAACACGTTATACATCTGGACATAAAAGAACCGGATTGGTGTTGGGCAAACAAATGGATTGGGCAGCTTTAAAATCGTAACGATTACGGCAGTGGCGCGGGATTGTGACGCAGTTCCACACCAAAAATCAGAAAAAAAATCAGGTTAACGCTTCAACAGACGCAATGTTCCCAAGAAGTGTTTGTTTTTTTGGAGTATGTTTCATGCTGATGATTCCTGCGGAAATTGCATACAAACGACGCCACCATTTTGGGGGACATACAAGGCATAGAACAAGAAAACGTAACGTATACATTTTATTAGCATATAAATTCGTACATTAAAAGTTGAAAATAACTAGTCAATTTACAATTACCCGCCAGTCGAACACGCTTGCGAATCAAACATTTAAGACTGTCGCTTGTAATTACCGCCATATGTAACATATAATGCGCAAAACAGGTACATTTAGCATCTACACAAACAATCTTATTGACAAAGATGTAAAATGAGGTTTGTGAACATAAATGTTCATAATAAACAACGTATATTACACGAAATACTCATTGGCCCATGTTGCGTAATGGTCCCTGGTTCCCAGTGCCTGTGGGGTGTGGCGTGTCTAAAAACGCCTACAAATAACTCAAAAGGGCTGAACATATATAGATAATATGGGTTGGATTATCAATATGCCGAAGACTTTCTTGTTCACTTGCCATCTGGAATTTACTCTCGGTTGTCAATCTTGCTAAATTTAGTTAAAACTTGTAATTATTGCCACCACCGGCACCGCGTAATCATTAATTCGACTCGCGGCACGGATATTTGTTCGTGCGACATCATCGTCTCGTGGGGGTATATTTTGTAAGTATTTTGCCAAAATATACCTTTGTAACAGTTCATTTATACAAGCGTACTAAAATAACTGTTACATATTATAAATATCGGTGTACTTTGCAAATGTATCTTCATAATTATTGGATAAGTCGGGATGTTTTGATTCATCATTTCATGTGTTCGACTCGCGGGCTGGCCAGTATTGGCTATTGCGTATTGGGTATATCAAAATAAATTAGAATATGTTATATTATATCATCATTTAAATGGTGTCATGTGATATATAATAATATGTAGTTAATACAACATTGAATTTTGTTTTAAATCTTCAATATTTACGGAGAAATATTTTTTTTTAATCTTAAAATTGCTGCATGTTTATCTATTATATTTTGGTCCATTTCTTGAGACTGCGTAGTCCGTAGACGTGGTCGAATAGGTTGGTAACCAGTAATAACATTGGAACCATTTAACATACGCATGTGAAACCAAAAATGGGTCAACCTTTTAGGAAAGGTACATTTTTTTGACCTTGTTTTGACATTCAACGTTGACCTAGATTTTATATCTGACCTAGATTTGACCTATAGTATGGTTTATAAATGAGCCTTGTTGACATTTAAACATTACAATTGTTAAAATAGCAACTTTATAGACACTTTAAACGGTTATTAAAACTTGACCTACTTATTTGACATATATTTCACATCTGACCTGGAATTTATTGCATAATTAATTCAACAATTCACCATTAATCTCGATAAACCCTTTGACATGTGATTTATTTTGTGACCTTGACTTGACCTTCACAGATGACCTACATTCCCATGTTTTTCTATATTTGGCCCACTGCATTTGCATTAAGTTTTTATTGATGACATAATTTTGCTTTAAAATGTGCACTGTCAAAATTTGAAGTTGAGGACTGCCACTATAATGGCTTACTATGTAATCTGTAAAACGGGTTTACACCTTGACCTATATGTCATATTTGATCTATATAACAGAACAATTTATTAATTCATTCATACATGCACCATGAATCTTGATATAAACCTAGGGCTAGGCTTTAGGAAATGTAATTGTTTTTGATAACCTTTGCAGTTGACCTGCATTCTAAGTTGGACCTAGATTTAGCTTACATGATGGTATTCATTCCTATTAATGATATAATTTAGTTACCTGAAAATTAATTAGAACTTGGCAGTTGTATTTCGGAGGCAAACTCACTAATATAATGCCTTATATGCGATGTAAACATTTTGTACGTGGTTATGACAGCATAACTGATTTACTTAACCTACATTTCGCACTTCACCTATTAATAGCGTAATTTATTAATCAAATTGCACACTGAACTTCAGAGGAATTACAAATATCAGATATACATATACATCTTAATTGACATTAATGTGACCTAGCATCAAGTTTTTGGTACAACCTACAGATTGACCTACTATTTTACTTCTGAATTATATTTGTAAAATGGTTGCTTTATTTAGTTATAATTAATTAATACATGAGCACACGGCAGCTTTTGGGGATGTATATAGTGTGAAAAACAGATAAAAAATGAGATATAATAAAAATCAAGGTAATTTATTATTTTAGGCATAATCATAATGTAAACAGTGCTGCAACACCGTTCATAATAATGTCATCAAGGTTAATATTAAAAGAGCAGATTATTATATAACCACCATTTGAACAAAGTTGAAATGTTTTATTTATATATATTTAAATCGTTTGTTTTCCTTAAAACACTCATTTGCGCATAGGAAACACATATTTAATAACTTTCTAATTTTTAACTGATAGTGATAATCATAAAATAATGATGACACAGATTACAATATCGATTGTGCGTACGTTGGCCGTAGCAAAAGGCCATGTAACTCTCGCGCTCGAAAACGAGGTTGGGGGCACTTAGCCCTTGGGGGCAGAAAGTCCATATTCTCCATGTTGAGATATATAACTTTGTTTTCTTTTTGGTTGTAATAATCGCACTGTTCCCAAAATTATGTTTTACAGTTATATTGTTCGAAGGATAAATACAAACAGAAGCAGGGGAACACTTTTCCGGTAACATTGATCATGGAAATCATGCATTTTAATCGATTATTATATAGTGATTGCCATGCCCGGCAGTAATGAAGAATGCCATCTTTCGCGTTTGTTTTGGAGCAAATATATACATGTGTTATGGTTACGTGCATGATTTAGTCTTAGACAATTTGTCAGATATAAGTGCTTATCGAACTGTTGTGATAACACAACGTACAGCAATGTAAAATGCAAATCCCGTAAAAGACACATACGGCCTAAAATCGTGTATACTCTCTGCGCTACGTAAATCGCTATGTGTGTGTGTGTGACAGTGGTAAACTCAATATTAAATTGGACATTTAAGATAAGAAAGGTATAACGCAATAGTATTCATCAGTCGGATGCTACAACTGTCATCCGTCGTTATAATATTATTCTTATGTCCAGTCCCCAATGGGGCCCAGTCGCGCGGAGCCTCGCCATGTATCGTGACCCACTTAGTTACAGGCCCTATCATCCTATGGCTATGCCACGCAATGACCGTTAACGCCGCCTAATCATAAATTATGAACAGCGCAGGCTGCAGCTCTCTCTGACACTGTCTCAGTGACATAAAAAACGCTCCAAACTGTCCTGATACCGCGTTTTCGGTTTTTTTCCCTTGATATATGTATATGCATATACATATATACATATATACATATATACATATATACATATATACATATATGCATATATATATATATACATATATATATATATATATACATATATATATATAGTTCATATTTATACCATATGAAAGCTAAGATGTTATAGATATGGGTTACACTTAAGCATTTTTAGGTTACACGGTAATATATATTAAATATTTTTTAAATAAAGGCAACGCAAAGTTCACCAACCTTAATCACCCACAGCCGAATGCAATGTAACAGATTTTTCCCGCCGATCATCTTCTGAAGGCATTCATTGGTCGATATCAATGTCAACAGTAAACAAAAGTAGTATGCATAGCGAGAAACACGCCGTTTTCCGAGACCATGTGATCCAGCCAGTCACTTAGGGGCAAAAAACCTGCACCATTTCTGGAACGCGTTACGCGGACACTGAGCGATGCTGCCATCTAGCGGATTTTGAGTGAGTTGCAGTATAACTATATTGGACTTGTTAAGTCCACAATATATTGATTAATAAAATACGTATAAATTATAACAGGTGTCATAATGTTCGACTGTATACATATATATATATATATATATATATATATATATATATATATATATATATACATATATATATATATATATATATATATATATATATATATATATACATATACATATACATATACATATACATATACATATACATATACATATATATATATATATATATATATATATATATATATGATGGTGTCTGTCTCACATGTCTGATACAAAAACTTTACTTCAAGATTGCTTATAATGTCTATTTATTCCACACGTTTCACCATTTTATTTGTATTTTTTATTAGCTCAACTAGCATATACATTTTACTATTTATTAACTAATAGTTTACTAGTTCACATATATTTTAATAATTACAATTGACACAAATACTGTATTGCTGTAGTAATTTATTATTAATTACCTACTATGTATAATATGATATACTTATTTATTCTGCAGTTGGCTGTAATTTATATACAACCTAAAACACACACACACACACACACACACACACACACACACACACACACACACACACACACACACACACACACACACACACACACACACACACACACACACACACACACACACACACACACACACACACCACACACCACACACACACACACACACACACACACACACACACACACACACACACACACACACACACACACACACACACACTTATAATTGGTACCCCAACGCAGCGTAGACACCTTGGTGGCTTTTTCCTGATATATATTTTTTGAGTAAGATTATCACACCAGCTGCCTCAGTGTTTTGATGAACACTTACATTTCAAACAACATAGCCATAGGGCCTTTATCGAAAATCTGCCGCTGCCGTGTTTACCATATCCGCTATCTTCGCCGTATTCGCCTGTATATCACACGTTGCGTTGCCAAAACCATTGCAACAGTTCTAGTAGACAGCATTCTTGACTACTGCAATTCCCTCCTTTACAATGCTGCAAACAAGGACGTGGCCAAACCTTAACGTATCCAAAATATTTTTTGCAAGGGTAGTCACGCGTTCGCCTTGTTTTTCTTCTTCAGTGCCTCTCCTGAAATCATTGTAATGGCACCCTGTACACTATCGCATTATTTTGTAGATGTTTTATATCTGAAGTCGATGCTCATTACAGCAAGATATTCCAGACAGCCACGATCTATCAGTGGTAACTCTGTATACATTCCTCGTGTGAAAACCTAAGCTGAAACCCGAGCTTTCTGTGTTGCTGCACCAACTCTGGAAATCGCTTCCTGCCAGTGTTATATTAGAAAGATATTTCATTCCGCCGTCGTCTAAAACCCTATCTCTTTAAGCTTCTAAGATTCCTATCACTCTTATCCATCCCTCTACGACTCGCGTATTGTTATACAATTACGAGATTCCTTAATCCCTCGGTTTTGTCGCGCCACTGAGATCGATCTTCGAGGACATTGGCGCATGCGCATAAGAACTCATTATTGTTATTACTATATTAAAAGTTCACGTGGCCAAACATATTTAGACCCCATGCAGCCACACCTCAGTATTAATACGTCGGTATTATGCTTGATTCTGAGAAGCACCTATTGGTATATCCTTCAAATCAGGTAATATTTAGGGTATGTGATGAATGACAAGGCTGTAGTCATACTACAAAGTATACAAAATATAATTATGGAATGAATAAACACCCTACTTTTGGCGTTTGTAACTCGGAAATTATCATATAAATACAACATATAAGTTCAGAATCTAGTTCTGCATATGGAAATCAGTTTATATAGCAAATTGTAGCGAAATTACTTCAAAATTAAGAATCTTACTAGCATTCCAAAATAATTAAAACAATCATTGCAGTCGCGAGTATAAAAAGGTGTAACAGGCACAGTGCCCATTACACCTTTTATTCAATGATACGTAACTTTATAACCAATCGGAATTTGACACGGCCATCATTTAGCTATATGTAACCATGTGAAAGTTCATAAATATATGAGATGGTCACCTGGAGACATCTGGTAGAGTTGTAGTGAAATGACCCTACTATGTGTGCTTGTTTGCAAAGATCAGAAGTAAAATCGTTCATATCGGTATGCACCGAGCAGTATAATGCCATAAACATAATTTCTGTTAGTGACATATTTTTTTTCACAATAGTGAACGTTGTACAGACGACCGCTATCTTCAAACATGGCGGATGCGAAAGCCGATGGTCCGAGGTTCGGCCGGTCCCAGAGTCGGCTAAACGCATATATCGCGCAGTGCCCGCCTTTATCTGTTCTGACGTAGAACATTTGTCATATCATGCCCTGCCAAGTTTCTTCAAAACGCAAAGCGCGCGTGCATTTATGTTCAAAACTTGCGATTAATAAACCTAACCTGATATATTACACCGGAAACACAAAATATGTAATTTGAAATCATTGTCCCATAAAACATAATATATGCGTACATCAATTGCTCGATGAGACGCATTTTAATAACATACGATAACATGGGATTTGCCGCCTATTTTAAGGTTGTCCGCCAAACCAGTAAAGTTGGCCGCTGCCACGCAGTAATGGTCATCATACAAAATATGTGCCTGAGACATGGATAATTTCAAGTATCATAACTACACGATGTTGTACAAGTAAATGAAATTGCAAGCCTTAACCCATGGACACACGTGAAAGCATTTCCATTATGCATGATTAATTTATTCAATTGAATATATGCATATATATATATATATATATATATATATATATATATATATATATATATATATATATATATATATATACATATATATATATATATATAAATATATATATATATATATATATATATATATATATATATATATGTTTTAATCGATAGGCACTATATGTATGTAAATGATAAATGTTATGTCAAAAGGATTGTTGTGCGGTAAAACGCCCACGCTGGGCGAATTGGCTTTTTTGGTAGCCAAGGAGCAATACGTCATCTTTTAAAGATTTCTTAGTATGCATAAATCTAAAAAATTAATAGTAATCCGACTTTGGATAATGGCTATTTTAATAAAGTGTAAGAGACCCTTTGGTAGTATTAAGCTATTTTGTTCTCGAATAAATATCATTATTTGGTATTATTCAATTTCTTCCTTAAAATGGGCGTATTCATCCGCCCTACCCTATATTAAGTCACAGATATACATAGAATGTGAAGTATTCAAGTGTCATCAGTGTGAACTACTGAAAGTTACTTCACTAGGCTGAGAGAACTAGCAGCATCGTGTCAGTTTCATGATATCAATAGAGAAATCAAGACACAGATCATTACCACGGGCACTTGCCATAAACTGAGAATACGAGCGTTGAGTGAGGAAATGACATTTGAGAAACTCCTCAGTTTGGGGAGATCACATGAACTGTCTAAGCAACAAGCTGAAGTGATATAAAGAACAGTATCAGACGATATCTCGGGCAGTATGATTCAAAGGAGACCTACAAGAAAGCAGACGGGTCGAGCAAGAAAAGGTGAACAATGATATAGATGTGGCTCGTAATGTCCGCCTCAAGCAATTTGCTCAGCTAAAGGAATATATGCAGCAAGTGTGGTAAGATAGGGCATTTCGCTGTATGACCAGCCAGTCCACCATACAAGAAGTTTGTCAAAACCTTTGCTGTAGACTTTACAAAATACAAATAAATGGTGTTTCAGTGTCGAGGCAGATATAAGTGGAATTATAACAATATTCATATTTTATCTGACCTATACCTTTGACTTCATACCAATAGGCGGACCCCACGATATGTTTTTATGGAACTCAGCAACACGTAATCCTTTAGCCCAGGAGGATAGATTTTATTTAAATTTTGACTTAAGCGACTACACTGTGTTTGAAGAAAAATACCATGACGCTGCTTTTACTAAAGAACATAGCAGCACATTTTCATGTATTTCCAAGTCCAACATTTCTCGTGATTACTTGCAAAGGTTTGCTGTTTCAGGCCTCGAATGTTTCTCCACAAAAGGTGGTCTTGACTACGTGGGAACCATTGGCAGAACCAAATCTGGCTACAAGTGCCAACGTTGGACTTCAAACTTCGTAAGCCGACATTTGTAGAAACATTGTTAAGAACAAAACAAATGGTGGAATTAGGCCACATTGACAGTATCACACGTTCAGTGTTTGTCTTCAGTGTTTTACTGTCGGATGGATTTCGGCTGTATATGCCTTGGCTGCTTCCAACGTTCAGTTAGCTGACTAACATGTACACATTCTAGTTACAATATTATGGTCTTATCATTATACTACCGTTGTTCTGTATTTATCGCCAAACTGACCTTCTATGCTGAATTTGAAGGTAGTTACAGTTTTGTCGTCCTTAGTGGACATTTTACTTCCAAAATCGCAACTTGACCGACATTTTCGTGACATTAGGCACGAGAGACACACATTCCCCAAAATTGAGACCCAGTATTGTACAAATAGCTTACCTACCCGGTAGGTTTTCACCCAGAGTGTCGGCATGCCGGGCGAGAATGCTAACCATGATACCAATTTACGGGTTCTGTACATTTGCTGTTCTATTCCAACAACAGCGTTTTTGTTTACCCATTTTTTAAAGTTTACAGTTACCGTCGATATACGACGTGTGGTAGAACACGACAATCAAACAATGTTGATCTGTACAAACTATGTTTCCTGTCCCTTAGCCACACCGACATTGGTGTCACATATATGAAGGCGCCTACTGTCGCAACCCGAGAGACCGTCGCTTACCAGCGCATTGCATGAAAGCTATGCCTTGGTGTTATACATTGAATCCCCGGAAGAAATGGGAATTTTGTAACATTCCGAAATGTAGAAACGGTGAGTGTAACAATATTGTGCCACTGTTCTCTTTGACGATAGATTGCTTGAAATACCACTTTTTCAGATATTACGTAATTCAACGCCATTGCTACGTGGAATAACTTTGCAGAACGTTATATGTTCACATGCTGGGGATTTTACGACGGACCGAACTGCATCGTTGAATATTTCGTAGAAAGCAAACAACACAGCTTCTCGGGTTAAAGGTAAAATGGGTAATTTACATAGGTTTTCCGTGGAATACAGCCTTGTCTACAATATATCTGGCACTGACATGTGTCTGTGTTCTGATAGGTGCAACATTAGCTAATCCGTCGAGTGAATTACAAACACAATGTGCAACTGATGCAAATTACCTTTTACATTGTGACGGAAATCACCTGTGGGGGTACTGAATGTGTTCTTTAAAGGACAAACAAAGTTAACTTTTACGTGGCATACAGCTAATAGAGTTAATATAAAGTAACAATTTCCACATATACTCAATTGTTTAACGCCAGCGGTTTACCAGAAAAATATTTTTTAACACCCAGCCATCCAAATTCTATGCGCTACCCCATCTTAGACGAAGAATGATGTCACGACGGTGATCGAGGCGCTCTCCACGTAGATTCCCTGCATAGGGTTTGGCTCTTGTCATGAAATGGCTGCAACTCGGCAACGCGCGTAACATGCTGATGACGGTAAATATAAAGTTGTCTATTATTGTTATCGCTGAAATCATCCCATCAACTGATGATACATGTCTACATCAAAGCATTTCTCCTCAAAATTGACCGAGCAAAGTGCCAAACAGTACGCCCGCAAATCACCAACGTGAATCCATTGCTTCAATACTACCGGTTGTTTCAACTATTATTGCAACCGTATGCCGAACACGAAGGCATAATTACTAAAGTTTACCACATATTTAACCACAGATTTAGATATATGTCTATAAGCAGCTGCTATATGTCATGCCAACTGAACGAACTGTCGAAGACTCGAAGTTGTTGACCCTTAACAGCGTCGCCGGAAGCTGACCGAGATATAGAATGCCGCGCGCTGAATGGCCAAGCCAAATTAACCCTTCACCTATGGCGGCGTCTAGACCATCGTGGATTTCGTTAGAATTTTAGACTTTAAAGTCACATTCTGAGTAAACCGCTGACGTTAAAAAATTGAGTATATGTGGAAATTGTTACTTTGTATAAACTCTATTAGGTGTATGACACGAAGCCGTAGTCTTTTTTGTACTTTAATAACCTCTTAGGTCATCTTTCAAGAACTTATTGCATAATACTGTTCCCATATGTTGCCAGAAATGGAAAACAGGTGATGGATAAGCATATGTTAATAATTCTTACGTCACTGCATCCATCCAACCATTGTAGCTCTTCACGTATGCATTGCATTATGGACCCTTAATTGCCCTGGTATTGGTACATAGTGATAGGAGGTCATGTTTATCAAATAATAGTTTTTATGGGTGCAATAAATGTTAACTCCGTACTTGTACAACAACACATTTCTCATGTCTCTTCTGTATTTCCATTTTTCAAAATAAAACAAAAGCATCTCGTATATATATATATATATATATATATATATATATATATATATATATATATATATATATATATATATATATATATATATATATATATATATTGAACATGTTCTAAAACAAAGACCAAACCTGCGTTAGTGTGTGTGAAATATATTTTATTTCGCATAGGTCTTGCAGTTTTATATGTCATTTATTGTAATAGCATGAACAGTGGTTAAGAAATGTGTTATATATATATATATATATGTATATATCATATATTTGTCATATATATCATATATGTCATATACATCATATATATATATATATATATATCATATATATGACGCTACTTGTGTACAATATATATATATACACGGCATGATGTCTGCAATTTCGGTTTATATTTAGAAATAAACATTGTGATTTATCTTTATAGTTAGCCGGTATGAAAACGTTGCCGGAAAAATACTTATTTATATACAGTAGGTTTTTATAATGACAAATAAATTACATAAACGTAACATATTACACTTGTTGTAGAATACAATACGTGCAAGTCCAGGCCATGCATGAACGGGGCTACATGCAATAACATGGCAGGACGTTATATTTGCAAATGCCCTGGAAATTACGACGGAAAAAACTGCGAACGTGAGTCTTTCGCTGAAGACTAAACAATAGCATACTACTCTTGAGAATGCAATGGCTAATAACATGCACTGGACAATTATATTCAATAGATAAGGAAGATAAGAATATTTAAGTTATCACGGATGGTATTGTGACTAATGAATGTTGTATCGGCTGGATTTTGAGTTTTACACATGGTGTATAGAGCAAATATTACTAATATTGCCATTCATATTTCTCGCTGAGGGAGATTCTTGAATGAAGTATTGATGTGTGAGAGCATTCTCCATCTCGATACCCTCCTCGTTTTCTGCCTAAACCTCTTCTTAGTTGATGCATGGATTGCATTTCTGAGCAGTTGCAGTATGACATGCATGAAAGATATTCTTTGTCGCAGCCACATAACCCGGTGTAGCATTTATTGCCCTGTTCTCCGCTCTCACACGGAATACAATCACCCAGCAGTGTTTCTCTTTGGGAAATACTGTGCGATGTGGTAAGTTGAGCTGAACAAGCTATGAAGGCATGTTGTGATGCTAAGGGTACGTGGGGGCATGCATGTCCCCAGGTACTATGTATTTTAATGATGCATTGTGAATTGTTATTACCTATTCACTGCCATACAGTGAGGACATAAATGACTTTGTATATAGCAATACGTGTAGACCGCAGGGACACATTAAATAGTTAACAGGTGGTAATTTTGGGTGAGGTGGCTTAGAAACACAGCGAGGTGGCCTATCTCGCCCATCATATAGCAGGGGAAACACTGCACAGGTGTGGTGGGCCTAGGTCAGTCTGAGCAACAACAGACGCTGGGACGCCATCATAGATCTCCTAGCCGAAATTAGTTATATCGGCAGACTCATCTGGTGGGGCTTGCTGATCTGCCGCCTTCCACAGCTTGACCAGCAGATTGTTCCGCGGCATGTGCAGGAACAGGTTGGTTGATGTTACAGGCAGGACGTCGACCTTCGGACTTTTCTTGGTCTTGGTGAAGTATTTGGACGGGTAAGCTGCATGGATAACCACAGTAAAGGTTTTTGCCGTATCCACCACGTCCGCCTGCATCGCGCCCATTTCCCAGAATGCATTATCATGGGAACTCGTCAATGAACGAGGCGTTTAGCGCTTTCGTCTTGGCATTTCATGCTGCTGCAGACACTGTGACCTTTAACGCCCTGCAAGGGCCCAGTCCAGTATGTGGAAAACGAAGAAGAAATGCAGGTGGCGTTGATATCCAGCACTGTCTGCACCTTACACTCTATCTCATCCCGATACACCCATCTTCGATGTATACCTATTATCTGAGTTGCTGCCCGTTTGGGCAGTCAAGCTGAATTTGTTCGTGGACCTAATGAGTCTAAATCAACCAAGTCGTTATTACAAGGGAACGAACTGCGACGGTGAATCAAATTAGAAACAAAATAACGCCGTGCTATTTTATTTTACGAAAATTATAATTGCTAGATGCATCGTGATTTCATGCAATCGACAATGATTTTTCAAAATATGTGGTACAATTGTCATTTGGTTGTTTCAATTACATAAACAATTTATATACATAGTTTGTAGTATAGTAAACTTGATATATGTAAATATGTTTATTTCGGCTATATATATATTATATATATATATATATCTATATATATATATATATATATATATATATATATATATATATATATATGCATGTTACAGATATAAATGCATGCAAAGCTACCCGCCCATGTAAAAATGGTGGTCGGTGTAAGAACACTGCAATAGGCTTTCAGTGCAAATGTGAAGGAAATTTCGATGGATTGACGTGCGTCCGTAGGTATTATGCAGTTACAGTAATGTGTGTTACAATTTCCACAGACATTATACTCGATTGCAACATACATTTATATAATCTGCCTGCCTGCCTGCCTGCCCGCCCGCCCGCCCGCCCGCCCGCCCGCCCGCCCGCCCGCCCGCCCGCCCGCCCGCTCGCCCGCCCGCCCGCCTGTCTGCCTGTCTGTGGACCTAGTGAGTCTGTCTGTCTGTCTGTCTCTATCTCTCTCTCTCTCTCTCTCTCTCTCTCTATATATATATATATATATATATATATATATATATATATATATATATATATATATATATCTCTAATTGTTCAGTGACTAATTCATACATATATATGTTATTCATATAATGATGATGATGGATATTATTATCATAGGTATATGATGGTCATTGTAATAACAAACTATATTTAATAGGCCATGTAAGTCTCGCGCTCGAAAACGAGATTGGGGCACTTATAATAATAATAACTTTATTGTGCAGTCATAGAATGGATAAACATGTTGCACTATGGCAGATGCATAAAAATGACACAATATTTAAATCGCATCATGTAGTAATGCATGTATACAGTGAAATCAAGTATATGTAAAATAGATCAAATACAGGAATAAATATGCTATAAACAATATGACAATATTATAAGATAAATAAATAAATGTTATCAAACAACAGATGGAGGGTGGAAAGAATGACTTGAGGGCAAGTTATGTTTTTACAATTGACATTCTGTATCTCCTTCCAGATGGGAGATGGTCTTAACGGTCGTGTAAGTGGATGGGGTCAGATAAGAATTTCGTTGCCATTTGCAGAGTTCTTGACTTGTATAATTGCTCCAGATTGGTATCGGGTGTACAGCATTCCAGCATCTAGCTGGAAATGGTGTATATTGTATTAATGTTTTCTCTGTTATTGACCGAGAGGTTACCCCACCAGCAAATGAGACCGAAAGTTATTGTGTGCAAAAGACGGAAATGTAGTCCAGTGCAAATGTATGCATACACAAACACTTATGAAGTGAACTATTAAATGCATGTCGTATTGCATTGGCTTGTTTTTTAGAAATACCATACCATACAAACTATTTTACCGTATACACGCACGTGCGCCATAACGCATTTACGAATACTGGTGCCCACGTATGTAGGCAATAACGAACGGACTTTTATTCACAAAACCTCATTAATTGAACAAAAGTCGTATAGTCATGGTCAATAGTCATAAGCAAATAGTGAAGCAATTTTTGTTCATATAGTATTAGTGTTATTATTACATCAGAATACCTTACAGTTATTCTTTCAGACGCTCGTTTCGACCCAAAATCAAATATCCTATGCATAAACTGTATGCAAGAAAGTGGAGCTGCGATGCGAGCGTTTGTCGATACTGATGTCACGTTTCGATGAATATATATATATATATATATATATTACTAATATAGTAGTAGTGGTGTATATATATATATATATATATATATATATATATATATATATATATATATATATATATATATATACGTGTCTATATATATTATTACTATTAGTAATAGTATATTAGTATATTTCTTATATATATATATATATATGTGTATGTATATATATATATATATATATATATATATATATATATATATATATAAAATACATTATTTATATAATATATATATATATATATATATATATAAGTATATTAGTATATTACATCCTGGTATATATTTCAGTCTTCACCAAAACAAAAATAATTAAAATATACTTAATTATTAAAAAAATCCACATTTTATGCAATCCCACTCCACGATTTTCCAAATATGCTGAAGCTGAGATGTGACGTCAGCGTGGACAAACACTCGCATCACAGTTCCACTCGCATACAGTTCATGCATAGGATATTAGCGTATTTGTCGAAACGAGCGTCTGAAAGAATCACTGTACGGTATCCCGATGCAATACTAACATCATAAATAAACAAACAATGCTTCACTATTTGCGTATGACTATCAACATAACACGCTGTCGAAATCCTTTAAACATCAATACGAATTCGTAATGACTCTTGAATAAGCCTACATCTGTAGATATAGAAATTACGTGAAAGCACTGCATGACCAACAGCTTGGGAAATCACTCGTGACATTAACCCCTTTTTACGACAACAAATGTGAATTGACATTGCTAAAGGAGTAGCTATTATAAAATATTGAGTATATAACTCAGAAGTATGAACATTGAAAAACATATCAGAAAATGGTTGTGTTTGACGGGCTTTTTAAAATTAATTTATTGAGAATTGCGCATGTTGCGACATTTTATTTGCCACAATGTACACTACAATCTAAGGCTTTCGAATTTTCATCAAGAAATCACTGAAAGTTCTCGCTAGTAACCGCGTATATCACCTTTCAAGAAGCTTATTGCATCAAAACGTTCGCATATGTTGCAACAGATAGAAAATAACCGCTTGTATTGAGGAATCTCTCTTTTTAACCGTTTCCCATTTCTGCGATAACTAGTTTTCTATGGAAATTAGTGAACAGATAGTCACACGTAAAGCGCGATAATTACAAAGACAATGTTCAGCCCAAGGGATGTTGTCCAGTTTCATTGTGAGGAAGATTTTCAAGATCGTTTTTAGGATACTTGTGCTCAGATATACACGTCCGTCTAAGTTTTATTCGCGATAGAACTACGCGTTCAGTGCTAGTTTTAAATGGCCTCGCGGTCTTTGTGTCATTGTCCATACCCCCTAAACTTGCGTAGCTCTTAAGAAATCTAACAGTCAACCCTCAACACTGTCATAGGAGATTCACATGTAAAACAATGCGTGTTTCACGTACAACTGTTCAAATTCCAGCCATGCAAAAGCGCGGCAAGGTGAAATGAAGATGGAAAAAGCGTAACATTTGTTATGATTTAGTAAGCTAAATAAATATTAATAATATTATAATTATTTTAGAATACAATCCATGCAAGTCCATGCCATGCAAGAACGGGGCCACATGCAATAAAAAGGGACGAGTATATATTTGCAAATGCCCTGAAAATTACGACGGACCGAGCTGCGAAGGTGAGTATTTCGTTGAAGACAAAATAATAGCATGCTACTCTTGGGAAAGGTGTAATGGCTAGTTACATCGTGGTTTCATGCAGTCGATAATTATTTTCATTAGATATGGCAGATAAGCATATCTAAATTCTCACGGGTGGCACAGTCGCCACTTGGTTGTTTCGATTACATAGACACTTTACCTAGTATAATAAATTGTCTGTATATATATATATATATATATATATATATATATATATATGTATATATATATGTATATATATATATATATATATATACACATACATATATATATAAACGCATATATATGCATATATACATACATACATACGTACACAATCTATATTAAACGCATATATATGCATATATATACATACATACATACATACATACATACATACATACATACATACATACATACATACATACATACATACATACATACATACATACATACATACATACATACATACATACATACATACATACATACATACATACATACATACATACATACATACATACATACATACATACATACATACATACATACATACATACATACATACATACATACATACATACATACATACATACATACATACATACATACATACATACATACATACATACATACATACATACATACATACATACATACATACATACATACATACATACATACATACATACATACATACATACATACATACATACATACATACATACATACATACATACATACATACATACATACATACATACATACATACATACATACATACATACATACATACATACATACATACATACATACATACATACATACATACATACATACATACATACATACATACATACATACATACATACATACATACATACATACATACATACATACATACATACATACATACATACATACATACATACATACATACATACATACATACATACATACATACATACATACATACATACATACATACATACATACATACATACATACATACATACATACATACATACATACATACATACATACATACATACATACATACATACATACATACATACATACATACATACATACATACATACATACATACATACATACATACATACAAACATACATACATACATACATACATACATACATACATACATACATACATACATACATACATACATACGTAAACAATCTTGATTGGTCTATGGCCATAAGTTGTGCATGTTACAAATATAAATGTATGCAAGTCTAGCCTATGTGAAATGGTATCAATTTAAATATGGATAATGGTAAAGTTACTGCAGTTACGTTTCTTGAGCTGTGAGCTGCATTTGATAGTATTAATCATAATATTCTCATGGATCGTTTGTCTTTTTGGTAAAGTGTATCTGGTGATCTGGTCTAGCGTTAAGCTTGTGTAAATGATATCTTAATGGTAGACGTAAGAGAGTTACGATTGGGTATTTATTATATCACCAACATTTCATATTTCATAATATTTCATGTGGTGTTCCTCACGGTTCAGTTTTGGGATCGTTACGTTTTACATAGTACACAACTACATTGAGTTCAGAGCATCATTTGAGCCATAATCTTTATGCAGATGATACACAAATAATATATAAGTCATTAAGTAGTCCAGTTGCTAATAGTTCCACACCGCATTGAAATTATTTTGATGACACATATTACTAGATGACTGAGATTAGATTGAAGCCGAGTGCTGATAACACTTTGTTATTATTGGCACAAAGAGGCAGTGTGAAATAATTAATTATGTTTTCCCTATATTCATGCTTAATCATCTTGTTGTACTGCAGTTTAATTTCGGAATTTAGGAGTATTTGTTATGATAAATTAAATCTTAGTGACCATTTATTTATAAAATGTGTCTAAATTGTTATTACCACATCCCAAATTGCGGTGTCTTCGTCGGTATTTGCCTCTTTCTATTATACAAACTATTACAACTGCGCTATCTATACAGTATATGTTTGCCGCGATTCGGATATGCATTGATGTGACGCCAGCGTCAACAATGTTCGCATCACTGCTCCACGTTCATGTATACAGTGTTTCATTTGGGATCGAAACGAGTATAATAAAAAGCTACTGTGCGATATTCCGATGCAATACAAATACCATGAAGCAATAATCAATGGTGTCACTATTTATGTAGGGCTATTAACATAACATACTGCGTAAATCCTTCACACAAGAAGTACCAAAATCAATTCTCGCCACATACACCAAAATCACTAGACAACACGAACTCTGCTACACAGAGAAGCACATTTGTTAAGTTAAGTTAGCTAATAATAAATTACAAAAACTGAGTAGGTCATGAGGCCGAAAGTTTGTGAGTATATTTATTCTTAAGGATGAAATCTCAGTTATTTTTAGAAAAACCTACAAACGTAGAGATAACATTATTTGATAGCACTGCTTGACCCACAGCTTTCTTTGGGAAATTACTCTTGTTCGTTGCTGGAAAACAGGTATGCACCAGTTTTTTTTGTATATGCCATAGGCTTGGGCAAGGATTTTTCACTCAAATTAACCATATTGCTGCATGACTTACACATAGAAATATTAACCGTTGTGGAATACAATTTATATGCATAAAAACATCATTATGTTATCTCTTTGTATGCCAAATTTCGTTCTTGTTCCTAAAATATAACGCGTTCAGTAGCATTTTAAAACGACCCCCTACTCAACAAAAATCGGCCTGTTGCGACACGCTGCCTGTGCTAAGATGCTATGCTTGTTACGCTAGCGCAAGCGCCTCATCGCGTTTACCACCAGGCTGACCATTTAAGCGTAAAATAGGCTTTCTTCTCAAACGTTGCGCCGCGTCAATTTTTGACCAATTCAATCAGAATAAAGCTTATTTTGAAGAAAAATTATTGCTCTATCGATTGGTGATACACACTACGCTGAACTAATAAGAAATCGTCCGCTAAAACGCAATTAAACATGACAACTTATGTCATGGTCGTATTTCGTGAGGAACGTCGCCGTTCCGCATCAGATCGCGTAGTGTGTGGTACCATTCGATCCGGCGTGAAATTTGCTATCCAGTACATATAATTTTATGAATATAGCATTTTATTTGTGGGGGCGCACGCCTTTGAAAGCTGGTGGTACATTTTCCCCGAGTCGCGACACTTCGAGTTTTCGGCAGATCGCCGCACGCGTTAGTAGTAAGTAAGTCGCTAATGTCGTATTCCACGCGCATGTTAGCAATTTCTAAACATCACGGCACATAACGGCTACCAATTGTCTCATGGTCAACGTATTGCATTTTATTGATAATTTATAGCGAATAATTCGTCTATTTGCCTGTTGCTAAATCTATGGGTTTGCCCTTGCAACGAAATAGGCTGACCTAGATATCAACATCACGGTGGGCGCCAGGACTAGTCGATCTTTGTTGTGAGGGGTGTCAAGGAAGCTATCGAAGCTCGCCGTTTACTTGAGAAACGATCTTTAATTATGAACATATTTTTCACGTCGTGTTGTTTTACTCGTATTATAGATGACAACTATTACAACTGTATTGTCCACACAACAGTAATTGATACGAAATTCGGCATAATGCGCCGCTATTTCAGCTAGACCAACGACAAACATACGCCGCTGCAATGTCTGCGCCGTTGCGATAAAGCCGACTTTCTACTTGTATTCGCGCAACACATGGATTATTACATTTACAATGCCTTTGAAATAGTATACAACAATTTTATTTAAAAAAAGCATAGACAATAAATAACAATTCTTGGAGACGAATTGATCGACCTAGCGTCGTAATTCCATAACATTATAGTTTATATATCTTTTTGTGTTTATATTATAATTACGTATTGTCAAATCATTTTGAAATTCATTCACCCACATGATGGAATGTATTTCGGAATTTATCAATACTACATATAACAATATTTGTTATTAAACTGATTAGTAGTTCAATTTAACACCAATTATTGTATAAATATATGTTATTATAATCTTATAATGCTTTTATTACATTTGATCAAATATGACAATTAACATATGTAATCAAATAATATATATATATATATATATATATATATATATTTAATGGTTTCTAAATTATAGATTAGTTAATTATGTCAACATTTTACACAAAATAGAGAATTTTTTAGAAGAACTCTTATTTCACGTAAACAACACAATTATATGATTTATGTGAAAATCATGCAGTAGATATACATAACAACAATACCTGTGCTAAATTAAAAGTTTGTAACTTTAATATATGTTTGACTAGAGCTGTGGTATGCAGGTATTGCAATGCAGGTATTGCAATACCTCAGGGAGTTTGACGCCCCTGCCATGCAGAGCTGTAAACCACTGCCTTGTGGTACAGGTTCTTGTCAGAACCGAAGGCTAAGGGAGCAAACCCTAACCAGAAAACCATGTCACTGTGGCAGCATCAAGGGCGGTTGATGTATGGAACTCCCAACATCTCTCAACCAGCCACTGCAGGGACAAATAGTTTGCGCCTGTCTTGACATGTTCTTGCCGGTGTGAGACCTCTATTTGTTCCCCGAGAGAGTGTCGCTAGTAACTTGCAAAAGCCAGCGACACTTCAACAATTTTTGCTAGCAGCTTCCATGAAATGTACAACTGCACGAAACATGATACCGGATCGGCCGTCGCCCGGGTTACCAAGGACCGCGCTGCTCGACCTCATCTTCCATCGACAGTGACAAATCAGCTAGGAAGAAGAAGACAAAGAAGACAACTACTGACAATTGGACAATGGAACGTCAGGACTCTCCTCGACCGAGAAGGAGCTAACCGACCAGAAAGACGTACGGCACTAGTAGCAATGGAACTTGCCAAATACAACATCGACATCGCCGCCCTATGTGAAACAAGGTTCTCAGAGTCTGGTAGTCTCAACGACTTGGAATACTCTTTCTTCTGGAGTGGCAAACCCGAAGGAGAAAGAAGGGAGGCAGGAGTGGGCTTTGCTATCAAAAAGGATATCGTCACAAAGCTGACAGAAATGCCACGGCCAGTAAGTGACAGAATCATGGCGATGAGACTACCTCTGAGCAAGGACAACTTTGCTACAATTATCAGCGTGTATGCTCCGACAATGACAAACCCAGATGAAAACAAGGAGGCCTTCTACAACCAGCTGGCAAGTGTGCTCAGTGGCATCCCTCGTACAGATAAGCTACTGCTGATAGGAGACTTTAATGCGAGGATAGGAAGAGACAATGACAAGTGGCCCTTGGTCATGGGCAAACATGGGATTGGGAAATGCAACTCCAATGGCGAGCTTCTACTGGCTCTGTGCTCTGAGTTCGAGTTGATAGTGACGAACACCATGTTCAAGCAGAAGGATGAACACAAGACCACCTGGATGCATCCTCGTTCGAAACACTGGCATATGATCGACTTCATCATCACGAGGTGTCGCGATAAGATGGACATCCACAGTACCCGAGCCATGCGTGGAGCAAACTGTTGGACCGATCACCAGATGCTGAGGTCAAAAGTGGCTTTCAGAATACGACAAAAGCACAGCAGGCAAGGAACAAGTAAGCCGACCAAGCTCAACACAGCAAAACTAAGTACCACCAGCCATAGGGAGAGTTTTGAGCAGGAGATGGACAGTGCTCTCGCCCAATGGGAGGAGAAGGAAAACTCAACACCAGACGAGGAATGGGAAGCTCTGCAGCAGGTCGTGTACAACACAGCCAAGACATATCTTGGCAAGCCAGACAGAAAACACCAGGACTGGTTCGACCCCAACGACCAGGAGCTACAAACTCTTATGAGCAGAAGAGACCAAGCCCACCAGAGAGTGTTGCAAACCAGGAGCACTAGATCCACCACTGCAGCATATAAAGACGCCTGTAGACTGCTACAAAAACACACCCGTGCACTGAAGTCAGACTGGTGGGAAAGGAAGGCAGTGGAGCTGCAGAGAGCTGCTGACAGTAACAACATGAAGGGCTTCTACAATGGACTGAAGGAAGTGTGGGGACCCAAAAAGAAGGGACCTGTTCAACTGAAATCAGCAGATGGAAAGGAGACCTTCTCTGACAGCAAGAGAGTTGTGGCAAGATGGAGTGAACACTTCCAGAAGCTACTCAACGTCCCTGGAGACATAGATCACGAAGCTTTGGAAAACATCCCGCAGCGCATTATCAAGACAAGCCTAGATGAGATTCCAACTATGGATGAGATGGCTAAAGCAATCGCCGCCCTGAAAGATGGCAAAGCACCTGGAGGAGATGGAATTCCTGCAGAAGTATGGAAGCACGGAGGAGACAATCTGTTCAGCAGACTGCACCAACTAATCACCAATGCCTGGGAGGTGGGTTCTGTACCACAAGCATGGAAGGATGCCAGCATTGTAACCATCTACAAGAAAGGTGATCGAACAGACTGTGGGAACTATAGAGGAATCTCTCTTCTTTCTATAGCAGGCAAGATCTTCGCCAGGATCCTACTCAACAGACTATCTACCCACATAACACCAGAGGTAGTTCCAGAGACTCAATGTGGCTTCAGAGGTAACCGGAGCACCGTGGATATGATATTTTGTCTCCGACAACTACAAGAAAAGTGCATTGAGCAGGACCGACCACTGTACATGGTATTTGTCGACTTCAGTAAGGCGTTTGATACAGTTGGGAGGACCGGGCTATGGCAGATACTGAGGAAGTATGGCTGCCCAGAGAAGCTCACAACAATGATCGAGTCACTACATACCGGAATGATGGCGAATGTTAGTGTTGGAGGAGAAGTCTCGGAATCGTTCAGTGTCACAAATGGGGTCAAGCAAGGATGTGTACTGGCCCCCACGCTGTTCTCCATCTTCCTATCAGCAATGCTCGATGATGCTTTCCGAGACATGGGGGATGGCGTCTACATACAGTCCAGACAGAGCGCTGACCTATTCAACGTCGCACACTTCAGAGCGAAGACCAAGACTACTCGGATACTGATGAGAGAGCTGCTATTCGCAGATGACAGTGCACTGGTTGCACACTCTGCTGATGAGATGCAGAATATAGTGGATGCTTTCTCCAATGCGTCAAAGAAGTTTGGCCTGAAGATTAACATCAAGAAGACCGAGGTGCTGTACCAACCCAACTCTACAAGAACCCGAGAGGAGGATATCATGGTGGATGGAAACAAGTTGAACTCTGTTCTGGAATTCACCTACCTCGGAAGCACTCTATCAAGTGATGGATGCATTGACGATGAAATACAGAGGAGGATGGCCAAGGCTAGTGCATCTTTTGGCCGACTACGCCAGAGACTTTGGAACAACCACCATGTGTCCATGCGGGTTAAAGGCAAGATATACCGTGCAATCGTGCTGTCCACCCTCCTATACGGAGCCGAGGCCTGGACAGTGTATAGACGACAGGTGAAAAAGCTGCATGCCTTCATGATGCGACATCTGCGATCGATCATGAGGATAACCTGGATGGACAAAGTGACAAACAAGGAAATACTCGAACGGACAGGGCTGCCATCTATGGAAGATCTTCTGATCAGAAAGAATCTCCGGTGGACTGGACACCTCATGAGGATGTCACCAGACAGGCTACCAAAGCAGGTTCTCTACTCCCAACTGTCTTCTGGTCAGAGAAAGAGAGGGCGCCGTCGTCTCCGGTTCAAGGATACCATCAAGAGAAACCTGAAGCTGAGAGACATAAAGATCGACTCCTGGACATCACTCTCACAGCAGAGAGATAAATGGAGAGCAACAGTCAAGTGATGGAAGCAGTCTTTGTCGCTTCGCGACCGACAGCATGATGATGATGATGACTAGAGCATGGCCAAAATATACCTAATTTTCACTGTCATGGCGGCCATATTGGATACCTAATTTGCATAATTTATGCAAAAAATGAGAAATAGCTCAATTCTATTGAAAACTAGTTACATGCCAAATTTGGTTGATCTGTGTTGAAAAGTAAAGATTTTTGTTTGAATCTATACTACCTACCTTGAAGTTTTGACATTTTCCCCCGAGGTAATCGGGGAAAAAAGTAAAACGTCATATAAAACCCAAACGACATGACATGGCTGAATGAAACTTGTTTTACTATCCGAATATAATATGTATCTTTCACAAATTCATATTTTTATCGCCTTTAGTGACTTTTTTTCAATGTTGTGCTTGTCTCTTGCCAAGTGTCAATTTGCTAAAATAACATATCCCCATATTAGAATTTGCTATTCTAGTAATAAGTTAAAAAGTTGTGTTAAGTCAAAAATGACAGTTTATAATACATTCCTTGCCCAGGCCTATATGCCAAATAAATTACACATGGATAACATAGTATACTTGATGTACAAATCGATGCATGCAAGTCCAGTCCATGCATCAATGGGGCTACATGTAGGACGTTATAATTGCACATGCACGAGGAAACGAAATACGAAGGTGAATATACATACATATATATATATATATATATATATATATATATATATATACAGGTGTTTATATACACATTTATACATATATAACAACGAACTGTATATAATATATTTACATAATCCCGTCTGCAATTCCAGTTTGCCACATAGAAATATATTATTGTATAGTGTCCTTACAGTTAACTGGTATAGAAATATTGCCGGAAAACAGCTATGTATATATGACAGTTATTTGTTATGCCAAATAATTAGATATATGTAACATATTATACGTGTTGTAGAATATCACGCATGCAAGACCAGTCCATGCATGAATGGGGGTATATGCAATGAAGTGGCAGGAGATTATACTTGCACGTGCTCTACTTCATTCGTGGGAAAGAAATGCGATGGTGAGCCTTTCGTTGATTACAAAATAATAGCGTGCTACTTTTGAGAAAGGTGTAATGTAATGCCTAGCTACATCGCGGTTTCATGTAGTCGTGTAAGTGATATATAACAGTTGTTTAATATGCCAAATAAATGACACAACGATAACTTATTATACTTGTTGTAGAAATCAATGCATGCAAGTCCAATCCATGCCTGAATGAGGGTACATGCAATAACTTTGCAGGACGTTATAATTGCACATGCACTGACGAATATAAGGGAATTTCGTGCCAAGGTGAGTCATTCGTTGAATACAAAATAACACCATGCTACTATTGATACTGGTGTAATGGCAGTTATATGTTATCTTCAAAATGTGTGACCGTGACGTATTTCTATGTATCACAATTGGTACAGTCGCCATTTTGTTGTTTCAGTTATATAGACAATTTATATAGTATAGTGTATTTACGTACATTAGAGTGGCCAAACGCCACATGGTGAGAAACTAATTTTAGAAATCAACCACGCATATAGGCATATAGGATGAGGATGGACGAGAAAACCACTGTGTACACATTTCACTTGTCTTCAAATTATGTGTAATTCCTATTATTAGGGGTGTTTCTGTATGTAGAATATATTTCTGATGTTACGTTTTTAGTCGAAGGTCAAAATCATATGCTTGAGTGTCAGGTAAAGGTAATAGTTGCCTCTCGGCGAACAACAAATGGAAACTTGTATGGAATTACATCTTTGTTTATACATGAATATAAATGGATAATTTTACATTATTTGCTGATGAGAAAATCAGTATTCCGTCATAGTATATTATTTGATACACGTAATCACACATGTTACACATCAGTAAATCTTTCCGATGCACTTACGCTGTTGAAATTGTATATTGAATGCCGCCATTTTTTGCGATAACACAGGTTGGTTAAGGTGTTTCTGATCGATAGTCAACCCACCTTTTATAACATACAAGTTTGTGTGTTTTATTTTCATCCTGTTCTGCTGATTCTAGTAGCCATGATTTCACCTTGTGAAACCCACTGCCCCTGTGGTCGGATATCACTCAAATCTTTCGAGTACACAAGAATCCTTGATATATCGACACAGTCTGCCATGTCGTAATCTTTGTTTCAACCGGAAATTAAATTACTGCCAATTCCTGCTCTAGGCCAATATTAAAATTAACATTGGTTCATACGTCTAGCTGGAGATGTAAAAACTGCCCCCCGTACTGATTTATTAATTTCCAAAACAATTGATATTCTTACCGTATCCTACACCTGTCTTCGGCCCCATGACACAGCCGCATATATTGCTGGCATTTCCCTTCCAGGTTATGCATTCCACCATCGACCACATTCAGTCGGACGAGATGGTGGTGTGGTTTTCGTATTTCCAAACTCTATACAGTAAACCTGTACACCAGCCCTGACTGTTCTAGCTTTGAGTCTATATGTGTTGACGTCTCAAATTCGAGCTTCTCTGGATATTATATTTGTATTTATCGTCCTCCAGGTCACACAGTTAATGTCTTCGAAGAATTCTTGACAACTGTGATATTATTCTTCATTTGTATACACCGTCTGCACCTACTACCACGTGTAATGATATCCAGGCATCGTTTGACAGAAAGCAACATGTCACCTTCCCAACATTGATAGGTGGCCATTGGCTCGACCTCTTGATAACTCGCTCGTCTTTTAAATACATTGAGACACCCACAGTTTCAGATGTTTTATCGAACCATGACACATTAATAGCTGATACTAAGATTCTGAAAACCCCAGCCGTGTCCAAACACAAAGTGTTTTACAGAGCCATTCACATTATTAACATCGCATCCGACCATGTTACACATCCCAAAGAAAATGTATCAAACTTATACGAACAGTACCATCAAAAACTTAAGACATTGCTTGACAAACACCCACCCAGTTCCTTGGATGATGGCGGAAATCATGTTAATCATTCTAAAATTCGTCGTCGCTATCTGGAACGTGTTTGGTATACATCGCGTTCATCCCTGAACAGGTCACGCTACTCACGACAATGTCATCAATGTAACCGAGAAATGGCAAAAGCAAAATTGGATTATAACAAAAATATGTTCTCAAACAATTCTGCTACGCCACAAGAGCTATGGAAATAAATCATAAATGGATAAATCAAATCTTACACAAGCGGCCTGCTCCTTCTCTACCTAACTCATGCATCAATCAAGTCATTGTGTGACTCTTTTTCTAGTCATTGTAAAAACAATATTAGCCGTTTCCATTCCGCTGTCGCAGGTCTTACTCCAGACATTGTAAATACTGACCTTCCAGAAATGAATTATCAACTCGCTTCTTTTAAACCAGCCACACTCGCTTAAGTGAGAACAATAATAATGTTGTCCACAAGTAAATTCAGTTATGTAATAAAACACCAGCATGCAAAGAACTACAAAGCCATGGCTCCCAGTCCCCAGCGGCACCGACAGAGTTCTTGACCAAGGAGGCGGCCCTGGTCAACTAGGACTACGAGCAGGGGGTGCTAAGAATCTCTAGGTCAAAACGAGCCCCCAAACGACGGTAAGTAGATTAAAGATGGCGACCTACAACGTCAGAACTCTACTAAGAGATGAACACATACAAGACCTCGAAGAAGAACAGAACATATGATAAAAATCACGACTAAGCGCACTTTTGAAGTCCCAAAATCAATTGTACTTTGGGCAGTGTATGCCGCTGCGGCCGTGCATTACAGCCGTGACCGATATCACGTTTGTTGGTGTAAACGAGGTCTTGTTGGTGTAAACGAGGTCGCTCGTTGGTTCTCAAATTGTACATAGATGCAGTATATTCGAAACTTAATGGGACAAAGGCACAACGGTATGACAGTTAGGCAAGCATGATAGTTGAGACGCCGAAATCAAAGTGGGTCTGGCTTCACCAAAAGTACTATCTCATGCCTCGTTAACTGGGTTTCGCTTTCCGGAACAATCAGTGTACAAACATTATGCTCTGGTATTTTCGTGTGTATCCTAAGCACGTGTCTTTACTGCTTATTTGTTAATCAGCCACCGACGGGAACAATGCAGCATGGAAGGCATGCTAAACCGCTAAGGAGCCTCTAGGATTAAAACACGTTGCCAGCTATACACGCATTTGAAATTAGCTTGACACGTCTGGTTTCAGCTTGGGATCCATGCGATAAGTACCCTTGCCCGGTTAACAAGTCGTGCATGGCGCATCACATAAAACAAGGCCGGTATGAATGGTGGGGGATGCCACATTGCGAATGTGACGGCGAACACTCAGGAAAGAAATGTAACAGTAAGTACCGACGTATTCCACACGGTATTTTGTTAACATTTAGGTATCAATTACAAGTAACATAAATTCCGTTATATAAACATCATTCAACACTTGCTCGCAATAGTCTGAAGATGGAAATTATGGCAAGAAATTGTCACTGACGGACTGTGACACTGGATGTTTGTTCCACTGCAAAGAGTTGTCTGCGGTGACCTAAATGCGCGAACAATGACACAATCATACACCTGGTGTACATTCAACAACTGCGGACTTTTCTAACATTACACACCTTATCTAAAAACATTATTGGAACAGCTGTGTTAGATAGTGTAGCCAACCAACAAAATGGCCTGCTGTGCAAAATATATTGGTCCCAATATTAATGCGAAAGTCACCCAACAGTGCACATTACCGAAGAAAACATTCATAGAAAAGGGATTGTTGAATGTGAAAAGGGGAATCTTTGGTTCGTGCATGTAAACAGCTTCTGCTTGCTAAAACGGGGTTTTCTCACGTGTTATCAGTGTAACCCAGCGGTCCGTGTGTGACTATTTGTGTCCGTCAGTTAACACATTGTGGGCCAAGGCTTTTAATTATGCAATAAAAATTATATGAAACTCTTAATAGTATTTGCTTTGCAAGCATTTAATTCGGTTTTCAATTATATTCTTATGTAAACGTTTAGCATTTATTTCCTTCATGTGCTGCTTACTTTCGGGTGTTCTAGGCAAATGCCTGTATTGCTTATTTGTTAATCCGCCACCGTTGAGAACAAAGCAGAAGGAAGGCATGCTGAACCGCCGATGAACCTCTAGGATTAAAACAACGTTGGCAGCTATATATGCACATGAAATTAGCGTGACACATCTGGTTTCAGTTTACAATCCTTGCCGTTGGATAAGGTGCCAAGGTAAAAGTAAGTGCGTGGCGACGAATGAGCCAAACGAAGGCAACCTGCCGTGGAAGTGCGAATGTGACGGGCACCACAAAGGAAAGTTGTGTCAAGGTAAGTTAGACATAAAGACATACAGATCGACTGAGATAGACAGATACACATACATATATAGGTGTATTGGAAGCTAGACGACGATTCTGTAACTCATTCAGAACAAGTTAGTTATGGTGACATATGTCTAGCAACAAAACAACACTTTTGGTTTTGATGACACACATCAATTATAACATCTTTACTGAGAAAACCACACCACGTTGAGTTGTTATTTACTTTCGAACAGCCTAGGCATGGCCCTTGTCGACACAGAGCAACATACGACAGCACTGACTAGTTTAGACCTAACTGAATTATATCGACGTAACTAAGTGTTTGGTCTGTTTCAGATACATTGCAAATGTGTCACCCGTATGACCGGTCATACTGCTTGTTTGACTGCACTTACGCGGATGATGGGGTGTACGCTAGGTGTCAAAATTGTCGACACTACATAGTATGTGGATACAAACACACGAGAATAAGATCATGTCCAGATAAACCATATTGGGGGTTCGACTCAACAAAAAGGGAGTGCGCTTATAAATCGCCTGATTGCTACGACTGTAATGGTATGCTGCAAACAATGCCTTTTTTGTAGAATCTAGATTGTTTTTGCGCGCGAATGGACAAGTTTACAAACGCACACTTAAACACGCACACACACACATACACACACGCACGCACACACGCACACACGCACACACGCACACACGTACACGTATATATTCGCCACATATAAGCGCACGCCCGAACACACCACACATGCACAGGTCTTTATATTCATTAAATCGGATGGGTGCACGTTTGCATAGTCATGTGTAGTTACAGTTATTATGTTTTTTATCTCGCGTGCGTACATTTGAAGTCACGGCATTTGTATTTGTTTTCTGCTGCAAGATCCATGCGAAAATTCTCCGTGTGAAAATGGCGGGACGTGTATAGCCCAGGGCACGGAGTACACTTGTCATTGTCCAGATGAAATAGTCGGCATTCGTTGTCAATGTACGTACCATTTTATGAATCTAAATTATAGTTGTAATTTATGTCAGTGTGTGTACATTTTCAGTGTGTATATCTCCAATGCATGATACTTCTTGTTCCTCAATAATATATATATATAGAGAGAGAGAGAGAGAGAGAGAGAGAGAGAGAGAGAGAGACAAATTTCAGAAGAGCCAAATAAAAAGGGGATATATTGAATACTAGTTTGTGTTATAAACGACATGCTATACTCTTTCCAATTATTCAGTTTCAGCAGTATAACAACAGCAGTTTTCATACGTGGTGCATAGTTATAATAGGGTACCTATTTGTATTTTCTTATTTTACTAATTGGAACATTTTCTCTTTAAAAACAAGCCTTTGATTATTGACTTGTTATATGTTACAACTTTTGATCATTTTCAAAAAGATTACAATTTCATGATTATGTTAAAAAGGCGACTTCTAATATAGCGTAGTATCCAGTCCGCAGGACCGTTCAACGCGCTTTACACTTTACTTCCCTGACAGATACCATTTCGGCTTATCTGGGAAGCATCCAGCCATATGCTACAATTAATGCGCGAAGGCTGCTCGTATACATATCCACCACTGTCTATAGTCAGATAATCATTTATACATTTTAAAGGCTATTTATGTATATATACCAACTGTAGATTGGTTTTTACCTCAAATAAATGTATTCATATTCGTATATCTTACAATCTAATTTTAGAACCACTTATCATAGAATTATACATGACACCCCTTTTTAGGAGTGTATTGGTACGTATCATGCATATATGATGTTACGTTTTGATTTATAGGTAAAACACAGAAGTTGAAGGTCATGCGAATGTCAAAGTTCACCTTTTTGTGGGCAATAAATGTAAAATTCTACTAAATTGTGTTTTTTGTTTATGCATAATAAAATGACAATCTTACGACAGTTGACATATTTGTTCATGAGAAAAAAACAGTAACCAGTTAAAGTATCAAGTATCATTAGACACATCGGCATCCATATTTCTCTGCTATCCAACCTCGTAGGTTAGCAGAGTAGATGTAGACATCGGTCCGACAGGTACACGGTGATGGGGATGGCGTCTATCAACTCATAAACATGCTCAGCAGAGAGAGAGAGAGGGAGAGAGAGAGAGAGAGAGTGAGAGAGAGAGAGAGAGAGAGAGAGAGAGAGAGAGAGAGAGAGAGAGTGAGAGAGAGTCATGCCCTTGATAGCTCAGTTTTCGATCTTGATAGCAGTCTGCTCGCCAAACTCAAACTAATGGACGAGGAGTGTGGTGAGAGGGAAGTTGTCCACCCAGTGGTGGCCAGTTGGACAGAGGCGGGCAGTGTCCAGATACTGTTCGATGCGATCAAATGTTTTTGGTCCTGTTTGTTAGAAACCGCTTAAAAAGCGCCGCTGAAACTCCTGGAAAGGAATTTCCTGAATTCATGGTAACAGAGAAGGTGGTACTGTGCCCCGGTTGCAGCTAATTATGCACACCATTAAACTCGTTGCAATTTCCTCCCTACACCAATGCATCATTACGATCAGCACAATAACACAATACAACTGCGGTTGGCTTTGTGTGCAGTCTGTGTGCCATAGTTGCTGGGCAGTCGGACAAGTAAATAAATTACAGTTGTAGACATGTTATGTATGTTTAATTTGTGTTGGTATTATAATAGTGTGCAAGAAAGTAATGTTTCAACAACAAATGATCATGCAATTGAACGTGTTTTATATATAGGCCTCCTTGTAGACCTTTTGTGATCTTAACTTTAACATATGAACTCAACATAACAATATATAGGTATTTCGTTCCTTTGAAAGGTGAAGTAACGATTTTGAAAACATTCTCCATTCAATCGACGTTGTTTGACGCGTTAAGTTAATTGTAAACATCTACACGCTTTTCTCCCCCAGAGGCCGGAGACGGTCACGAACTTTGAATGCTCGAGGTGGATACTTACGTAGTTACCTTACTTCTAAATAATTACATAATTTAGTGTATTTGCTGTAAGCTAGGGGCGTTTTTGACATGTGTTTTAATTTGAATTTATTTGAATAAACACTGTTTTCAAGTCAAACTTGACCTTCAGTTTCTGTGTTTTCCTTGAACTTAAAATATTACTTCAGAAATAGATTCTACGTACCAAAGCACCGCTAAAAGAGGTATCACACATCATTCTTGGACAATGTTCCTTTTAATATGGCAATTCGCCATATTGGATTTATGCAAATTACCAGAGCTGCCCAAAGTTGCCGTTTGTTTTGGTCGGTTTTGGGCAAAGAGATTCGTAATGTTGTAAGAGTTTCGAAAAAAGGTCAGATTGTTTCGAGGTTTTGGACGTTCATATATCTTTATTTGAAATTAATTCATGGGCAGAAAACAAGAAACTAACAGGTCTTCTTTTATATGTGCATTACCCTGAAACGTGCTCTTCTACTTTTTCTTGTACAGTTGACAAAACAGTTTGCAACAGCAATCCGTGCATGAATGGTGGCTCGTGCAGTGTGATTCCGATGTATAACCAAACTGCACATTATGTCGCGTTCTCAAAATGCCACTGTATGCCAGGCTATGGCGGCGATAACTGCGAAAGTGAGTACAAGACGTAATGTTGACCAAACATAATGTGACGTAATGAAATTATTGCTACAGTCTTATTAGCTAGGCCGACTACCGTTAACATGTAATCTTAAGTGCGCGAAAACGCGCACGAATGCACACGAGCACACACAAATGCACACGAACACAGGCCTGTGTTTACAATGTGTATAAGTACTTTTAGTAACTGCTAACGTCATATTACCTAGAGAGCTACTACTACTAATAATAACACTAACATTACTACTATTACTACTACTACTTTATTACTACTACTAATACTAACAATACTACTAGTATACTACTATTACTAATACTACTAATGTACTACTACTACTACCACCACCACCACCACCACCACAACCACCATCACCACCACCACCACCACCACCACCACCACCACCACCACCACCACCACCACCACCACCACCACCATGTTACAATGCAGAAAATAATGTTACTTGGTAATAAACTGCCTTAACTGAACTAATGCTAATTACGTTTCATTGTAGATTGCCTCGGTAAATTATTAGAGGTGAAAAACAAACGCCATTCTCCAAGCGGATTCTTGATGAGATCCGTTAGTAGCATTGCTCAGTGCAAATACAAATGCTTGACCACAATTTCCAGATGTAGTGGTTTCGACTTCGTAAACCACTACTTTTGTTTTATCGTTCCTCCACATAGGTATAGTGAAACTAAGTTGGTAGAAGACAAACGCAGTGTCCACTACGTTGTCAAACCGTGCTAAGCCAGATGTCAAAAGGAGGAAGTGGACATTTCTGTAGCAAGAATTGTTTACATTTCTGAACGATCCATTGTCTGTCAGTGCTTGCAATGTGTTACTACACAGATCCTACGCAAGGTATCAGGACACTATCCCACCGGAAATGTACATCACGCAGTGTTATTATTTATTTAGTTTGGTTACACTATGTCATTCATGATGCATCTTTCGTACTGAGGTACGTATGCCTGCTTACTCGCTGGTAGCATATGTCATCCACCATTGTCCTACACCTATATCGGTTTGACGCTTTGTCTCAATGTTTCACTTGATGTGTCCCTTCTGCTTTCTTTCGCTTTTATATCTCTCTGCCAGGTGTTTCTGAGGCGTCGTATTCTTCTGTCACAGGCAGATTAATCCAAATAGCTTGTTTGATGAAGTTGGATAATTGTTTCCTCAATGTATGTCCGGTTTTATACTTTTATTAAGCATGGTTCATGTTCCTTGTGATATATGTTGATTATTTCACATGCTGTGTTGTGTTATTTTAATAAAATGAAACTTGCAATTTCAAAAAATGTCTTATGCGTACGGGAAGTTATTTAATAGTATATATCAATGTCCATTTCAATACAAACGTTTTGTTCTACGCCAATCCTGCTCCGAAAAATGGTGCTTAGCATAACGTCAAAGCAGACCTTCTGTTGGTGTGTGTGCGTGTGCGTGTGCGTGTACGTGTACGTGTGTGTATATACGTGTGTGTGCGCGCGTGAGTGCGTGCGTGCGTGCGTGCGTGCGTGCGTGGCATAAAAGGTATGCAGGTTTTGCAGTACCTCATGTATTGCAATACCTCAGGGAGTTTGTCGCCCCTGCCATGCAGAGTTGTAAACCGCTGCCTTGTGGTACAGGTTCTTGACAGAACCGAAGGTTAAGGGAGCAAACCCTAACCAAAAAAACCAAGTCACTGTGACAACATCAAGGGCGGTTGATATACGGAACTCCCAACATTTCTCGATCAGCCACTGCAGGGACAAATAGTTTGCGCCTGTCTTGACATGTTCTTGCCGGTGTGAGACTTATATATGCTCCGTGAGAGAGAGCCGCCAGTAACTTGCAAATGCCAGCGGCGCTTCAGGGCCAAAGCCCCCAAAAATGTACAATTGGGTTTCATCAGGTCGAAAAATATATATTTTATTCTATCCAATTGTATATTTTTTCTCTTTGTACATATACTGAGGCATATGTCACATAAACGGTTCAGTGAAATATGTGTTACATTTGTTATGACAGTCACTCGTACTCAGACGTGATTTTCATCGCATGTCCAGCGTCATTAACGAAAAATTACAGCAGTGCGTACAATTTGAGTAGTTAGTTACATATAAACGGAAACATATTCTTGTGTCATTTAGAGTACATATCGTTTAATAAATTTCAAGAGTTATACGATTCAATTTGACTTGGAAACATTGTTTATCGTTGTTGTTATCGTGGTGATAGTGTTTGCACACTGTTGTTTCTTGGAACGGCCTATTTTCAATTAGTGCATTTATCTCCGAAAAGCATGTGGAAAGATTGTGTGTGCATGACCAGTAACCACAATTATTTATCGTTATCAATGCCAACTGTCACAGGCGTCCGGCAATCGACAGCAGGTAAACTGTGACCTACACAATTGGTACGTGTTTTTGACGCTGGACACGCAATGTAGCTTTAATTGAACACAATCGTTATCCTTCGTCAGAAATTATAAAACAAGTACTCATACGATATCAAACAGGCACCTACATGGATAATAATGTTTATATATATATTGTTATAGTTCGTAATGACATACATTAATTTAAAATTGTGGACGTAGCATCACTTTGTGTATTTTGATTAACAACTAGAACGACAACGTATTAAGTACAACATTAATACATATATTTATTTTACTTGACGATATGTCTTGCTCTATATGAAGACATTCACATTTTGCGCATTAATACTAATTTATGTATACATGGACGTATTTGTGCGTAGCAGAAAACGTACATGTAATATTTTGTAAGATATGTACACAGTTGCTTGAGGATGAATGAAACTCAAGACAACTATGTAACTTACACTTATAACTTTGTGCGCTCGTTTAGCTTTAGCTTTTGGTCTGGGAAATCTCTTGTGCAGACATAATGAGCCCGGTTCCGAAGGGCCAAAAACGCAGGGTCTTGTGCTTTTTTCTTTCACGATAACGGTGCGCGATTTTAGCCCAGTACATTCGCGTGTCACTGCTTACCATGATTATGCCTCTTTGGTGGACGGAGTATTCTAAAAAAAATAATGCAATATCAATCAACCTGTTTTTTGTTTGGGGAAATGTTTATTTGCTTTCGAAAATAATCTCACGAGGTGGGCTGATCATGCGAGGTAACGGGAACCGTAACATGTGAGCCATACGCGTTGCAGGAGCTCATCGATAATTGCGTGTACAGGTTTACCGCCATTATAGATCATGCCCTTTGGCCATTATTCTTCAAATTACTTGTTAAATTTACAAAACACTTTATATATATATATATATATATATATATATATATATATACTGTTTTGTATTCTGCGTGGCAAGTGAAAGGTATATTGATTAGTCTTACATAAATGGAAATTATTCTTATTTATGTCTACTTTTTACCTATGCTCAGCATATGTCCACAATTATTACGTTTTGTGTATAATAGTGTGTTCATCGTATTTGTAATAGGAATGCCTTCTTTTATATGAAGACCAATATGCACTTGACACATCTAGCCTAAAATGTAGCACGTCAGCATCATCTACGTTTGGTTAATGTACTTTTGGTTAAATTTGCGTGTCCAGCGTCATCAAGTTGCTTAGACATTACGACGGACATATGTCAGCATTCCCACATAGCAATATATAATATTATCGTTCATTGGTTTGTCAGAACATAGCTGTTACATATATTAACGTTAAATGGAGCTGGGTTTATTACCTTACAATATTAGCTTCACTCATATTACATCATATTATAAGAAAAAGTACACATACGGCCACAACGTATCAAATAGTTATTGTAGAGAACAAACTGTACTCACCAGCATGGACGCAGCCGCCAATGATGCAATGATCAGCATAGTTCCTATATATCAAGGCAGATTGCGCCCCCAGCAGTAGCTTTGGTAATCCGATATATGACGCTGGATATGCAATGGCGCTGGACACGCTCCAATATCGGTTTTGTCCTTATTTGAGCAATAAATATTGTGAATATTGCTATTGACATTGACGGAGATATAGCAGTGTGGTTGTTGATTACTATGTAAAAGTAAAAACTACGTATGTTTCTTAATTTTTGAAGGCAGCCGTTTCAATATATGACGTTGGACACACAGCTAAAACGCAACACCGTATTGTTTTAATATAAACGTGCTGTATTTTCGTTAAATTTAGGTATAAATTTATATTTACTTTTGCATGTCATTTGATTTCTATGTAGGAAAAGCAAACACGTATAGGTGTCATACAGAGATAATAGTACATTTCTGTAATTGATCATTATAAACTGATGAAGCTGGACATGCACAAACTGGTCGCTGTAGAAATTGATGTGTACATTTTGTATTCCTCAAGTTTTAAACCTACGTTTTCTACTGTCTATTCCCAATACGTATTGCATTAGTCCAGTGAACGCAGAACAATAAATAGAGCACCGTTTTTGCATGGCACTGAGTCAAACTTTGGAAACTTCAATTTGAAGGGTAATTTTGGCCACTTTACCGCCAATTTCTGCCATTTTACAAATCATCAATGCTGTCAAATTGCATATGTCCTAAAACCACATAGCGGTGTCAATATATGATGAAAATCTCATTAGACTGACTTAATAATTGACGATGTGAGAGAGAAAAGAAGTGATTTTAGTCAATTAAATTTGTTTGAGACTTTGGCCCTTCGACACTTTTGCTGGCAGCTTCCATGAAATGTACAACTGCACGAAACTCCATGCCGGATCGGCCGTCGCCCGGGTTACCAAGGACCGCGCTGCTCGACCTCATCTTCCGTCGACAGTGGAAAATCAGCTAGGAAAAAGAAGGAGAAGACAAATACTGACAAGTGCACAACGGAACGTCAGAACTTTCCTCGACCGAGAAGCAACTGACCGACCAGAAAGACGTACGGCACTAGTAGCAATGGAACTTACCAAATACAACATCGAAATCGCCGCCCTATGTGAAACAAGGTTATTAGAGTCTGGTAGTACCAACGACTTGGAATACTCTTTCTTCTGGAGTGGCAAACCCGAAGGAGAAAAAGGGAGGCCGGAGTGGGCATTGCTATCAAAAATGATATCGTGACAAAGCTGACAGAAATGCCACGGCCAGTAAGTGACAGAATCACGACGATGAGACCCAGATGAAAACAAGGAGGCCTTCTACAACCAGCTGGCAAGTGTGCTCAGCGGCATCCCTCATACAGATAAGTTACTGCTGGTTAGGAGACATATGGAAGCACCGGCCCGTCATAAAGGCGGAATAGCCTCACGACGTAATTATTCGTGCGACACGACGCAATTATTTACGTTGTGAATAATTTCTATTTTTGACACGACGTAAATAAAATTACGTTGTGTCGCCATTTAGCGGTCCGACCTTGAATTACAGCATGTAGAAAGCATTACAATTAAAACAACGGTTTGTGGCCGCAAATAGGCGATTTTCTGCGTCTATCGGCCACCTTCGATGCCTAATGCTAGTTTTATTGACGATTTCATTACATGCATTGATAAAGTTCATGTTCATTTCGACAATATAATTGTCATTGGAGATTTAAACTGTGAACTGGTGAAACCTGACAAATCGCAGCCTTTGCATACGGTATATGAAATATTTGACTATACTAATCTTATCAAGACACCAACATGTTTCATGAAAGACGCACCTCCTTCACTTTTGGATGTTATCCTAACAAATAGACCGTCCCTTCTGTTTAACACCATAAATTTCACATGCCGCATTAGTGACTGGCACAATATGATTTCCTGTGTTATCAAAGGTGCGGCTCCTCCACCAAACAAACAAAATTTAAGTGTCGTTCATACAAACATTTCGATGAGGAGGACTTCAGTGAGGCAGTGGGTGTCATCCCTTTTGATGTTGCTTATGTTTTTGATTACGTGGATGACATCTACTGGGCTCATGAAGTCCTCCTCAGCGATGTTTCAAACGAGCATGCCCAGATTAAAGAGAAAACAGTCAAAAGCAAGCAAACCCCATTTATGAACTCCAAACTTCGAAAAGCAATCTTTAAAAGTCAATATGTTTCAACAAATACAAAACATGGCGTACTCCGGCCAACTGGGAAGCGTACCGTATGCAAAGGATCTCTGTACAAAACTAAAACGGCAATCAATAAGACATTACTTTTCTGAGAGGTGTGTCGGTGGACCCAAGTCCAAAGATTTCTGGCCCACCGTAAAACCATAATATCCTATCAGACCAAATCTCTGTTGCGAGTACTCTAAAGGAGTTCTTTGTAAATGCCGCCCAAGACATATCATCTGCACCTATCCCATAGGATAGGGAGACATATTAAGCCACCCCAGCATCCAAGAAATAACAGCCCTCATCCCTGCTCCTACTGGTTTTTATTTTAGTCCCGTCAGCTCTGAGAGCATATATACCTTCATCTCTAAATCTAACCCAAAAAAGCCACTGGAGTCGATGGCATCCCTGCAAAAATCATAAAATCTTGCAGTAAATCAATTTAGGAACCACTTGCAAAATTAATAAACCACTCATTTGCGACCTCAGCCTTCCCAAACAGACTTAAAGAAGCGCAAGTTATCACGGTGTATACGAAAAACGACCCTTTAGACAAGCAAAACTACAGACCGATTAGCATTCTCCCGTTCATCTCTAAGCTATTTGAAAACGTCATCAACTCCCAATTAAGCACTCATTTTGAGAATTTGTTCAACACTTTCCTCGGTGCTTTCAGACTGGGCATGGGGTGTCAGTTCACTCTATTGAGACTAGTAGAGGACTAGTGGGTAAATGCTTCAAGGATGAAGCAGGACTGGGGAAATATGAATGGGAGTGGGATTACTACAGGGAGGGGGCTTGTCTCCTTACTTTAGCTCGTGTCTTAAAAGAGAGGTGGGGAGCGGGGGGGGGGGCTTGTCTCCTTACTTTAAGTCGTGTCTCATACGTGTTTTAGCTGCGAAGCATTTACCCTGTAGTAGTCCCACTCCCATTCATATTACCCCAGTCATGTTTCATCCTTGAAGCATTTACCCATTAGTTTTAAACCTTTACCCGCGAAGCCAACATCTGTACATGCAATAGTTGCTGCATGACCTGAAATAATGTCAGTGCCAGGCACTTGTTTGATCTAATTTGTCACCTAAAAACTAAGGGTGGATTCGTGATCAGCGAGTGAAACTACGTCAGGTAAGTCTTCTACAGCAGCCGAAAGGTAATAAATGACGGAAATCCCACTTTGAAACATCAGAATGTTGAGTAAGATAACAAAATCATTGAATCTCGCTCGTGGATGGAGCTATCGCAAAAGTAAGGACATATTTGGAACCAGTGAGAAAAACTAGGTCGGATAGGCTCTTTAAACCATCCAATAGGTCAACACAGCGAAAGTCGAAAGTTTGAAACATCGAAAACTCGAGTTGAGGGATGAAAATCAAACATCGACGATTTTGAGTATTCTAGGCTTGCTCTGGGCTTTCCAAAATGGCATAGCACATGTCTGTAGCTATTCCCAATCGCTGGATCATTTCGGATCACCTTAGTGTTTAGGAAACTCTTAGGCATTCATATTAGGAAGGGTACTGCCGTACCCTTCCTGACAAGTTGCTCACATGCACATGTATGGCTCAGGGTCATATGATCACAACAGGATTCCCTGCCACCGAATGACGTATAGGGCTTTCCTTGTAATACTGTTACGCCACCTTGCGGATAGGGGTATTCATTATAACGGTAAAGCTCCGCGATGTGGCTCCACTACACGAGTTTCCCCGTCTTGAACGTTCATTTAAAAAGTTTGAAACATCGAAAACTCGAGTTGAGGAACGAAAATCAAACATCGACGATTTTGCGTATTCTAGGCTTGCTCTGGGCTTTCCAAAATGGCATAGCACATGTCTGTAGCTATTCCCAATCGCTGGATCAATTCGTATCACCATAGTGTTTAGGAAACTCTTAGCCATTCATATTAGGAAGGGTACTGCCGTACCCTTCCTGATTGGCGCAAGGCACTTGAGAGCCATAAGTACGTCGCAGCCATTCTCATGGACTTGACAAAGGCCTTTGATTGCCTCCCTCACAGCCTGCTCTTAGGTAAACTCAGTGCTTATGGCCTTTCTAATAAATAATGCAGTTTAGTTAATAATTATCTCAGCAACAGGAATCAGCGAGTGAAATTAAGACCTCACTACAGTGAGTGGGCTGACATCGTCAGAGGTGTACCCCAAGGCTCTATTCTTGGCCCTCTTCTTTTCAATGTTTTTATTAATGATATTTTTCACTTTTTGGATAACTCCTCTCTCTACAATTATGCAGATGATAACACCCTGTCTTCTGCTCATTCAAATTCTGACACTCTCATTCACACCTTGCAACAAGACTGTACTTCTACATTACCGTGGTTCAATATCAACCCGATGAAGGCTAACCCATCCACATTCAAAGCAATTAGCTTCGGCAAGAGAGGAACAAGGGACATAGCAAATTTTACTTTTGGAAACACTGCCATTTACTGTGAAAACTCTGTTGTCCTTCTCGGCATTGAGATTGATCATTCGTTAACTTTTAACACACATATCGCTAGCACCTGCAAAAAGGCAGCTAGACAGATAGCGGTCTTAAAACGTCTCGTTCATCTCCTTATTCGACAAGGGAAACTTGCAATTTTCAAATCATTCATAACATCAAACTTCAACTACTGTCCTTTGATCTGGCATTTTTGTAGCCAATCTAGCACCAAAAAACTTGACAAAATCCAAGAGAGAGCACTTCGCTTGATTTACAATGATTATTCATCAACGCATCATGACCTTTTAAAGACCGCTAACACCGAACACCTCCACGTTAAAAGGATAAAATAAATGGCATGCGAAGCATTCAAAATTGTATATAATACTGCTCCAAGTTTTACCAAAAATCTCATCATTCTAAAATGTTCCCAGTATTCCATGCGAAAGGATAACACTGCAGTTGTTCCTAAGGTAAACACGTCTAAATATGGACTTAAATCATTTGTCCATGATGGGCCCCGTTTCTGGAACAGCTTGCCAAATGAAATGCGAAAAACAGTTAACTACGGCGAGTTTCGCAGTCTGACCCGGAACTGGGATGGCCCATCATGCAGTTGCTCTATATGTAGCTAACATGTTTGTCGCCATGCCAATATTATAAATATAGCTTTCATTGTATACATGCAATATGAATATGTGTACATGTTAAAGCCTTAATTTATTCTTTAGATCTATTTGTTTAAATGTTTTAAAGTATTTATTATTTTTACTAAGTTTAGTCAATAATCACAGAAAATTTGTTTTAATGTCTTAAATTATTCAAATTAGTTTCATATATACATATCATATATTCTCTACATTTATATTTATGCTAATGTCTTCAATTATATATTATTTCAATCTATTTTAACAAATATACTTTGCATGTTTTATGTACCGTACCCATAAAAAACATAATATTATACATGCATGTATTATTTATATTTATTTTGTATTCATTACCCTATTTTATATGTTTTATTGCTGTCATTTTAAATACTCTGTATGCTTTTTATGTTCTATGTCTCATTGCTTTACACTTGTTTGTCGGAAAAGAGCTCATATGAGCTAATGTTATCAAATTCTCATGTAAACCGACGTTAAATAAAGCTTCTTGTATCTTGTACTGTCCACTTGCATATACTTGGTCCGCAGTAACCGAATTAGTGCACCAGATATGTTAGTCATTTGCACTCATACATTTGTTTCGCGAGACTACACACTCCTGCCACGCAGCTGAGCCGCCGTGATGGTATCAGATTCGACTCAGTCCAGGATTCGACTAAACGCATATCGCGCATGCGCGCGCATGCGCAGTGAACGCTTTTAGCTGTTTTTTACGCGCTGTGACGTAGCGAGATTCGACTAAACGGACATTGCGCATGCGCAAAGTACGTCATAGATTCGGCTAAACGGACATTGCGCATGCGCAATGTACGTCAGAGCCCGTTATGACGCAAGCTTGTTGCAACGACACTTCCCAAAGGGCAGGGGCTATTCACAGAGATGCTCAGCGCATACGGGTAGGACTAATATTCGCTCTACCTAGGCTAAACCACTTTATTGGTACTACACAAAACAGAACAATCTTTCACAGTATATCATTGTGCTATGTCTGTAATTCCATGATTGTTGTTCATAACAAAATATTTTAAAACATTCTGTTTAGTGATGTACTTATACGAATATAAAACAGTAAAAATGCAGATGTTGCAATACATGCTTGCTCTCTAAAACCGTGTATCTTGTTTACACTGTGTAACCAGGAAAAGTCATGTTTGGGGTGAGTACTATATGTGACATATGTATGAGTAATGAGGATTTCATCCCAGATAGTTGTCTAACAAGTATGAGTACTTTTGAAAGTAGTCATATTTGTGATTGATATGAGGATATTGTAAAAATAAAACATAACACTTTTGGACTCAAGCTCTTAATATAAGATTGTTTTCATATTTATTTATATACCTACTTGATGAAAATGTTATTGTCGGAACATACTTTCCAGTTTACTTATTGCATAACGACAATAATAGTTTGTTCTCGGTTAACCACGAATACTAATAGTACTAACAAGTACTTCAGCCCCCAAGCATGAACACAATCAGACACTTAAAAGTAAATACTTTATTAACTAAAATAAAATATCATGCACATATTCATAATGTTGTCTTATTTACTGTATGTATGTTTCCCTTATTAAAAATAGAAATCTGTTATTGATAATTGTGTTGTGAAATAGTAAAAAATGAGTGTATTGATGCTTTATTGGCTTTAATAACAAAGGCATGAAAATGCTATGATGCGAATTTTCTTATTTTTAACAACTTGTTGTTTAATTGTCTGATGGACTTCCTGCAGAGAACATAATCATTATGTAGTTGTTAACTTGTTTTTTCGTTATATCTTCTACCTGTTGTAAGTCACCAGTACTGTTTCACCAACCTGGACAAAGGGGAGCCAAGAGAGAAGTGGGCATGCATTCACAAAATAAAGTAGTTTTACAAAGATAATTAACTTGTCATGTGGATTAATCAATTGAATTATATATTTGCATTGTAAGTAAGAGTAAGTACTAATGTCTTGGTTTCACTTGTTGGCTCAATTTCAACTGGTATGCCTTTGTGCAAAATATGGGTTTATTGACCGAAACATTGCATTCCCCTTGTAATTATGCCGATATTCATGTGAAAGTTGTATTACATCAGTAAACCCTGTAGCCAAATTCCGCCATTAGTTAAAGTCACGCCTTCATAACCACCATAGCTCCCTGTCGTATACATAAATCTGTTGACAAATTAAATGCCTCTTATCGATTTTTATATTGACCAGCATAATTTCTAAGGATTTAGGCACAATAGAAGTTATATATTATTTACTGGTATTAATATCAGCATGTAATGGGACACTCAACAGAGGGTTTTCGTCTTCGATGGTGGAATCTGTTATACTAACATATTACAAGAACCTCTTGTGCATGGCAGCATCTATATATGTTTTGTCATAATGCATGCATAGGCGTTGATTGGTGGGGGATGAGGGTGACCCCCCACTTTTTAGCATTAGTGGGACAGCATAGGAAATGTCCCCTTCACATCTTCATTCCAGAAAAAATCTGTCTCCCTCTCACCTATCTCATAAGCCCCTATATAGATCTAGTAGCTAAAAATAATAAACTCACAATATGAAATTCCCACTACCCTGAGGAAACATCGACTAGATAAATTGCTTGGTTGAAAACAGAATGCAACATGATATACTTCAGTATATTAATAGGATGCTTATCACATGTAGCTAAAGCAGTGGATTCCTGCACTTTGTGTAACTTAGTGCTATTTGAGTGATGAAAACTGTCTTTGTCAAAAGACAGGATTGGGAAGGCACCCCTGTAGCCTCTGCACTTTGTCACTCTACGCATCAGGCAACCATAGGTCATCAGTCTACATTTTCTGTGATTGAGGGCAGGCCATGATCCTCGAGGCTCCCCTCTGCTACTCGAACGTTATTTACAATTATAAAATTGTGTTGATCATAAAATTTGTTTCACAGTCACAATATTCAAATACACGTAGCCAACATAACTATTTTAAATAACATACAATATAATCATGTAGTCAACATAACTATTATAAATAGCATACAATAAACACCTTTGTTTATTTTATGATTAGTAATAGACCAACAATAAATGATTATATATATTATTTTACTGAAAACAATGTGATATACATTCAGATGATGCTTATATATATATTTATATATATATATATATATATATATATATATATATATATATATATATATATTTATATTATATATATATTGTTAAATCTTGTTAAATATATATATATATAAAATATATTTTAGTAATATTATATATATATAAATATATGTATATATATATATATATATATATATATATATATATATAATATGATTACATATGGGACCGATTTATATATATATATATATGTCTATACATTTATATGTATGTATATATATATATATATATATATATATATATATATATATATATGTATATATATAATATATATATATATATATATATATATACATATCAATGTATATACATATAATATATATATATATATATATATATATAAGATATATATATACAAACATATATATATATACAAACATATATATATACATATAAATATATAGACATATAATATATATATATAATATATATATATATATAATATATATATATATATACACACACACACCGAGTTTGCTTGGTTGCCGGATGGCCCCTGCAATGCTAAATCCTGGCCACGCCACTGGACTGAAGGTACGTTTTACCAGATTCACACCAGGCGTTTACATGCATTTGTTCGTGGGGAGGTAGCAATTAGCCATATCCCAATAAAACGAAGCAGGACACCGCGGCTGTGCATATAGACAGCGCCACGCGCAGCCTATTGCTGTAGCCTCGATACTAATTATAACCTCGACTGACGAAAACAACGCTCTAAATAACACAACACGTTCGAGTGAGTGAAAATGATCACATAAGTTAATCTACTTTTATTAAAGATGTGTGTGATAACAATATTATATCAATACAACGTATTACTAACGGAAACTACGTTAGTAACAAAGGCGAATCCTGGACCTGGACCGAGTCGAATTTGGGACCGCTACCGTCGCGGTCCCAGATTCGGTCGAATCCTGGACTGGTCGAAACCTGCACCACCACACCGCCATCGCCGAATAAAGGCAACAGGCAGAGCGTTTACATTGCTTGAAACGCATCCAAATCGTCCTGTTTTCCCTATTAGGGTTCCGGTAGTTTAATGCGGATTAAAATTAGATGTAAACACGGCCTAAACAAAATATGTTGTGTTGTTTATGACTGTTGATTGCACTCTGACCTGGAAGGGTTGGCGTCGAAACTCCGAACTGGCTTATTCATGTCCATCACTCGGAAACTAGAACTGTCGTCATTTGTTTTAGTGTCATTCTTTGAGCCGATCCACAGTCATCTTCTGTTGCGTGATATCTCGTCATGTATCGTGACACATGACTGCGGGGTTCAGGAGCTACTGCAGTTAACGACTGGAAACTGCACCTGATATTCACGGTAAACACGAGGTGATAGGAACGTGACATGACATGGTAACGATGACGTCAGTGGCGCGGGATTGTGACGCAGTTCCACAGACAACCGGAAAACAAAAATCAAGTTAACGCTTCTAGAAGAGAACAGACGTGATGTTACTCAGAAGTATTTGGTTTTTTGGAGTATGTTTGATGCTGATGGTTCCTGAGGAAATTGCATATCGGCGACGCCACTATTTTCGGGGGTATAGATGGCATAGAACCAGAAGACGTAACGTATACATTTTATTAGTATATAAATTCGTATATTAAAAATTAAAAATAACGAAAATTATATTGGACTTATTAATTAAAATTAATTAATAAAATACCTATAAATTGAGAGACTGGAGGCAAGGTCTTAGCTAGATGTTTACGTTAACTCTAGGTGCTATGGAGCCAGCCTTCGGAGAAGGTCCGACGTAGTCCTCTTTTTAATTGCAATGTTTTTAATTGGATGTTCTGACCGTAATTTTGGACTTAAGTAAATCAACAAAATATCCAATGGAAAAAAATGTTTTCAAAAACGTTGCTATAAACTTTATAAATGACAAGCAAATTGTATTTCAGCGTCAAGATAAATCGAAATAGAATTATAACAATATGCCTATTTTGACTTCATATTATTAGGCAGATTCCACGGTAGGTTTTGTTTGGAACTCAGCTACAACTGGTCCTTTAGCCAAGGATAATACTATTTAACTTACATTTGGACTTAATCGACTACATTATATTTGCTGAAACATTCCACGACGCAGCTTTTGCTATAGAGCATAACAAATCTTTTTCATATACCTATAATTCCATATATCATGGTTACTTGCAAACGTTTGCTGTTTCAGGATTAAATTGTTTGGCCACAGAAGATGGTCTTTACTACATGGGAAATGTTGGCACAACGAAATCTGGCTTCCAGTGCCAACGTTGGACTGCAAGCTGGGTAAGCTAACATTTGAAGAAACAGTATTAAAACTAAAACATACGGCGGAATTAGGTAAAAATGACACAATGACTTTCGGAGGGGAAAACATCGTTATTGTAATATCAGCCAAAGAAATCGAACTATGTTGGTTACAAATGTATTAAGAATAATATCAACCACAGGCATGTATTAATAGGGTTATGCGTAACGATTCCAATATGTATATTATTTGACCTTCGTCCACATGCCGATATATATAATCTTGAAAGATGAGGACTGTAAACGCATATTATTTTCATATCTTATTAATCCACTTCGTCCCCGATGGGGCATAACGTTTCAGCAATGATTCCCTCCTAGTTCGGTGTTTTGACATATCCACCACGTGAGCTGTTGTCTAGAAGTATCTCGAAGAAGCTGCCAAACATGGATGCCGAATGCGTGAAGGGTAGAAATATTCCAAACTGTTTTTATTCGATCACAACTAGCGTGAAATCAGTTGAAAATATTGCTAAATTCCGTCGTCATTTAAAAACATATCTGTACAATCTGGCCTATCCACCATAGCTCCCTGGCGCATCAATCAATCTGATGACAACTTGATTTGTTTACCGACTATGAGATCGATTAATCCTTTTTGTTTTGATGCGCCTCTGAGCTTGGTTTCTAAGGATATAGGCGCAATAGAAGTTAACTAATTATTATTATTATTAAAGTTTTAAACGTTACAACTGCATGCCGATAGATTTATGATATATCAAATAGTGATGTGCTCTGCTGTGTTGTGATGGCAATGCAATTCACATACATTGCCGTTATTAGCATTATCTGCCTGGTAAACCGCAATAACATATGTCGGTCCAAACCAGCAACCGAGAGAAGGATCGTCCTACCTTTGTTGGTTTGCAGAAACAAGTGGAATTTGAAGTGGAAATCGGTCCTGCAGAAAAAAGTAGACTTACTAGTCATAACAATATTTAAAACAAATTAACTTTCTAGAAAACAAATTACATTGACTCAAACACAAATAAAACACGGTAAATCAGAAAATGCATTTTTGTTCATCTCTCTGTCTTGACGTATATATAATTTCATGTGTCACCAAAACATAAGCTCTTGTAGGTCAAAGAATACATATACCGCTCGGTACGATATACCGTGCGGTATTTTCGTAAACCAACGAGCACTTTTACCGCCTCTATTAATCCTACTTATTACCAACTTTTAGTTAACTAACTATTATGTATATATTCTGGCTACAACATTTTACTCATATCATTACACTACCTTTTTCAGACCGACCTGTATGAGCTGACTTTGAAAGTAGTTACAAGCGTGTCGTCCTCAGTGGATATGTTACTTTCAAAATCGCGACGGGCCCGACATTTACGTGACATGATAAAGTCATTAGTCTCGAGAGACACAGTCCCTAAGTTGAGACCCAGTATTTTATAACAACTAGAATTTCTACCCGGCGTTTATTGTTTGCCCCTTTGCTTAAAGGTTTACAGTAACCGTCGATATACAATGTGAGCTAGAGCATTTATGACAATTAAACAATGTTGATCTGTACAAACTTTGTTTCCCTTCCATTAGCCACACAAACACTGGTGTCATATCTATGATGGCGCCTACTGTCGCAACCCAAGAAGCCGTCGCTTGCCATTGTTTTGCAGGAAATCTAAGCCTTACTGTTATACAACAAGTCCCTTGAAAGTATGGGAATATTGTAGCATTCCAATGTGTGGAATCGGTGAGTCTAAAACACTATTGTTCCATTGTTCTCTTTGACGATACATTATTTGAATGACAACTTTTTCAGACATAACACAATTCATGAAAAATAGAGTTCATCCATGCATGAATGGGGCTACGTGGAATAACATTATAGAACGTTATTAATAATATAACGTTCTACAATGTTCTATACATTATATGCACATACAGTGATGATTACGATATAATGAACTGCATATGTGAGTATTACTTAGTTTACCAAAAACACACATCTTCTCGGGTGAAAGGTAAAATGGCTGTTTTAAACACGGGTTTCATGGAATGAAGTCTTGTCTACTATATATAATATATAATACTGATGTGTCTCTGGGTTATCATGGGTGCTACATTCGCCATTCCGTCGGGTCATTTACAAAGGCAATGATGTACCACTGATGCAACTTACTTTTTCATTGTGAAGGAGATCATCTAGGAAAGTATTATCTGTTGAATGACAGTTTCAAAATATTTCCCATTCCCGCAGTAACAATTTTTCTATCTCCCTTACACTGTGAAGGCGATCAGCCATGGGTGAGTTTTACAATTCCACTTCTGATCTGGTTTAATTGCAAAGACAATTCCCTTCTATTGAATAAGAAATGGTGCTCTCAATCGTATACCTGTGCTCAGACAGTATGTTTGTCCAGGTTTTGTTTGTATTGGAATATTTACTATGATAATACTATTATAGCTGACTATATTATAGTCAGCTATCATCTTTGTCATATAGAGAACATGTTTAACTTATTATACTTGAGAATATTTAGACGATGTAAAACACTCTGTCAGGTGAAATTAAGTTGGACAAATTATATAATTTGTTATCTTGATTGAGTAAGTGTTTTTATGGAGATGTATAGTCAGTGACCCCCGAGTCGAACACGCCCGCTAGTCGAACACGCCCACGAGTCGAACACGCCCGCGAGTCCAACACGCCCGCGGGTCGAACACGCCCGCGAGACCAACACGCCCGCGGGACGAACACGACCGCGAGTCCAACACGCCCGCGGGTCGAACACGCCGGCGAGTACAACACGCCCGCGGGTCGAACACGCCCGCGAGACCAACACGCCCGCGAGCCCAACACCGTCGCGAGTCGAACACTTAACTTAAGCCATATATCTAGTAATTACCGCCATATGTGACATCGAATGCGCAAAAACAGGTACATTTGGCACCTACACAAACAATCTAATTTATAAAGATGTGACATATATTACACAAAATACTCAGCGGTCCCCGTTGCGTAATGATCCCTGTGGGGAGGGTGGAGTGTTTTAAAACAACATCTACAAATAACTCAAAAAGGCGGAATATACATAGCTAATATGGATTGTATTCTCAATATGCCGAGAGCTTCTGTGTCCACTTGCAATCTGGAGTTCACTCTCGGATGGCAATCTTGTTAAATTTGATTAAATCTTGTAACTATTACCACCACCTCGTTACCATTTCGACTCGCGGCACGGACATTTGATTTGTTCGCGCGACATCATCTCGAGGTGGTATATTTAGTAAGTATTTCTCCAAAATATACTTTTTAACAATGGATTTGTACAATTTGGAATAAAATAAGTGTTACATAATTTGAATACGTAGCCCTTTGCAAATATGTCTTTATATATTGGAATCGCCAGTATAACTATCTGTACACACCAGTTCCGGAGTTTGTTAAAAACAAATGCTGGGATTGTTTCAGTAGCTATGCCATAGCTACTGAAACAATTAACCTATTTAGTTTGCATGCCATAGTCTCCATTCAATTGACCACAGGATTGGAATAATTGTGTTTAATATTCACGCTATAATGACTAACGTGTGTGTGTGTGTGTGTGTGTGTGTGTGTGTGTGTGTGTGTGTGTGTGTGTGCGTGCGTGCGTGTGCCCGTGCGTGCGTGCGTGTGTATATATAATATCACAGGTCGTTGTTTTATTTGTTCAAGTTTCATTGGTTTCTTGCTACACTAATGTTAGCCCATGTTCGAGCATTTTTACACCAACTTTGAAAACATCAACAGAAGTGTCATGCAGGCATTAACCGCCGCTGTAAAAATTATTATTCATATTGATGTGTTATGGTGCTGTATATTGATGTGCTACGGTGCTGATTCAGGTGTGGCATCATCGAACATGTTTTCTGTTACCTCATAAATACAAATGTGCAAATGGCAAATTTAAAAGATTGGATTAATTTTGAATGTTCTAGGAATTTAGTTTGTTTGATAGTTTAATGATATGGACGTGATATAGTTTCGGTATATTAATATACATATGTATATATTTGTTATGCAATATATATAGTTATTATATATATATATATATATATATATATATATACCTTTGTATATATGAGTATAACAAATATGTACTAATGTGTTATATATATATATATATATATATATATATATATATATATATATATATATATGTATATATATATATATATATAATTATATATATATATATATATATATATATATATATATATATATAATATAATATATGTACATGTATGTATACATTGATATATATATACACAACTGTATATGTGTATGTAATTTTTGTTATTACAACGAATTGTGTGCACTATAGTTACATAATGACGTCTACCATTTCAGTTTACCAGTTAGAAATCAACTATTATGGTGTATATTTATAGTTAACTAGTATGAAAACGCTCCCGCAAAACAGGTATTGTGATTACTAGTTACGAACTGTGAACATTAATAAATGTACGCAATGACGTCTACAATTCCAGTGTACCATTAACAAATAAACTAACTGTGTTTTCTTCATTAACTGGTTAACTGGTATGAAAACGCTACCGGAAAACAGATATGTGTATAAAACAGTTATATAAAATGATAAATAAATTACACAGCTAAAATATTACACTTGTTGTAGAATACAAACCATGCAAATCTAGTCCATGCATGAACGGGGCTGTATGCAAAGAAATGACAAAGCGTTATAAGTGCATATGCTCTGGTTATTATACGGGAAAGAACTGCGAAGGTGAGTCTTTGGTTAAATATAAGCTAATACCATGCTATTTATGCAATATATATTACACAACTAGTAATGTCTACTCACGTCGACGATCAGGAACTGAATTGTGACTGCTCGCTAGATGGCGCGGCGAGCAGACTGTCCCATACGTGACCGAGTCTGTAGCCCCCCTCATCTCTGTCCATAGTTGGTGCCGTCTTCCTAATCCAGATGGCTTCTTTTATCCTATGAGTACACCTGTTTCTCTCTCTATACACCACTTTCACTCTCTCCCAGTCACAGTCATGTATGTGAGCATGGCTTGTTCTTGCCGATTTGTGTTCTATATGTTTATCGAGCATTTTCTTGTCTCCTGAGTGAAACGTCTCGTTGTAATGGTTTCAACTTCTTTTGTGTGTTCATCTTGTCTCATGAAAAATCTTATCCTGTCTCACCGATGTAACACATATTTCAGCTCTTACATGGGATTTGGTTTTGGTACACACAATCGATCTTGCGATTGTCTTTAACTACACCTCTGGACATCTCATTGCTCTAATCCTTAGTCTTTCTTTTCTTTCTTTCCGTCATTTTGGACTTACGTAAATCAACAAAATATCCAATGGAAAGAAATGTTTTCAAAAACGTTGCTGTAAACTTTATAAATGACAAGCAAATTGTATTTCAGCGTCAATATAAATCGAAATAGAATTATAACAATATTCCTATTTTACTTTGATTTGACCTATACCTATTTTGACTTCATATGGTTAGGCAGACTCCACGGTAGGTTTTGTTTGGAACTCAGCTACAACTGGTCCTTTAGCCAAGGATAATACTATTTAACTTACATTTGGACTTAATCAACTACATTATATTTGCTGAAACATTCCACGACGCAGCTTTTGCTAGAGAGCATAACAAATCTTTTTCATATGCCTATAATTCCTAGTCCAACATATATCATGGTTACTTGCAAACTTTTGCTGTTTCAGGATTAAATTGTTTGGCCACAGAAAATGGTTTTTACTACATGGGAAATGTTGGCACAACGAAATCTGGCTTCCAGTGCCAACGTTGGACTGCAAGCCGGGTAAGCTAACATTTGAAAAACAGTATTAAAACTAAAACATACGGTGGAATTAGGCTAAAATGACAAAATGACTTTCAGAGGGGGAAAACATCGTTATCGTAATATCAGCCAAAGAAATCGAACTATGTTGGTTACAAATGTACTAATATCAACCACAGATATATATTAATAGGTTTATGCGTAACGATTGCAATATGTATAATTTTTGACCTTCGTCCACATGCCGATATATATAATTTTATATACCGTCGATATACGATGTGTGCTAGAGCTGACTTTGAAAGTAGTTACAAGCGTGTCGTCCTCAGTGGATATGTTACTTTCAAAATCGCGACGGGCCCGACATTTACGTGGCATGATAAAGTCATTAGTCTCGAGAGACACAGTCCCTAAGTTGAGACCCAGTATTTTATAACAACTAGAATTTCTACCCGGCGTTTATTGTTTGCCCCTTTGCTTAAAGGTTTACAGTAACCGTCGATATACAATGTGAGCTAGAGCGTTTATGACAATTAAACAATGTTGATCTGTACAAACTTTGTATCCCTTCCATTAGCCACACAATCACTGGTGTCATATCTATGATGGCGCCTACTGTCGCAACCCGAGAAGCCGTCGCTTGCCATGGTTTTGCAGGAAATCTAAGCCTTACTGTTATACAACAAGTCCCTTGAAAGTATGGGAATATTGTAACATTCCAATGTGTGGAATCGGTGAGTCTAAAACACTATTGTTCCATTGTTCTCTTTGACGATAAATTACTTGAATGACAACTTTTTCAGATATAACACAATTCAACACCATTGAAATACCTTGCACGTATCCTAAATGAAACATAAGGTTCATACATGCATGAATAGGGCTACGTGAGTAGTATAGTAGGGTCTTTTCACCGTATGCTGAAGCGGCGTGTGGCGGGTGGAAGAGAAGGAGGAAGGTCAAAGGTCACGTGTCAAGGTCAACGTCAAAGATCAAGGGCGCCCCCTGGCGGATAGGTCATGTACTAGTGCGTACATGACCTATGCCAAATACCTTACGGACAATTCACGAACTAATACTGTCCAAATTCGTGCGTCATATTTTTTTTAAAGGCGCCCCTGGTGGATAGGTCGTGCACTAGTGGCGCCCTTTTACAGACACGTCACGAACTAGTACTGTCCAAATTCGTCTTATTTTTTTTAATTACGTCATAATGGCGTTAGGGGTCATGTAGCACCCCTTCGCGGACAGATGACAAACTACAAACTAGGTGAAATCACAGGTGGTGTCATCTGACGGATACGTATTCGGCTAATCGATCACGTGACATAGTATAGCCGTCAACTGTGTGTGTGTGTGTGTGATAGTGTGTGTGTGTGTGTGTGTGTGTGTGTGTGTGTGTGTGTGTGTGTGTGTCCGTGTGTATACGCGTGTGTCCGTAAATGTTCGCATGTGTTCGTACGTTTCCATAAGTGTTCATGTGTGTTCGCGTGTGTCCGCGTGAGCTAACTTCGTTCCCTTTCACCGCCATAACTTTGTCAAGGTTTTTTCAAATTTTACTAAGCCGGTGCACCAACTTTGTATCGTTTCACAACTTTTTCAGCGTTTCACCGCCATCACTTTGTCAATTTCATTTATTTTTAGGGTTTACATGCCATAACGTTGTCAAGTTTGTTATATTTTACTCACATGGTGCGCCAACTTTGTACCATTTCATATATTTTTAGCGTTTCACCGCCATGACAAAAGTTTACAAACACGTTATGTTTACAAAACAAAATACAAAACAGAAAGTTTACAAAACAAAACTAAAGTTTACAAACACGTTATGTTTACAAAACAAAAGGGAAAAAAACAGAAATTGTAGCTTAGTTACCCCAACTTTTTTCTATATCAAGACCCAATTAACCTAAAAAATTATGTGTCTAACCCTAGTTAGTTGTTGTTTTGTCCGCTAGATGGCGCTGATGTATAATGTAGTGTTATGATTATCCGGTAGATGGCGCTAGCGTGTAATGTTTCGTTAGGGTTATCCGCTAGATGGGGTTAGCGTCTAGCGTCGTGAGGTCGCAACCGAATATTTTGTCGCAAACCAACATTGTTTTAGATTTGGTTGGGAATATACGATAATGACTTAGTAAAATACGAATACTTTACATAATTACCACCTCAAAACGTGAAGTTATGTTACGGTTGTGGTGGAAACCACCGTTTTCCCGGAAGTGGTGTTTTACACGTGAGAGGAATCACCCTTTTTATGGAAGATATGTTTTTGCACGTGACCGGAAGCTTCATTTTTTACGGTGGTTACGGTTTACACGTGATAGGACCCCATTTTGGTAGAAGTTGTGATGCGAATATGGTCTGAAGTGGAAAGATTCATCTTTCTATCTCGTTAACTCGCTAAATGTTATGAAATTACCACGTTGACTTTAGGGCACATTCGTTTGTGCTTGGTTCATTTTCGGGACACTTGATTGTTATTGGTTCATTTTCATTTCAAGTTTCCACTTGTGAACGTATATGACACGAATGTTTTTTCGAGGTTGTCATTCATTCTCCGACATCGACATGGCTAACGTTACGCTGAACCACCGAAAGCACCGCTGCTACTATAACCCCATAACATGCAAGACATAAGTGACGAAAGCGACGAGGCAACAAAATACGACTATTTGTCAAGGTTATGGGCTCGAAACACAAAAGATATGTCATGACTGTGACGAAGCCGCCGTTTTACAAGAAATTATGTTATAGAAGTAGTCGAAGCCATCGTTTTCTATGTGAAACCCTAATTAGTGGCTGTACTGTCCGCTAGATGGGACTCGCGTATAACATAGTGTCAGAGTTATCCGCTATATGGCACCAGTTTGTAAATAAGTGACGTCACAATCCAAGAGTTGTCCACATTGTTTTAGATTTCATTAGGAAAATGGTGTGAGTGGTAAGAAAAAACACCAAAGTTCTCGGTTTATGATATAAAGTGACAAAGTTTTGTCCACAGAAGGATATGAATGTACCAAGATAACTTAGAAAAATACGTCAAATTGACAAAGTCATCGAGGTGAAACGCTGGAAAGTTGAGAAATGGTGCAAAGTTGGCACGCGGACTTAGTAAAATATGAAAACTTCACAAGTTTATTGCGTCGAAACAGAAAAATATTCCATTTTACTACAAGTTACAAGAATAACTTAGTTAATTTTTTGAAAACGCCACCTCCATAACGCACTGAAACGGTGAAACTCTACGAAATGGAACGAGGTTAGCACACCGACTTAGTCAAATATGAAAAACGTGACAAAGTTATCGCATGTAAACACTAAAAATACGTGAAATTGACATTCATGGCTGTGAAACGCTGAAAAGTTGTGAAATGACACAAAAGCCTTTAAAAGTAAACATAACTTGTATGAAAAACGTTTTGTTTTTATAACTTGTATGAAAAACGTTTTGTTTTTTATTAACATAACGTGTTTTGTAAACGTTTTGTTTTGTATTGTTTTGTTTTGTAAACCTAACATGTGTGCACATTTTTTGTTTTGTATAAACATAATGTGTTTGTAAACTTTTGTTTTGTAAACATTTGTTTTGTAAACATAACGTGTTTGTAAACTTTCTGTTTTGTTTTATAAACATAACTTTTATGTCAACATTTGTTTTGTTTTGTAAACATTACTTGTCTGTAAACTTTCTGTTTTGTATTTGTAAACAAAACTTGTCTGTAAACGTTTTGCTTTGTTTCATTAACATAACGTGTTGGTAAACTTTCTGTTTTGTTTTGTATTTGTAAACATAACTTGTCTGTAAACTTTAATTTTGTAAACATAACGTGTTTGTAAACTTTCTGTTTTGTATTTTGTTTTGTTTTGTAAACCTAAGGTGTTTGTAAAACTTTTGTTTTGTTTTGTAAACATAACTTGTCTGTAAATGTTTTTTGTTTTGTAAACATAGCGTGTTTGTAAACGTTGTTTTGTAAACATAACTTGTCTGTAAACGTTTTGTTTTATAAATATAACGTGTTTGTAAACTTTTGTTTTGTAAACATAACTTGTCTGTAAACCTTTTATTGTGTTTTGGTTTTGTAAACATAACTTGTCTGTAAAACCTTTGTTTTGCAAACATAACTTGTCTGTAAACATTTTTTGTTTTGTTTTGAAAATATAACAGGTTTGTTTTGTTTTGTTTTGTTTTGTTTTGTTTTGTTTTGTTTTGTTTTGTTTTGTTTTGTTTTGTTTTGTTTTGTTTTGTTTTGTTTTGTTTTGTTTTGCTTTGCTTTGCTTTGCTTTGCTTTGCTTTGCTTTGCTTTGCTTTGCTTTGCTTTGCTTTGCTTTGCGTTGCGTTGCGTTGCGTTGCGTTGCGTTGCGTTGCGTTGCGTTGCGTTGCGTTGCGTTGCGTTGCGTTGCGTTGCGTTGCGTTGCGTTGCGTTGCGTTGCGTTGCGTTGCGTTGCGTTGCGTTGCGTTGCGTTGCGTTGCGTTGCGTTGCGTTGCGTTGCGTTGCGTTGCGTTGCGTTGCGTTGCGTTGCGTTGCGTTGCGTTGCGTTGCGTTGCGTTGCGTTGCGTTGCGTTGCGTTGCGTTGCGTTGCGTTGCGTTGCGTTGCGTTGCGTTGCGTTGCGTTGCGTTGCGTTGCGTTGCGTTGCGTTGCGTTGTGTTGTAAACATAACTTGTCGGTAATTTTTTTTGTTTTGTAAACATAACGTGTTTGTAAACGGTGTTTTGTAAACATAACTTGTCTGTAAACTTTTTGTTTTATAAATATAACGTGTTTGTAAACTCTAGTTTTGTTTTGTATACTTTCTGTTTTGTATTTTGTTTTTTAAACACAACGTGTTTGTAAACTTTTGTTTTGTAAACATTTGTTTTGTTTTGTAAACATAACGTGTTTGTAAATTTTGTATTTTCTTTGTAAACATAACGTGTTTGTAAACTTTAGTTTTGTTTTGTAAACTTTCTGTTTTATATTTAGTTTTGTAAGCATAACGTGTTTGTATACTTTTGTCTTGTAAACATTTGTGTTTGTAAACTTTTGTTTTGTATTTTGTTTTGTAAACATAACTTGTTTTATAATCATAACTTGTATGTAAACTTTAGTTTTGTTTTGTAAACATAACGTGTTTGTAAACTTTTGGTTTGTATTTTGTTTTGTAAACATAACTTGTTTTATAAACATAAAGTTATGGCATGTAAACACTAAAAACACGTATAATTGAGAAAGTGATGGCGGTGAAACGCTGAAAAAGTTGCGAAATGGTATAATGTTCGCACACGGAGTTAGTAAAATATGAAAAACGTGACAAAGTTATCACGTGGAAACAGAATAAATATTCTATTTTACTACAGGTTACAAGAGTAACTTAGTAAACATTTTGAAAACACCTCCTGTCTACGCAATGAAACGGTAAAACGTTACGAAATGCTACGAAGTTAGCACACTGGCTCAGTGAAATAAGAAGAGTTGGCAAGGTTATTGCGTGTAAACTTTAAATGGCACTAGTTTTTAACGTTATCACTATGATTGAATGCGTAATTTTGCAAGAAATTGTGTTATGGTCCTGATGTGACCCGACATTTTTACGGAAGATGTGTTTTGCACGTGGTAGGAAGCGTCATTTTACTGGAAGTTATGGTCTGCGCATGACATAAAGCTGTCCTAGTCTCCTGTGTATGGATTGTGCAACGAAAAGTTATAGCATGTAAACACTAAAAATAAATGAAATTAACAAAATCATGGCGGTGAAACGCCAAAAAATATATGAAATGGTACAAAGTTGACGCACCGTGTGAGTAACATATGACAAACTTGACAACGTTATGGCTTGTAAACCCTAAAAATAAGTGAAATTGACAAAGTGATGGCGGTGAAACGCTGACAAAGTTGTGAAATGATACAAAGTTGGTGCACCGGCTTAGTAAAATTTGAAAAAACATGACAAAGTCATGGCGGTGAAATGGAACGAAATTAGCACACACGGACACACGTGAACACATATGAACACTTACGGAAACGTGCGAACACATGCGAACATATATGGACACACGCGAATACACACGCAACCACACACACTCTCTCACACACACACACACACACACACACACACACACACACACACACACACACACACACACACAGAGTTGACGGCTATAATATTAATTCACGTGATCGATTAGCCAAATACCTATCCGTCAGATGACTCCACCTGTTCTTTCACCTAGTTTGTAGTTCGTCATTTATCCGCGAGGGGTGCTACATGACCCCTAACGCCATTTTGACGTAATTAAAAAATTAAGACGCACGAATTTTGACACTAGAGCACGATCTATCCGGAAGGGGGCCCTTAACAATAATTAAGACTCACAAATTTGAACAATACTAGTTCGTTACTTGTGCGTAAGAGGGCGCCACTAGTTCGCGACCTCTCCACCAGGGGGCGCCTTAAAAAAATAATACGCACGAATTTGGACAGTACTAATTCGTGACTTGTCCGTAAGGGGCGCCACTAGTGAATGACATATCCACCAGATGGCGACACTGGTTCATGATCTATCCGCCAGTGGGCGCCTTAAAAAAACAAGATGCAAGAATTTGGACCTTACTAGTTCGTGACTTGTCCGTAAGGGGGCGGCACTGATACACGACCTAGCCGCCAGGGGGCGCCACTTGACCTTTGTCCTTGAATTTGGCACGTGACCTTTGACCTTCCTCCTCCTCTTCCACCCGCCGCGCGCCGCTTCAGCATACGATGACAAGACCCTACTCTACTACTTACGTGGAATAACATAATAGAACGTTATTAATAATAATATAACGTTCTACAATGTTCTATACATTATGTGCATACATAATGAACTGCATATGTGAGTATTACCTAGTTTACCAAAAACACACATCTTCTCGGGTGAAAGGTAAAATGGCTGGTTTAAACACGGGTTTCATGGAATGAACTCTTGTCTACTATATATAATATATAATACTGACGTGTTTCTGGGTTATCATGGGTGCTACATTCGCCATTCCGTCGGGTCATTTACAAAGGCAGTGATGTACCACTGATGCAACTTACTTTTTCATTGTGAAGGAGATCATCTAGGAAAGTATTATCTGTTGAATGACACTTTCAAAATAGTTCCCATTCCCGCAGTAACTATTTTTCTATCTCCCTTACACTGTGAAGGCGATCAGCCATGGGTGAGTTTTCCAATTCCACTTCTGATCTGGTTTAATTGCAAAGACAATTCCCTTCTATTGAATAAGAAATGGTGCTCTCAATCGTATACCTGTGCTCAGACAGTATGTTTGTCCAGGTTTTGTTTGTATTGGAATATCTACTATGATAATACTATTATAGCTGACTATATTATAGTCAGCTATCATCTTCGCCCGCGAGTCGAACACGCCCGCGAGTCGAAACGCCCGCGAGTCGAACACGCCCGCGAGTCGAACACGCCCGCGAGTCGAACACGCCCGCGAGTCGAACACGCCCGCGAGTCCAACACGCCCGCGAGTCCAACACGCTCGCGGGTCGAACACGCCCGCGAGACCAACACGCCCGCGAGCCCAACACCGTCGCGAGACGAACACTTAACTTAAGCCATATATCTAGTAATTACCGCCATATGTGATATAGAATGCGCAAAAAACAGGTACATTTGGCACCTATACAAACACTCTAATTTATAAAGATGTGACATGAGGTTTGTGAGCATGCATTTTCAATATAAACAAGGTATATTACACAAAATACTCAGTGGACCCCGTTGCGTAATGATCCCTGTGTGGAGGGTGGCGTATTTTAAAACAACATCTACAAATAACTCAAAAAGGCGGAATATACATAGATAATATGGATTGTATTCTCAATATGCCGAAGGCTTCTTTGTCCACTTGCAATCTGGAGTTCA
>OZ024855.1:43833101-43843101 GCA_964017155.1 Oasisia sp. SBJ-2009
AGTATTTGTCTGAGATTTCTGTGAGATTTCTATTTCTGACAGCTGATGCTATATCATGATGTTTTAGGATACGTTCCGGCACACTTTAGACGATGGTGGTCGAAACGTAGAAGTAAGTCGAACATTGCTATTTGTGTAATTATGCAACTTTTGGAATAACATACTGCCAACTTGATGAAACGTTTCACGAATATAAGACGAGAGTATGGACCTTACTGTTAATGTTTGACCTTAATTTCAAAATAATAGTAAATAATAATACAGTATAAAATACAAGAATGGAAAAGATCATAAATATTCTATTCAATCATGTGAATTTGTAGATTTTTTTATTTTGTAATTATTTGTAATCATATTTATGGTAACCTTTTCTATTTTATTTAGTGACATATATTAAAACGTTATTTAAAATAGTTCTTAGTCATATTATGTTATCAGAAGGTTAGACTGGAATCTAAGCCCTTACAACAAGGGTTCAGTTGGCATGATATGAGCGTGCCACTTGGCTTAGATATGAAGACAGTATGTGCACGGCCAAAGAAGCATCAGGATACAGGATCAATTTACGAAAGAAAATTCAAGAAATGGTTGGCCAAAGAGACGACAACGAGACTGGATCACATTTCTCTTCACATCCGTCGTCATAATCGCCATCTTATATCCTTAGAACAAAGAGCTACGCTGGAAAGAGACCAGGGTGTCAGTGTATTCCAGCACCGTGAGTGTCCGGAAACGTGAGGTGGCGATCAGCAAGACTGGTCTGAACCAGACTACGATCCAGCGTCGTCGTTGTCTTCTTTGGCCGACCACTTCTTCGTTTTTCTCGCCCAATCTTGTCTCCTGATGCGTCTTTATTAGTGCACATACAACCTTCACGTCTACGCCAAATGGCATGCTCACGTCATGCTCATTCGTCGTTTGGTTACGTACCGTGACTACAAATTATTGTAAACAATGTTTTACTAGGTTATATTGTCTACAGAATATGTTTCATAAATATGTCGAAAAAAAGAAAACATACAAATTCAGTTGAATGAACGAAATATTTGTTTTCCACTTTTGTTTAATTTTATAATTTATTGTTTATTATTTTAATATGGGACTAAAAATAATATTAAAAATGTAAATGATTCATAACACTTGACTATTAGTATTGTCACTCACAATAACAATTCTACAACCTCAAATGGACGACGAAAGACATGGTTTCAGCAAATAAAATCATAACAGTATATGAACCACAATTACCTCAGTTTTCTGTGGACTGTGTCTATATATATATATATATATATATATATATATATATATATATATATATATATATATATATATATATATATATATATATATATATATATATATATATATATATATATCAACGAATTGTGTGCAACATATTTACGTAGACATCTGCAGATTACCCCTTAGAATAAACAGTCTTTTAATAATTAACTGGTATAAATACTTTGCCGGAATACAAGTATTTATATATATATATATATATATATATATATATATATATATATACATATATATATATATATATATATATATATATATATATATATATACATACACACACACCTGTAACTATATATATATATATATATATATATATATATATATATATATATATATATATATATATACATACACACACACCTGTAACTGTTATTCAATATGGCAAATAAATTGCGCAAAGCTAATAATTATATTATACTTGTTGTAGAACATAATCCATGCAAGTCCAGTCCATGCAGGAACTGGGGTATATGCAATAACCTGGCAGGACGTTATATGTGCACATGCACTGGTAATTACGAGGGAAGGAACTGCAAAGGTGATTCTTTCGTTGAATGCAAAATAACAGCTTGCTATTTTTGAGAAGGTTGCAACTGCTACCGCTAGTTACATTGTGGGTTAAAGCACAACAAAACTGTTTGTTTACACGTGTTGTTCAATTGCCATTTGGTTGTTTCAGTTACATAAACAATTGCATAGCATAGTACATTATATATAGGTGGGTAGGTGGGTAGGTGGGTAGGTGGGTAGGTGGGTAGGTGGGTAGGTGGGTAGGTGGGTAGGTGGGTAGGTGGGTAGGTGGCTAGGTGGGTAGGTGGCTAGGTGGGTGGGTGGGTGGGTGGGTGGGTGTTTGGGTAGGTGGGTAGGTGGGTAGGTGGGTAGGTGGGTAGGTGGGTAGGTGGGTAGGTGGATAGGTGGATAGGTGGATAGGTGGATAGGTGGATATGTGGATAGGTGGATAGGTGGATAGATGGATAGATGGATAGATGGATAGATGGATATATGGATGGATGGATGGATGGATGGATGGATGGATGGATGGATGGATGGATGGATGGATGGATTGATGGATGGATGGATGGATGGATGGATGGATGGATGGATGGATGGATGGATGGATGGATGGATGGATGGATGGATGGATGGATGGATGGATGGATGGATGGATGGATGGATGGATGGATGGATGGATGGATGGATGGATGGATGGATGGATGGATGGATGGATGGATGGATGGATGGATGGATGGATGGATGGATGGATGGATGGATGGATGGATGGATGGATGGATGGATGGATGGATGGATGGATGGATGGATGGATGGATGGATGGATGGATGGATGGATGGATGGATGGATGGATGGATGGATGGATGGATGGATGGATGGATGGATGGATGGATAGATATAGATAGATAGATAGATAGATATAGATAGATAGATAGATAGACAGACAGACAGACAGACAGACAGACAGACAGACAGACAGACAGACAGACAGACAGACAGACAGACAGATAGATAGATAGATAGATAGATAGATATACATATATTATTTAAATATGTATGTAAATATATAATATGTTTTGATCAGGATACAGCGAAATGTTATGTATCTGCATGTTACAGATTTCCATGCATGCCTATCTAGCCCTTGTGAAAATGGTGGTCGGTGCATTAACAGAGGACGAGCTTTTCAGTGCAGCTGCAAAGGAAATTTCGAAGGATTGACGTGCGGCCGTAGGTATTATATAGTTACAGTAATGTGTGTTATAGACACATATACATATACTCGATTGCGCATGCATCACCACCATCATCATCATGCTGTCGGTCGCGATGCGATAAATACTGCTTCCATCACTTAACTCTTGCTCTCCATTTATTTCACTGCTTTGAGAGTGATGTCCATGAATCGTTCTTTATGTCTCTCGGCTTCAGCTGTCTCTTGATGGTATCCTTGAACCGGAGACGAGGGGCCTTATCTTTCTGTGACATAAAGACAGTTGATAGTAGATAATATGCTTTGGTTGCATGTTTGGTGACATCTGTCCAGGCCACCGGAGATTCTTTCTGATCAGAAGATCTTCTATAGATGGCAGCCCTGTCCGTTCGAGTATGTCCTTGGTTGTCACTTTGTCCGTGCAGGTTAACCTCATGATCGAACGCAGATGTCGCATCACGAAGGCACGCAGCTCATCTGTACACTATCGAGGCCTCGGCTCCGTACAGGAGGGTGGACAGCACGATTGCACTGTATATCTTGCCTATAACACGCACGGACACATGGTGGTTGTTCCAGAGTCTATGGCGTAGTCGGTCGAAATATGCAATAGCCCTAGCCATCCTCCTCTGTAATTCATCGTCATGCATCCATTACTTGATATAGTGCTTTCGAGGTAGGTGAATTCCAGAATAGAGTTCAGCTTGTTTCCATCAACCATAATATCCTCTATTAGGGTTCTTGTAGAGTTGGGTTGGTACAGCACCATTCCGATATGTAGAGCCTCGATCATAGTTGTGAACTTCTCTGAGCATCCATACTTCCTCAGTAGCTGCCACAGCCCGGTCCTACCAACTGTATCGAACGCCTTGCTGAAATCGACAAATACCATGTACATTGGTCGGTTCTGTTCAATGCACTTTTCTTGTAGCTGTCGGAGACAAAATATCATATTCACGGTGTTCCGGATACCTCTGAAGCCACATTGTGTCTCCGGAACTACCTCTGGTGTTACGTGGGTAGATAGTATGTTGAGGAGGATCCTGGCAAAGATCTTGCCTGCTATGCAAAGAAAAGAGATTCCTCTATAGTTCCCACAGTCTGGTCGATCACCTTTTTGTAGATGGTTACAATGCCGGCATCCTCCCATGCTTGTGGTACATAATCTACCTCCCAAGCATTGGTGATTAGTTGGTGCAGTCTGCTGAACAGATTGTCTCCATCATCCCCAGGTGCTTTGCCATTTTTAGGCCGGCGATTGCTCTAGCCATCTCAGCCATGGTTGGACTCTCACCGAGGCTTGTGTTGGTAATGCGCTGCGGGATTTTGTCCAGAGCTTCATGATCAATGTCGCCAGGGATGTTGTGTAGCTTCTGGAAGTGTTCACATCAACTTGCCATAACTCTCTTACTATCAGAGAAGGTCTGCATCCCATATGTTGATTTCAGGTGAACAGGTCCCTTATTCTACGGTCCCCACACTTCCTTCAGTCCACTGTAGAAGCCCGTCATATCGTTGCTGTCAACAGCTCTCTGATGCTCCCCCCAGTCTGATTTCAGTGCACGGGTGCGTTTTTGTAGCAGTCTGTAGGCATCTTTGTATGCTGCGGTGGTGGATCTAGTGCTCCTGTTTGCAAAACCCTCTGATGGGTTTGCTTTCGTCTGCTCATAAGAGTCTGTAGCTCCTGGTCGTTGGGGTCGAACACGTCCTGCTGTTCCTCTTTGGCTTGCCTTAATATGTATTGGTTGTGTTGTATACGACCTGCTGCAAAGCTACCCACTCCTCATCTAGTGTTGAGCTTTCCTTCTCCTCCCATTGGACGAGAGTACTGTCTATCACCTGCTCAAATCTAGCCCTATGGGTGATGTACTTAGTTTTGCTGTGTTGAGCTTACTTGTCCTTTGCCTGTTATGCTGTTGTCGTATTCTGAAAGCCACTTTAGAACTCAGCACTACTCTACCATAACAGTTATTTGCTGAGCCAAATAATTATATAAAGTTAACATATTATACGTGGTGTAGAATATCACGCTTGCATGAGCAGCCCATGCATGCATGGAGGTACATGCAGTGAAGTGACGGGAGATTATAGTTGCACGAGCACAGTTGGTTACGTGGGAAAGAACTGCGATGGTGAGTCTTTTGTTGAATTCAAAATAACAGCATGCTACTTTTGAGAACAGTGTAATGGCAAGTTACATCGTGGTTTCATGCAGTCGGTAATTATTTTCAATATGTGTGACAGTGACGTATCCCTGTTTTCTCACGGACGCTACAATCGGCAATTGGTCGTTTCAGTTGCATAGCCAATTTACACCGTATAGTAAATTTATGTATGTATTCTTTGAATGAAATTGGCGACAAACTCCCCGGTAGATCGGTCCCTCTATACTACATGCAGTCATGTGATGTCAAAGACAATATTTTTCTATTTTACATATTTCATATCAACACATTCCGAACACTCTCGCCAAGTGTCAACACCCAACAACACTACGCTTCATCGGGACAAACCTCAAGTACTGCCTGATTCCTCTTCATTGATACTTTATGCATTACGTTTTTACTTTGTGCATTATTTCACAGATGATACTGCCCACATTCGCTCACGTTTTGTCATCAACGATATTGATTATGAGTTTACTGAATAACCGTTTTTTGGCAATGCACTGCACTGTTTTATATCAACAACTACTAGTGCAGTTCGTACTATGATTATAATGAGTCCAAATAAATCGTATGGTATTATCCTTTTCAAATGTGTTTATTGAAACATTGCATCGATTAACTGATTCATATTACAACTATTTTAAATATGTCAGTACAGGATGGTGTTATTCCTGATGATTTCCAGCAAGCTCTGGTTAATCTACTTATAAAACATCTTTGACACATTTACTAAAAAAAACATCGTTTTATTTCTTATCTCTGCTTTATGTTGGCGGTATTGGGAAATCGTTTTTATAAAGATATTTATTCCCACCACTTGTCATATGATGTACAATCTACATAAGAACGATTTGATTCAACTGAGAGAGTTCTTCTTAAAACGCGCTATGATGTATTATTAGATAATAGAATAATAGATAATAGATAATAGATAATAGAAAAAGTGACTGTGATTTCCTTGCTAGATCTTTCTGATGCGTTTGATATATTTGATCATGTCATTATCTTACAAAGCTTCCTTGGATACTTTTGGATTTTTGTCAAAGCCTGTCACTGGTATAGTTCGTATTTGTCAGACCAATAACAAAGAACTACCATATCTTGTTCACGCTCTTACCCTAAATATATTCCATTTTGAGTTTCACAGCATCTGTCATTGTTCCTATTCTGTTTAGTTTATACACTACACCACATAATCAAATCACTACTAAGCAAAACACAACTTAATCCATCACTTATGTGCAGAGGACACACACGTTTATAAATCACTTTCACCAACGCATAGGCATATGTCTTTGTCATATGTATTTGACTGCCTCTCTGATATATATTTATGGATAGAACAAATAAACTGAAACTTAATGTCGATAAAATAAAATAAGATTACTTCGTATAAGCGCATTTTAGAAACTCAGAATAGTTCACCTTTTCATAGTATGCGCCGCTGTTGGACTGTTTTGTCGAATCAAGACCGGTTTGTTCAGGCATAAATATATTGTTTTCTATTTACTACTTTAGATATATAATCCAAAGCATCCCAAACAAATTTATGTTACGACAATACTTTGTCTAAGCCCACAGTAGAAACTCAAAATAATTCAACTTGCCATATTATACGCCGCTGCGGCCGTGACGGATATATCTACGTATTTTTGTGTAAACGAGGTCGCTCGTTGAGCCTCAAAGTGTACATAGATGTAATAATTTCGGAACGTATTTGAAGAAAGGCACTATGATATACAACTTAGGCAAATGTTGTAGTTGTAACAGCGAAATTAAGGTAGGTTTGGTTTCAAAAATTGTACTACCTCGAGCCCTGTTTGCTGGGTTTCGCTTTCCGTAACACTCAGTCTACAAACATAACGCACTGGTATTTTCATGAGCTGCTTAGCTTCGTGTGTTCAATACACATGCTTGTATTGCTTATTTGTTAATTCGCAACCGACGAGAACAACGCAGAACGGAAGGTATGCTGAACCGCTGATGAACTCTATGATTAAACCAACGATGCCAGCTATATATGCACTTGAAATTAGCGTGATACATCTCGTTTCAGTGTTCGATCCTTGCCGTTCGCTAAAGTGCCACGCTAACAGAACGTGCGTGGTCAACGGTCATCCAGACAAAACCAATGGGATATGGGACACTCACTGCGTATGTGACGGGCACCACAAAGGAGAGCTGTGTCAAGGTAAGTTGCGACGTGCTCCACGTGGTGTAAATCTCGGTACAAATTACAACGAACATTCGAGACATCCTTGCGTTAGGCTGAAGATACAAATGATCATGAAATTGTCACTGGCGGAGTGTGACACTGAGTCTTGTTCCACTGCAAAAAAACTTATGCCGTGACCTAATTACGCGAACAACGGCGAAGTCATATATTTAGTGTGTATTCAACAATTGCAGACTTTTGTACATAAATTTATGTTTTATATTTTCTTTCGAATAACCTCTGCAGGGCTATTGTCGACCGAGAGTAATATATCGATATAAGGAAACGTTTGGTCTGTTTCAGATCGTTTGTACATGTGTCATTCCCTTGCCCAAATATACTGCCTGCAAGACTGCACTAAGGCGAAGGATGGGGTGTACGCTTTGTGTTCAGATTGCCGAAAATACATAGTATGTTACAACGAACACACAGAAATAAAGTCTTGTCCAGACAAGCCATATTGGGGATTTGACACAATAGTGAGGCAGTGTCGTTACAAATCGCCTGATTGCTACGACTGTGATGGTATGCTGCAAACTATGCCTTTAATGTAGAGTCTATAATGTTTTGCGCGCGAATAGAAACGTTGACGCAGTCACACTTAAACACTCACACTCGCACGCACGCACACACGCACGGAAACACGCACGCACGCACGTACACATTCGTCACATATAAGCGCACGCCCGAACACACGACACATGAGCAGGTCTTTATAGTTATGAAATCGCTACGCGGATGGGCGCACGTTTGCATAGTCATGCACATCTACAGTTATTACGTTTGTTTTCTCTTGTGCCTACATTTGAAGTTACAACATTTGTATGTGTTTCATGCTGCAAGACCCATGCCAAAAGTCTACGTGTGAAAATGGCGGAACGTGTACAGACTATGGTTCGGATTACTATTGTGATTGTCCCGATGGAATACTCGGCCTGCGTTGTCAATGTACGTATGTTATGGAAACCCTTTTTGAATCTAAACTTAATTGTAGTCTATGTCAGTGTGTATACGCTTTCGGTGTATATATCTATGACACATCTTGCTCCTTAGTAATACATATTTAGACAACTTTCAAAATGGCCAATTCCGAATTGGTATGCATTGGATACTTTTGTTGCAAAAGAAAGCCAGTTTCGGCAGCATAAGCACAGCATTATTATGCGAGTTCATTTATCATACGTGTTGCATCTGTATAACAGGCTGCATATTTTTTGTAATTGTGCTAATTGCAGAAATTAATGTTTAAAAGCAAACATTTAATTATTGTCCTGTTATATATGTTTCCGTCAAACGTAGATGTGTGTACTAACAAAACCACAAACGGTTCCAAAGTGTGACCATTTTTAAAAACGTTATAGTTTTCTGAATATGTTGCCCTAATATATATTAGAACGTCCTTGACTAGTTAATATAGCCAATATATGATTTATTTATATTTTGTTTAAGAAAGTGTTTTTATATTTGTAATATGTGTTATTCATGTAGTATCCACAGCCTAAAATAAATAACCGATCCAAGTAATTATTCATTGTTACGCATTCTTATATGTTGTTGTTGACATCTGATATCATTACCATACTTCGACTACAACAGGTTTTTGCTTAATACAGTGCAATTAGTCATCCACACTAAATCAGCATAAAAGAAAATCAGCATAAAAGAAATGAACAGCAGTTGTGTTTATTCATCTTAGAGTACTGTTATCACACGTATTCCACATAACATGTTTACAGAAATATCTAGCTATAGAAAAACATGAATTGATAAGTTTTAGTTTGCTTACATTAATTAGTCACATACGTTCTGGTCGGCTGTGCGCATAGAGAGTTGTAACTGTTTCAAGACAGCTCCGATTGTTGATTCTTTGGAGGTTTTGGACGTTCAAACATCTCCATTTGAAATTAATTCAAAAACAAAAAACTAACAGGTATTCTTTTAAATGTGCATTACCCTTACATGCTGCCAAGTTCTGATAGTCACCTACATGCTTTTCTACTTCTTCTTGTACAGTTGACAAAACAGCTTGCAATAGCAATCCGTGCATGAATGGAGGCTCGTGCAGTGTAGTTCCGACGTTCAACGACACCGGACATTATATCGCCGCCATAGAATGCCAATGCAAGCGACGCTATGAGGGCGAGAACTGCGAAAGTGAGTACAAGACTGCGTTGATGAAAGATGATGATGCGTTGTAGTCTTAAGTTTGCGAAAATTGCAACGTCTTTAGACGTGTCGTTCCGGAAGTTGTAGGTTCTAAGCTTCCCGACATCCAATCCTTTGAATCTATCGTTCTGGTTGGAGGTATACCTTTGGCTATGGATATTCATCAGTAATTCCCGTCCGTGTCGTTTAGTCTCGTTTTGCTGTGTCGGGTTACGAAATCGACAGGCCAGTGGAGATAGATTTTAAGCGAACAATCTGGAAACACACACACAATACGGGACATTCCTGATATATTATCCTACCCTTGTTTAATACAGTTCCTCAACGCAAATATCTCCGTTTCCATTTCGATTACATAATTGTATTGCCGGAGAAGTAGATCGTCTCGAAACAAATGGCACCTGTACAAAACCTGTGTCTTCTCA
>OZ024855.1:43850601-43860601 GCA_964017155.1 Oasisia sp. SBJ-2009
TTTCTCTTGTGCGTACACAACATTTGTATGTGTTTCATGCTGCAAGACCCATGCCAAAATTCTACATGTGAAAATGGCGGAACGTGTACATACTATAGTTCGTTTTACTATTGTGATTGTCCCGATGGAATACTCGGACTTCGTTGTCAATGTACGTAAGTTATGGAAACTCTTTGAATCCAAACTTAATTGTAGTCTATGCCAGTGTGTGTGCGTTTCGGTGTATATATCTATGATACATCTGGCTTCTCAGTAATACATCACAACTTTCAAAATGGCCAATTCCGAATTGGTATGCATTGGATACTTTTGTTGCAAACGAAAGCCAGTTTCGGCAGCGTAAGCAGAGCATTATTATAAGAGTTCATTTATCATACGTGTTGCATCTGTATAACAGGCTGCATATTTGTGTAATTATACTAATTGCAGAAATTAATGTTCAAAATTAAACCTCTAATTATTATGCCGTTATGTGTGTTTCCTTCAAAAGTAAATGTGTGTTCTAACAAAACCACAAACGATTCCAAAGTGTGACCATTTTCAAAAACGTTATAGTTTTATGAATATGTTGTCTTAAAATCAGGTTTACTGTTAAATTAGTCGAGTTGCCACCCTATACTGTACTGTAGGGAACCTGGAAATGGTTGGTCGTCTAAGTTTTTTTGCTGAATAATATAGATTATAATCTCAAATCCGTGGGTTGGAAATGCGCCATCCTTGGGCAACTCATGGGAACCACGAAAATCCAAGATGGCTGCCGTGATCCTGGTAAATTACAAAATGTGTTCATCTTTACACTACATCATGCTAGGAACATAATATTTGCAAGTACACGCATGCTTTGAGGTACAGGGAATTCAATGGAACCGTTTATAATAATGTCCGACTATGTTTACGTGACAACAATTCAAAATGGCCTCCATTTTCACCAACAATATCCAAAATCGAGCATAATTTGATTGCCTTTTGCTATATAAATATGATTTTATTTTGTCCATTCCTATGTTTTACCATATCAGGACTTCAAAGGAAGTATTTCAACTGATGACCGCCCAGGAAAACCGAGTAATATTCAAAATGGCGTCATTTTAACCAAACATATGAAAGAGCCACGATGTTGTGCCTATTCCTACGTTTGAGCAGATGTGCAAAAGAACATAGTACTGGTATATACTTGTACGGCCTTAATTATGCGTGAAATAAATACATGCAATGTACCAACTTATGATGAATCTAATGTAATCATTTTCTATGGTCACGTGACACAAATTCAAGATGGCCGCCATTTCAACCGAAAATAGCTCGAAGATTTATTTACAAGTCCTCTTCAGCATTGAACATTCACCATGACTGAGTTCCAGGAAGGCTAATAGTTGTACCTTCATGTATGTGCATATGACTACAGCTGACAAGTAGCACAAATAGCTTGGGAAATGACACAAAATGGTACAACAATTTAAAAGTATAACATCAGAAGTACTGAATTGTATAATTGTTTATACATACTGAGAACTTGTTTGCAATGGCAAGTTTCATTTGGGCATTGACACAGTGTACAGTATTAACCATTGGTAGTTAAACGATAAATTATTCCCATTACGCTCTCATAGAAACGGTTATTCCCCCATTATATCTAGCTCCCCTCTTCCTCCGTACTATCACCTTCATCCTCATTATCATGTGTAGCTTCATTCTCATCGTGAATGCTTGATGCGGAGAGTATGCCCGATAGTAGGCTGGTTTGACAATGTTGACCTCCTGGTGTGCACATCCATTGGTCGCCGTGAGACACACGCCATGGCAATAGAGTTTCAACAGCACCCTTCGGGTGTTCTAGAATGTGGCAGTGCAAAGTGTGGTCTGCTGAACCTCACCATTCCTCGCCTTTGTAAGCGTGAAGTCGCATCTCTTCGGCTTGTAAGTAAGTCAGTTGTGATGGAACGGTACACAGGCCAGAAGAAAGTGAACACCCCCTTTTGTGGTATGTAGGTCTGGCCCACCATTCACTGATGTATGTGCACAATAGGGAAGTCCAGAAGTGCCCAGATCGTGGACACTCAATGGCTGAACTCCCTCCTGCATGATCCAAACCATATCGAATGGGGAGGCTATAATGCTGCTCTGGCGAGAGTGGAATATTCCCCTAAACTAGCCACTACCTACATGTTTGATCCTCTGATCGACGCACCACCACCCCACCCTGGCACTGTTCTCACGACGCTTTCAGACTTAGAGAGAACGTTCACTGAACTTCAAATCTATCCGCTGACCTGCAATTTTACATCGTAGCAACACTTATCAAGTGGGCCAGTCATGGGAACCGCTTCAAGTCAGTCATTCTTCGACCTGGTTGCATGCTCACCCTCATGTCATTCAATGGCTGTATTGGAAACTTGATGAAAGCTAGCTGTCTTGAAGTACTGGTTGGGGCTGCATTTAGTGACCTGACATTGAGCATAATGGCGAGGCATGGGTGAGATCAATGCGTGTCTTTCGTATGGTGCAGGTGAAGTGGCTGTTAACTACAATATCACAACATCAATCATGCTCCCATGCGACGATGCCATCATGAATAGCAAAGCGTATAAGAAGGCTGTCGCTAGAGTTCTTTCCACTTTCAATTTGGGCAACAACGTGACGATGGTTGGAAGAGAGGAGAGTATGTACAGCCATGATGAAGCAGATAGTACCGTTATCAGTTATCTTCTGGAAGCTGTAAAGAATGGTAAGAACATTGCACGAGTGATCAGCTTTGTTCTGCTTATCTTCTGGGTGTGGAGATTGCATATGACAGCCCGTGTGCAGCTAGATTGATGGTGTGGGGCTATCCTCAACATCAATCAAAGTTCTTCGCTCCTGTGTACGAAATTCCTCCAATTGCTCGGAATGCATGCATTATCAGGCTGCGATACGGTGTCCTTTCCATATGGTCATGGCAAAGCGACGGCGCTAAAGGTACTGAAGTCCGCCGACCACTCTGGCCTCTACACTGTATTCGGTGAACAGAGTGCTAACCACCACCAACAGTTGCTAGAGACTGGACGCAAATTTATTTGCTCGCTCTATGGTGTTGCTGCAGGCGATAGTACGGAGAAAGAGGGGAGCTAGAGAGAATAGGGAATAACCTTTTCTATGAGAACGTAATGGGAATGATTTATCGTTTAAATACCAATGGTTAATAATGTACGCTGTGCCAATGCCCAAATGAAACTTGCCATTGCAAACAAGTTCTCAGTGTGTATTAGCAGTTATATAATTCAGTACTGCTGACGTTATACATTTCAATTGTTTTACCATTGTGTGTCATTTTCCAAGCTGTTTGTGCTTCTTGTCAGCTGTAGTCATATACACATACATGAAGGTACACTTATTAGCCTTCCTGGAACTCAGTCATGGTGAATGTTCAATGCTGAAGAGGACTTGTAAATAAATCTTCGAGCTATTTTCGGTTGAAATGGCGGCCATCTTGAATTTGTGTCACGTGACCATAGAAAATGATTACATTACATTCCTCATATGTTGGTACATTGCATGTATTTATTTCACGTATAATTAAGACCGTACAAGTATATACCAGTACTGTGTTCTTGCCCATATGCTAAGACGTAGGAATAGGCACAACATCGTGGCTCTTGCATGTTTGGTTAAAATGACGCCATTTTGAACATTACTCGGTTTTCTTGGGCGGGCATCAGTTAAAATACTTCGTTTTAAGTCCTGATATGGTAAAACATAGGAATGGACAAAGTAGAATCATATTTATATAGCAAAAAGCAATCAAATTATGCTCGATATTGGTTATTGTTGGTGAAAATGGTGGCCATTTTGAATTTTGGTCACATGAACATAGTCGGACATTACTATAAACGGTTCCATTGAATTCCTCACCTCAAAGCATGCGTGTACATACACAAATTATGTTCCTAACATGATGTAGTGTAAAGATGAACACATTTTGTAATTTACCAGGATAACGGCAGCCATCTTGGATTTTCGTGGTTCCCACGAGTTGCCCAAGGATGGCGCATTGCCATCCCATGGATTTGAGTTCAGGGACACATAATCTATATGATTCAGCAAAAAAACCTTAGACGACCAACCATTTCCAGGTTCACAAAATGGCAACTCGCCTAAATGTGCATTATCCGTAAATAATGGCAAGTTCTGATAGTCACCTACGTGTTCTTCTGCTTCTTCTTGAACAGTTGATAAAACAGCTTGCAATAGCAATCCGTGCATGAATGGAGGCTCGTGCAGTGTAGTTCCGAAGTTCAACGATACTGGACATTATATCGCCTCCATTGAATGCCAATGTTTGCGACGCTATGAGGGCGCGAACTGCGAAAGTGAGTACAACACAGCGTTGATGAAACAGCGTGACGTGATGGAAATATTGCTACAGTCGTATTAGTCAGGACACCTGTTGCGTTGTATTCTTAAGTTTGCGAGAATTACATTAACATATTCCTCATACTTGCTCATACATGCACGTTCGTGCGGCGCGAGTATACACATACACACATGCACACATGCCTGTGTGTTCAATGTGTAAAAGTACTTTCATATACTGCTAAGGTCATCATATATATATATATATATATATATATATATATATATATATATATATATATATATATATATATATATATATATATATATATATATATTACTCAGACGGCAAAATGCAGTTTTTGTCCAAAAGTAGTAACTGCAACGTCTTTAGACGTATCGTTCCGGAAGTTGTACGTTCTAAGCTTCCCGACATCCAATCCTTTGAATCCATCGTCCTGGTTGGAGGTATACCTTTGCCTTTGGATATCCATAAGTAATTCCCGTCCGTGTCGTTTAGGCTCGTTTTGCTGTCTCGGGTTACGAAATCGACAGGCCGGTGGAGATCGATTTTAAGCGAACATTCTGGAAACACACCCACAATACGGGACATTCCTGATATATTAGCCACCCCTTATCAGTAAAGATAAGCACGAGTCTCACAACTGCAGCATGCAAGACCCTCGTCCACTCCCTCGTCACATCACGGCTGGACGACGGGAACACTGTCCTGTACGGCATATCAGACCGCCTGTTGCACCGCCTTGAGATGGTCGTTCATCGCTCGGCGGCTAGAGTCGTCCTACGGACCAGACGGGGCGACCGGCGAAGCATGACGGCCGCATTGCAACAAATCCACTGGCTGCCCGTATAGCATCGCATCGAGTATAACATACTCGTTATCGTTATTATAACCAATGAGAAACGGTTAAAATTAATCCGCATTCCACACGATAAATGATTTAGCGTGCTGGCGACAAGAACAAATAGAATGTAAGTAATATTGAAATCAGTCGCTTTATTAGAAAGGTATATTCGAAAGTAGTTAATATGTGTCACCCATTCATCGGCGGTACTTCTACAAACAAGCTCAAAACGTCATCAGCTCAGCGCATGATTAACGCCTGCTAGCATCACACTGCGTGGTTATATATCTCATTCCAAGACCTTTGCACTAACAAAGTGAAACCCGGAACGCCAGTTGGATTTCAGCAGTACCACAACAAGAATGATTGTGAAATGTGACGTGCTACAATGAAATTATCGCGATACGAATGTCCCAATCCCGATATTAAATTACTCTTAATGACAATACTAATTGTTCCCTCCCCCAACTCTCCCTCCCTCCCCTCCCTTATATATATATATATATATATATATATATATATATATATATATATATATATATACATAGTTCACACACACACACACAAACGAGTGCAATTGGGTATTGATGAACCTAAAATACAGCTGGATTTCGAAACATACAAATTGGCACACAAAGTAAATAGTAGAGTAAATAATTAAGTACATGTCTCTCTTCACGCTAGACGAATATAATATATAGTGGCTTTGATATATGTTGACGTTATAAGTAATATCATTTTGATTGCAGTTTATAAAGCTCAGCTGAACTGTCTCACCACCAAAGATGGACGTGACTACACAGGTTTTAAAAACCGAACTGTATCCGGCAAACAATGCCAATATTGGTTTACAACCAGTGTAAGCAGATGTCTGAGTATACATGCACTTTACTGACTTTCGAATCATTCTGTCAAACTTTACTTAAGATCCCACAGGTTTCAGAACAGCGAATACAAATATAATAGTATACATGTGCATAAGAAGCTGTCATATAGTTATGATGACACCTATGTTATAATAATGCATATGAACATAGTGTGTAGAGAAACACATTAGCATATTGTGTTCAATTGAATCTACAATTAAATTGTAAATACTTTAATAACACAACTGAGTTGGATTGACATTATACAATAAAATACAAGTAACGCATCAACACATCATATAATATGAATACATGTGATACCGCGAACAGCGAATACATATATAGTATTATATATGTGCATGAGAAGCAGTCATATATTTATGTTGGCATCTATGTTATAATAATGCATATAAATACACTATGCAGAGGAACACATTAACATACTGTGTTAAATTGAATCTACAAATAAATAGTAAATACTTTAATAACACGAGTATTATTGGCATCTCAACTGAGTAGGATTGATATTATACAATAAAATACAATTAACGCATCAACACATCATATAATATAAATACCTGTGATTCCGCAAATCATACCGTATTGATTGACTTGTTTTACTGGTATAAATGAGTTTCGGAATCTATTCGTTCTAGTAATTGGTAACGGGTACACATTTTCTCATCTAATATTATATTCGGTATGTTTTTGTCAGGCAGCAGATAGTTTAGTCTATGTGTGCCGACTTTAATTTTATCAAAATAGTTTTGACAAGTGCTTTCCCGTCTTACGTTCAACGTATCTCTGCGTAACCCAATCCAGGAAAACTACATTTTAATGCCCTTTTTTATAACTTCTATATTGTCAGACAAATATTAGGGCAAGTTTTTGTGCCATACAGGACATGCATATTCTAAAACTGGTCTCACCATACTATCACACTGACCAGATCGTTCTGTGTAATCCATGCATGCTTTAACTGATATAACATGTACACTCGTTTACCGGCCTTTTTCATAATATTTTCCACGTGTTTGTTCCCTGTCAGATCCTGCGAAATGGTCATACCTAACAGTTTGGCATGGCAAACTTGTGCTATATCCCTCCCATCAATTATCTTTATATCTTTATATTCGGGATAGTGCTTCTGAAATTGCCATCTTGTGCAAACTAATGATTATTTGTTTAGATTTTTCCGAATACATGTTCATGTTATTCTGTTCTGTCTAACAGCAATATCAACCGACTCTTGTATAACAGATACACCCTTTCTTTCGCATATTTCAAATAACGTACTATTATCTACACACTTATATAATGGAACAGTCGTTCTTAAATCATTTATGTAATCAAGGAAACATTTAGGTCCAGACACTGTTTCTTGCGGTACACCCTCATTGGGATTACCAGAATGGGAATAGTCATTTCCCATGTTTAGTCGTTGAGCTCTTTCTAATAGAAATGTTGCCACCCATCTTAAAATATGTGCGGGTAACACATACGACTGTAGCTTATCTAGTAACAAATTGTGGTTAATAAAATCAAACGCTTTCCTAAAGTCTAGCATTACAACTCTGACATAAGAATTCAATTTAACTGTCGAATATACCTCATATGAACCAGTTCGACAAGAACGACTATAGTGGACGTTCCGCTAATTGCTTAGCATGAATTTCTTCAATTGTTTCATCCACCCATTTCATTATTATTGATCCAAATACCTTGGTAGCTATTTGAGTTAGTGAAATTGGTATAATGTCTTTTTCAATCGACACAAGGGATTTTTCATTCCATAGGGAGTACGCCTTCCCTTAGTGAATGGTGAGTAATAGCAGTTAATAGATGGGTGAGAACATTTGCATGGTTTCGTAACTCCCAGGCAGGCATGTTGTTAGGCCCAGTAGCCTTGTTGGCTTTAACACTCTCCAAGGCTTTAAAAGTAGTATATACGCTTATCACATACTGTTCCGGCAGTTCCTCGTTTGCTTTAAGTCCCATTATTGTTTTCATATGATTCCACCAAACGTAAGATCCCGATTCATGCATTGCTGCAGTATGTGTTTGGTAAGATTATACTTAAGTTTCGAAGCGGCTCGATTGACCTTATTAAGCAGTATTTTTGCTTGATTTAAATCACCACTCATGTGAGCTAATAATAATAATAATGGCTTCTTTTGCGCCAATATCCGCAAAGATCAAGCTCAGTAGCGCCACAAAACCAAGGGATTAAGCAAACTCGTAATCATAAAACAATGCGTGAGTTGGATGGATGAAGAAGCTAGGAGGCTAAGGAAGATAGGCAGCATTAAAGAGATAGGTTTTTAGACGTCGGCGGAATGAAACTATATTACCTTCTGATTCAACACTGACAGGAAGCGAATTCCACAACGTTAATGCGGCAACAGAGAAAGCTCCGGACTTTCGAGGAAAGTAAAGAGGGTTAATGACTACTGGCTGAGCGTAGCCGTCTGGAATTTCTTGCTGGAGTTAGCATCGAATTTAGATATGCTGCTTGTGTGGATGAGAGTGCTTGATAGGCTATTTTACAACTCGTGAAAATGATGCACAGGGAGTCAATGCAATTACTTTAGAAGCGGCATAAAGCGAGAAAAAGGAGAACTCGTGAATACCCTTGCTAAACAGTTGTGGACACGCTGAAATCTTGCTATATCCTTGTTTGCGGTATTGTAAAGGAGAGCATTTCAGTAGTCAAGTGTACTGCTCACTACAGCTGTTGCGATGGTTTTTAGCAACGGAATGTGATATAAACCGGCCAATACGGTGAAGATCGCGGATATGGTAAAACAGCAACGGCATGTTTTCGATATGTGTTGTTTGAAATTGAAATTTTCATCAAACGTTACTCAGAGATTAAACACTGAGGCGGCTGGTGTGATACTCTAACTCAGGATATGTTTCGGGGAAAAGCCATAGAGTTGTGCACGCTGGGTTGAGGTACAAATGATGAGGCATTCTGTCTTATCTACATTTAGCATTAACTAACTGCTTTCATCCAAAGGGATGTACATCTTGGAGACAATCCCTGATCCGGTTTAGGGAGCGACGAGTATCTGGTGTGGTCAAAGAAACAGAGTTGTGTGTCATCTGCATAGAGGTGATGATCCAGGTTGTGACTCTGGATGACAAAGCTTAGTGGTGTCGTATACAGAGTGAAAAGCAAAGGCCCCAAAACAGAACTTTGGGGGACACCACAAGAGGTGGATTTTAATGGCTTGCCGTCTATCAGTAAGTTATGAAGTAAACAAGCTCAGGGCTATGCCAGATATCCCATACCACGTTGATAAGCCTGTATTGATAATGTCGTGGTCAATGGTGTCGAAAGCGGCGGATAGGTCAAGCAGGGTCAGTGCAATAGCTTTGCCATTATCAATGATTTAAGGTTCATGTCAATGTGTACTTTTAAAAGAGCGGTTTCTGTTAAGTGAAATTGTGTATACGCAGCTGTTTAGTTCTTCTTTTGGCAGAGTTGTCTTCTTAAGAACTGGGTTTACATGCGCACATTTAAAATCTTCAGGAAAGCAGCCGGAGCGAAGTGATGCATTTATTATGTCTGTTATTGGTCTAATTAAAACGTCAAGGCATGCTTTCTGTAGCGTGGTCGGAAGTGGGTCAAGATCACAGGATTTACTTCGGGACGATATGATTATTTGTGGCTGGTTAAAACGCTCGCTGTCTTTTACGTGCTGTGTCTCTGAACCAGTCTGTGAACCATGGTGTATCAGTCATATGCCTTGTAATGATCTTAGTAAGAAAATACATTTCAATCAAGTTGCAAATACCCTGGTTAGATAATATATAATATATTATAAATACTTATCTGCACGTCAATCATGCCTAAATAGGGGTTCCCATTTAATGGCTGATAAAGCCATTTTGAATGTGGCTTTTTCGGCTAACTTCATCACGCATCCAGTATCG
>OZ024855.1:43863101-43938101 GCA_964017155.1 Oasisia sp. SBJ-2009
TCTTATTCTTTTCCAACATTTCTACTAAAACATTGAATTGATTATCTGATTCCTATTACAACTATTATAAATATGTTAGTACATGATGGTGCTGTTCCTTATTGTTTCCAGCAAACTCTGGTTAATCTTCTGTTTTTATTCACACCACATGTCATATGATCTACAAACTAAATAGAAGCGATTTGAATCAACTGAGAGCGTTCTTCTTAAAACGCGCAATAATTTAATATTTCGTCATAAATTATAGACAATTGAATGTGATTTCCTTACTAGATCGTTCTGATGCGTTTAATACGTTTGAACATGTCATTATTCTACAAAGCTTCCTTAGACACCTACGGAATTTTGTCAAAACCCGTCACTGGTATTGTTCGCATTTGTCAGACCGATAAAAGTCACTACTAATAAAAACACAACTTAATCCATCACTTATGTGCAGACGACACAGAGGTTTATAAATCACTTTCACCAACGGATAGACGTAAATGTTTTTCAAATTTAATTGACTGCCTCTCTGATATATATTTGTGAATAGAACAAGTACACTGAAACTTAATGTCGATAAAACTGAACGAATTATTATTCACACAAAACAACAACGACGACCACAAAAGTTGGCTAATACAATTTAAAAGTATGCACGGTTCTTGAATGTTTTGAAACATCTAATAATCTACACGGGCGATAAAGTCGAGGAATAGAATCACGGGTTGATAATCAGTGGGCAAACCCTGCTAATGGTATGTTTGTGTGTTTCTTTGCATCCAGACTTTCCACCGTGTAAGACATACCAATGCCGAAATGATGGTATGTGCATAGCAAGAGGATCCAAACCCATGTGCTTATGTACTAATCATTTTCATGGTGACAGATGTGAAAGTAAGTACAAGCTGCTCTTGGTGGCTTTATTCATTTGGTTCCCTTACATATATAAGCCTAGGATTTCCAAGTGAATAGCATACATTGGAACATAATTATGTGCTCAACCGCATTATACATAATACGAGTGCATACGAATACCTTCCAGCTCTTCTGGAAGTCTTTGAGTATTCCGGATTTTTTAATGCGTCTCCGGGAACCCAACTAATTAAGGTGTAAATATATATATATATATATATATATATATATATATATATATATATATATATATACACGGTATATATATATACACTCTGTATATTTATACATATGTATATATATCCTCTAGGATTAATCCAAACGTTGCTAGCTAAATATGCACATGAAATTAACTTCTTGACACATCTGGTTTCAGTGTTCGATCCTTGCCGTTCGATGAGGTGCCCTGGTAACAGAAAGTGCGTGTTCAAGGGTCACCCAAACAAAAACGATGGGAAATGGGACGCTCGCTGCGTATGTGACGACGACCACAAAGGAGAGGATTGTCAATGTAAGTTGCGACGTGCACCTTGCGGTGTGTTGTGAACCTCTCGGTGTAAATTACAACGAACATTCGAGACGTTTCGTTAGGCTGAAGATGCAAATGATGATAAGACATTATCACTGGCGGAGTGTGACACTGGAGTCTTGTTACACTGCAAAGAACTTATGCTGTGACCTAATTACGCGAACAACGGTGAAGTCATATATCTAGTGTGTATTCAAAAACTGCAGACCTTTTGTATATAAATAAATATTTTATATTTATTTTCGAACAACCTCTGCCATGGCTATTGTCGACAGAGAGAAATAGATCGATCTAACTAAACGTTTTGTCTGTTTCAGATCGTTTGTCTATGTGTCATCCCGCTCACCTGGAATACTGCCTGGACGACTGCAGATATATGATGGATGGGGTGTACCCTTTATGTTCAACATGCCGAAAATACATAAGATGTCATGACAAACTCGCGGAATTAATATCCTGTCCAAACAAGCCATATTGGGGCTTTGACCCAACAGAGAGGAAGTGCCGTTATAAATCACCTGATTGCTTCGACTGTGACGGTATGTTGCAAACTATGCCATTAATGTAGAATTTAGAATGTTTTTGCGCGCAAGTAGAAACGTTCACACAGTCACATTTAAACACACTGGCACGCAAGCACACAAGCACGCACGTACACATTCGTCACATATAAACGCACGCCCGAAAACACCATACTTGAACAGGCCTTTATAATAATAATATGTATAAAAACGCTACACGGATTGGCGCACGTTTGCATAGTCGTGTACAGTTATAGTTATTATGTGTTTTTTTCTCTCGTGCGTACACTTGAAGTCACAACATTTGTATGCGTTTCATGCTGCAAGACCCATGCCAAAATTCTCCGTGTGAAAATGGCGGAACGTGTTCTGCCTATGATGCTGATTACCATTGTGATTGTCCCGATGGAATAGTCGGCCATCGTTGTCAATGTACGTATTCCATGGAAACCCTTTTAGAATCCAAATTTAGTTGTAGTCTATGTCAGTGGGTGTACGCTTTCGGTGTGTATATCTATGATACATCTTGCTCCTTAGTAATATATATTTAGACAACTTTCAGAATGGCCAATTCAGATATGGTAAGCATTGCATTTCTTGCCAACGAAATTTTGTACACCTCGCAATTGTCCAGTTTCGGCAGCATAAGAACTGCATTATTATGCAAGTTCATGTATCATAGGTGTTGCATCTTCATAACAGGCTGCATATTTTCGTAATTTTGAACGGATTGGCGGGAAACTTGGTGGATGCAGATGTTTGAATTTGGTGGTGTATAAAAGTTGAAAAACAAGCGGAAGTATTGATTGATAAGTATTATTTTTGTGCTAAGGTTATTCATAAGGGTGTACTAGACATATATTGAGTGGCAGTTTTGGTTAAATTTAGTTAGTAAACAGTATTTTTGAACAAATTAGTATACGTGGGTGATAATAGGGTAATCTAGCCTTCGACAAATTGTAAACAAGACTGAGCAAAATCTGTTTATTTGATATCGTATATAAGAGACAAAGCAATAAGCGTAACAACTATATGTGTAAGGTAACACTCTGAATAGGTATCATTGTTATTAAAAATAAACAAGCTTTTTAGTAGGAATCCTTAGTTTGTGCAGACTATTATTTATAGTGGGTGAAATAGGGTAATCTAGCTTTCAACAAGATTGTAAACAAAATTTAGCAAATCTGATAAATTGATATGATATATAACAGATAAAGTGGTAAGCAAAACAGCTGCATACATAGGATAATTCTTTGATTCGGTGCCATTGTTATTAAAAATAAGCAAGTGTTTTAGCAGAAAGCCCTAGTCTGTTTATATAGGTAGTGTCCAAAGTATCCGCTAGGGAACGGTACCAGTACAGAATAAAATTATTGTTCATGGTAGCATAGGTAGTAAGTTGTTTATAACACGTAGTGTGCTGCAGTTGCTGTACACAATAAACAAACAGTCTTTCTAAAGACTAAGTTGGTATAAACTAAGTTGATTTGATCAATCGTATTATGGCACCTTCCAAGCGGCAAGTGAAGGCAAGGAGGCACTTGCTGTGTGATCACTGCCACAGCTTGGTGGATTTTGCCTTATCGGGGTGCGGAAAGTCTTGGTCAGAGACAACGGAGGAAGGGTTTACTTTCCAATGTTTAGGGTGTTGGAAAGTGGACTGTCTGACGGCAGAGCTAGCTAAGCTAACGGATCTTGTGAAGGGGATGGAGAGAGGAGGGAGGATGATAGCAAGGAAAACAAATGGAGAAAGAACAACAGAAAACATGCCATGCATGAAGGAGACAGTGGAGAAAGTGACAGTAGAGAAGGAGGGAGGGACAAGGGGACAGGAGATGATAGAAGTAGATGCGACAGGAGGAAAGACGAAGGGAAGAAAGGAACTGAGAGTAGATATGACCAAACGGAAGTCAATAACAAGGAAGATGTCAGGAAGAAAAGAGACAGGAAAGAAAGGAACAGAGAAAGCGGCAGGGGGGAAAGTCAGCAACCAGGGAGATGCAAAACGGAGGAGCTACTCTGAAGCAGTGATCGAGGGTGCATTGAGAACAGAAAGGGTTTTTATGGGCGACTCAATTTTGCGAAAGACGGACAAGACGTTAAACAAAGGAGAAGATGTTGTTGTTTGTCTTCCGGGCGCTCGGATTGAGCATGTGACAGATAGGGTAGAGAACGTGTTGGGGCATGGCCAGGGAGGATCGATATTAGTACATGTAGGGACGAACAATGCAGACAGGGAGGGGACAACTAGAATAGTGCAAAGATACAGTCAGTTGGTAGGGAAACTGAAGAAGACAAGAGTTGAACAGATCATTATCTCAGGAATCTTGCCAGTAATCGGAGGAAGGGGAGCAACCTATAGAAACTGTAAGAGGATGGCAATCAATGCTCTGGTGGAGCAGATGTGTGAAGGAGAAGGAGTTGGATTTGTAGATTTGTGGGGATACTTTGTTGGGAAGGAAGATATGTACGTGAGAGATGGCCTCCATCTAAGCGGAAAGGGCGCAGCAGTGTTCTCCGAGAACCTGCTTCAATCTATGGACAGAGGAACAGGTTGCAATTTTTTAAACTAGTTTCGCAGGGGGGATACACAGAGAAGCCAAATACTAGAGGCATAGCTAAAGACAGCAAAAAGAAATCAGCAAAAAACAGCCTGGAAAGCCCTACGAAATTTGGTTATAAATGTGTTTGTTTAAATGCAAGGAGCATAGTAAACAAAAGAAATGAACTAAACATTATGGTAGAAGATATTGACCCTCACATAATAGGTATAACTGAATCTTGGGCCACCCCCGAAATATCAGATGCCGAATTAGGAATGACAGGATATGTAATGTTTAGGAAAGATAGATTAGGAAGAAGGGGAGGCGGAGTTATTTTATATATTAAAGAATCCATCCAGGCTTACGAAATAAAATTAGAAAAAGAAGCAGAATGTGAAGCTGTCTGGTGTAACATAGTTACAGGAAACTCAACATTAACTGTTGGGTTAGTTTATCGTAGTCCAAACATAAGCATAGAAGAGAATGAAAAAATGCACAACGCTATAAAAGAAGTGAGTAAACGGGACTGTATTATTATGGGGGATTTTAACCATGGGCATATAAAGTGGACATCTCTACAGAGTCCTGGGAGAGAGGATCAAGAGTTTTTAAATTTAGTACAAGATAGTTTCCTTTTTCAACATGTGTTAGAACCAACCAGGGACAAGAACGTGTTGGACATAGTTTTGAGCTCACAGAAGGAATTTGTTGATAATGTCAATATATGTGAGCCACTGGGATGTAGTGATCATAACCAGATACATTTTATCATCAAAGTAAAAGGAGAACGGAACAGAAAAATACGGTACAGAAAAAATTTTCACAAAGGAAGATATAAGGACATGAGGGAATATTTAGCGAAGATAGACTGGAATAACACACTGAAGAATAAGACAGCAACAGAATGCTGGAATATCTTAAAGAGGGAAATTGACTGCGTCGTTGACAAATTTGTCCCCTTGAAAAAACAAGGGAAAAGGTCAAAGAAGAAACACTTATCGAAGGAAGCCAGTAGAAAAATCAAGTACAAGCAAATGATGTGGAAGACATATAGACATACTGGAAGTGAAGAAGACTATGCCATTTATAAAGAAGCACTTAATCAAGCTACAGCTGAAATTAGAAATTCGAAGAGAAGCTATGAACAAAAAATAGCTTTCAACATAAAACATGACAGCAAGAGTTTTTATGCGTATGTTCGAAGTAAACAGAAAGTTCAAGATAAGGTCGGGCCACTAGAAGGTAGTGATGGAAACATAATAACGGAGGGATTCTTAATGGCAGAAAACCTAAATGAATACTTTAGTTCGGTGTTTACCAGGGAAGATATTAGTACATTACCAGTACTAGAGACTAAGTTCGAAGGGAGAGAGTGTGACTATTTAGGACAACTAACTGTAACCCCAAAAATGGTAGCTATGAAAATAAGAGATATGAAGGATAATAAATCACCAGGAGTGGATGGGATTCCTCCCAAATTACTACTGGAAATTGTAGAACAAATTAGCATACCACTTGCAACAGTGTTCAATTTGGCATTAGAGGAAGGAGTGGTTCCGGTAGAATGGAAAGAAGCAAACATCATACCATTATTTAAAAAAGGATCAAGAAGCAAGTCAGAGAACTATAGACCAGTGAGTTTAACATCGGTGATTTGTAAACTATTAGAAAGACTAATTAAAGATCACTTGGTTGATTTTCTTGTTAAAAATAAATTGATAAACACATCTCAACATGGGTTTTTAAAAGCGAGGTCATGCTTAACAAATATGTTATGTTTTTTGGAAGATGTCACAAAGTGGGTAGATGAGGGATCACCAGTAGATATAATCTACTTAGATTTTAAAAAAGCCTTTGACAAAGTGCCACACCAAAGATTACTACTTAAACTAAAGGCCCATGGCATAGGAAATAGTATGATTAACTGGATAGAAAAATGGCTTATTGATAGAAGACAAAGAGTAGTAGTTGATGGGGAGGTTTCAAATTGGAAATCTGTTTTGAGTGGAGTACCGCAAGGATCAGTATTGGGACCTATTTTATTCTTAATATATATCAATGATTTGGATGATGACATAACAAGCAAGGTGTTGAAGTTTGCGGACGACACAAAAGTGTTTAGGAAAATAAAAAGTGATGCAGATAGACAGCATTTACAAGATGATCTAAATAAGTTGATAGAATGGTCTGAGAAATGGCAAATGCTGTTTAACTTTGGAAAGTGTAAGTGCCTCCACACAGGACATGGGAATGAAAATGCACAATATACAATGGGTGGTACTGAACTAAATACTACTGTAAAGGAAAAGGACTTAGGTTTAACCATTAGTGCTGACATGAAGGTATCAGAGCAGTGTGGAATTGCAGCAGCGAAGGCAAACCAAATTCTTGGATTAATTAGGCGAAATATAGTATACAAAGAAAAAGAACTAATAATACCGCTTTATAAAACAATAGTTAGGCCTCATTTAGAATATTGTATACAAGCATGGAGGCCATATCGCAAGAAGGATATTGATATGCTAGAAAGAGTACAAAGGAGAGCAACAAAAATGATACCAAAACTCAGGAATATTAGTTATGAAATGCGTCTAAAAGAATGTGGTCTAACAACACTAGAAACCAGAAGATTGAGAGGAGATCAGATTGAGGTTTTTAAAATATTGAATGGGTATGAAAATATTGACAGAAATATTTTTTTCACGGTCAAGGAAGAGAGAAGGACTAGAGGACATGGAGTTGCATTAGCAAAGAAGCAGTGTAGACTAGATATTAGAAAATTTTCATTTTCCCAAAGAATAGTAAACGAATGGAACAAATTATCAGCTGATTGTGTAGGTGCTAGAAGTGTTAATATGTTTAAAAATAAAATTGACATATACCTAAGACGGGCAGGGTATACTTAGATAGATAGGTTGGACTCTCGATAAGCCAAACGGCTTCCTTGTCCACCTGCCATCTAGAGTTGATTCTCTAGGTGGCAATCTTGTTAAATCTTGTTAAATTGTACTAATTGTAGAAATTCACGTTTAAAAGCAAACCTTTAATTATTGTCACATTTTGTGTCACGTCAAATGTCACAGTTTTATGAATATTTGTCCTATAATCAATCAGAACATCCTAGCCTATTTAACGTTATCAACATATGATTTATTTATATTTTGTTTAAGAACATGTTTTCATATTTGTATTATGTGGTGTTTGTGTAGTATCAACAGCTTAACATAAATAACCGAAACAAGTAATGATTCATTGTTACGCATTCTTACATGTTGTATTTGACATCTGATATCCCTGTCCCACTTCAACTACAACAGGTGTTTGCTTAGTACAGTGTAATTCGTCACCCTCACTAAATCAGCATAAAAGCAATGAACAACAGTTGTGTTTATTAATCTTAGAGTACGGTTATTACACGTATTCCACATAAAATATATACAGAAAATTCTAGTTAAAGAAAACCATGAATTTTTCAGTTATAGTTTGCCTACATTAATTATTCACATACGTTCTGGTCGGCTATGCGCATAGAGATTCGTAAAGTAAAGGTAAAGTAATGTAACAGTTTTGAAACAGGCCCGATTGTTGAATATTACGAGGTTCTGGACGCTCAAACATTTACACTAGAAATTAATTCACGGACAAAAACAAAAACTAACAGGTTTACTGTTAAATGTGCAGTACCCTTAAATAATGCCAAGTTGTGATAGTCACCTACATGATCCTCTACTTCTTCTTGTACAGTTGACAGAACAGTTTGCAATAGCAATCCGTGCTTGAATGGAGGCTCGTGCAGTGTATATCCGAATTATAACCGTACTGCACACTATATCCCCACCACACATTGCCGCTGCGTGGCAGGCTTTTCTGGCAAGAACTGCGAAAGTGAGTACAAGGCACCGTTGATGAAAGATAATGTGACGTGATGAAAACATTGCAACAGTTGTATTAGTCAGACCGACACCCATTGCGTTGTAGTCTTAAGAGCAAACGAGAATAACATTAACATATTCCTATTGCACATGCGCGAGTACACATATACCACAGGCACACATGCCTATGTTTTCAATGTGTATAAGTACTTTCATAAACTACTAAGGACATACATTATACATATTACTAAGAGGGCAAAATGCAATGTTTGTCCGAAAACAGAGTTGAGATGCTGTAGAATATGTGTTATAATATATATATGTATATATGTGTATATAATTGTGACGCCGGCTGACCAAATGAGTGACAAGTCGGGATTTGACATTTGCCGTGAGTGCCGTCTAAAGCCAGTTGGCAAGATTTGGATGAATTTTAGGTTTTTACATAAATAAAATTTATAACATCCGTTTTAACACCCATCCTACACTATTTATTCCAAATAAAATGTGTATTTTAATGTATTATAATGCGAGCCCTCTTGATCAACTAGTCCAAAATTACTAAAACAAAAGGATTTTGCTTCGATTCCTTCGATGAAATCCATGGTTGCTTTGGGGTTACCCCTGTGTATCGGGTATCACCAGAGAGGGCATTTCTTCCTCTCTGACGTAGAGTAACCCATATCCGGGCCAAGTACAGCAAAATAGCTCAAAACTAACCAATAGGCGGCTACCCTGAGAAGGCTTTTGCATACTAATGAGAGCCGTGCTCTGTCACGTGCGCGCTTCGGTGCTTGCAATTGGATGATCGCCTACGCATATGCGCAGTACGGCAGTGCTAAACGTAAACAAGTAGCCAAGGTCGTTCGTATTCCGCCGTGTTTTTCTATCGTTGTTTCCCTGTTATTAAATCTTTTTCAATATAATGTCGGACGCGTTCCTACATGTGCTGAATGCACCAACCGGCGATGACATTGCTGTTGCGCGAGTGACAGCGAAACCGACAGCGACGTTACGGTCGAATACGACTGGGAAGCCGATCACGATGACAACGAAGACGGGAACATGTTAAGCAACGACAATAATGCTCCAATTGTCCTGACATTTTGCATAGACCTAGAGATGGTGTATACTCATAATAATACTTTTTGGTCTGAAAAATCGACCATTTGTCAGCGCAACATTTCACAGCTCGCGCCGAGGGTTTGCGTCGGAGGCGAACGTAGCAGCGATCGGGCGGCCTAAAATGGCCTACCTCGATGTTGAAAAACTCATAAAAATAAAGGTTCTCGATGGATTTTATTCAACTTTATGTTATTTAGCAGCTAAAACGTATGGCTACATTTGTCTCACAGGAAGTAGGAAATGTATCCGTTCAGTAATTATTTTGGTGCAGGATACTGCGCTAAATTAGCCTAAAAACGGCTTTGTTTTAGACGAATTAGCTGTGAAATTAATTAGCACGGAAATTAATTCCTGAAATTATGGCACATATAATGTACCATAACGTCAGGTATTTTTGCAGCAGCTGGTTGTTATTTGCCCTCTATTATTGCATGCCAAATTTGAATGCAATACACATAATATTTATATGGTATCTAACCCCATGCATAATCCAAAACTTTAACGGCCGTTTTCTCCAGTTTTACTGTTTGACCCCTACCATACCAAATGTCATATAACTTCCCCAATTTTTATAGTAGAGTCATAATATTTGAATTACTGTAAAGTACTATGCCTCCTCTTTCCAAATATGTCAAAAAAGTACATCAACATTTGTCCGACTTGTCACTGATTTGGTCAGCCGGGGTCACATATATATGTGGGGGGGGGTGTGCGTGTGCGTGTGCGTGTGCGTGTGCGTGTGCGTGTGCGTGTGCGTGTGCGTGTGCGTGTGCGTGTGCGTGTGCGTGTGCGTGTGCGTGTGCGTGTGCGTGTGCGTGTGCGTGTGCGTGTGCGTGTGCGTGTGCGTGTGCGTGTGCGTGTGCGTGTGCGTGTGCGTGTGCGTGTGCGTGTGCGTGTGCGTGTGCGTGCGCGTGCGCGTGCGCGCGTGCGCGTGTGTGTGTACACATGCATATACATATACTCGTTTTCAACATTTTCACGGCAGGTTTGTTTAGCCTCGGAGATTTCTGTATATTGCTGTATCAGTGCGTTATTCGTTGTTTGTATTTCATAATTGTCTCAACTGAACTATTGCTAATGGTATTTCATTGTAGGTTGCCTCTTTACATTAACAGAAGTGAAAAACAAACGTCATCATGGCGGCACCTTGATGGCACGCAATCGGGATCTGAATGAGTGCAAACAATTGTGCGCCAGGGTATTTAGCATGTGTGGTGGTATCGACTATTTCGATCGCTTTTGTTATATCATACCCCCAGAAATATATAATAAAAATAAGTTGATGGACGAAGATGACTCTCTTCACTTCACTGTCGAACCGTGCTAAGACAAATATCAGCAATAGAAAATGGGCATGTCAGTAGCATGAAATGTTTACATTTCTGAACGATCGCAAGGTATCAGGACAATATCCCACCCGGAACTGTACATTACGCAGTGTTACTATATGTTTTGTTTCGTTACGCTATGTAGTAGGCTATCCATCTTTCATCCTTACTCGCTGGTAGCATATGTCATCCACCATTGTCCTACACCTATGTCGGTTTGACGCTTTGTCTCAATGTTTCACTCGACATGTCCCCTCTGCTTTCGTTCGTTTTCATGTCTCTCTGTCAGGTGTTTCTGTGGCGTCGTATTCTTCTGTCCCCGGCAGATTCCTCCAGATAGCTTGTTTGGTGAACTTGGATAACTGTTTCCTCAGTGTATGTCCTGTTTGATACTTTTATTAAACATGGTTCATGTTCCTGGTGATATATGTTGATAATTTCACATGCTGTGTTGTGTTATTTGATTAAAATGAAATTTGCACTATACGGAACTGTGTTATACATACATACGGGAAGTTCTTAGGTAGTATGTAGGCATGTCAATTTAAATACACACATACTGTTCTACGTCACTACTCTGCTCCGAAAACTGGTGATTACCACAATTAGCACATATCAGACCTTGCTTCTACTCGTGTGTGTGTTTGTGTGTGTGTGTGGGGGGGGGGTGGGTGGGTGGGTGGGTGGGTTTTTTGGTTGGGTGGGGGGGTGGGGGGTGGGGGTGGGGGGGGGTGGGGGGGTGGATGGGTGTGTGTGTGAGTGGATCGGTGTGGATGTGGCTGTGTTGGTGTGTGTTAATGTTTGTGCGTGTTCGTGTGTGCATTGCGTGCATGTGTGCGAGTGTGCGTGCGTGTTTGCATGTTTTACATGTCTGATGTATGGACAGTACGGATTGAACTAGCAACAATATTCAGCAATGCCCAACGTTCCACTTGATACATTACAGAAGGCAATGACGTTGGCACGTCAACAGTGTGTTCATATTGTGTAAGCACGTTGTCCATAATGAGGTACCACAATAACTAATCCGACAGAGGGCAATCTAACGCAACTAGGGTCAGAACCTTAGATACATAGAGTTTGGCCAATTGAAAATCTGGGCTCCATATTCGAAATTCCTGCCTTTGCTTTCCATCCCTCACGATTGACATTACCTTCCCATGCTTCTAGTCTTTTCCTTTCAAAAGGGAATCCATTTAATGTATTATTGTGCTGCTATTGGAGCATCCCCATGCGGAACAGCAAGGCATTATATGCTATACTGTTTGAAGATGTTTTAATTTAGACCGAAAATGGCGTCCACATTAATCGACCAATCCAAAATTGGGACGTCATCTATCTATCTAAGGCTTTGACTATGGCCTTTGTGCCGTCTTTACGTATTCTTGACAGCTGTTGAACTCACATGACCCCGAAGCCTCATATATAGCTAAATATGGATACAGTCTGACATGTCCGTCAATGTGAAAGCATAATATGTACATTACTGTACATTTTCAGCCGATGGAACGTCGACTGGTGGCACGACAATATGTGTGCTGGCTCGATGCCGAAACGGATGTTTAAAATTATCTACAGCTCGCCTTATACATCACAAGAGACTGCTACGTCTTCACACATAGTTAAATACAAACTATCGCTGGCTACGCGCCTGTACGGTCAATAGCTTATACATCATACATATGAAAATGTATTACACCATATAGTGAAAGGGTGACATAATTGTTTTGTGGTCATTGTTTTATTGATAAAAGCTGTGTAACGACATCAACGTGAACACCTAGGCATAGCCCAGGGCCAAACTGGTGCACAGTTTCTTTTAACAATTAATTATATGCAGCCTATTCCAGACTATAATAACATTATGTACAATATTTATAATGACCTCACGCTGATTTCATTGACACTGTCAAATGTGTATAGGTAACCAAAATAAAAGTCAAACAAAATCATTACTTTGATAAATAAACACACAACAAAATTCACCAAGGCCAAGCGATACCAAATTTAATTGCAGGGCCGAATACAATACAATGTAACATATATTACCCGTCTAATATATTGCGCATTGGCATTCACTGATATTACTGCAAAACAAATTAAACATTGACAGGCATATTATACTATATCTATATTTAGTTATGTGTGAGATTTCGGAGTCATGCGAGTTCAACAGCTAATTGAGGATGATTTAAGCAAGCGTTCCGCAAAACATGCAAACATATCCACGTTAGTCGTTAGAGGCGCTGATAGGCAACTAGACCCTAGTTGCGTACCAGCGCCTCTAGCGAGTAACGTGGATTTATGGAACCCCATTGTTTCTTCCAATTCATTTTAGAATTGGCTCAGGCTATTTCCCGAGCTGCTCGATAAATAAGAAGCAGTCTAGTCCTTATTTCTCGAGCAGCTCGAGAAATAACGCGAAGTCAGACAGTTATTTGTCGAGCAGCTCGAGAAATAGCGGCAACTCGGGTCGTTATTTATCGAGCAGCTCGAGAAATAACGCCGACTCGTCCAGTTATTTGTTGAGTAGATCTTTGAGTGCATGCATGCCGTTTACCTGTTAAGCCGTTTTCAAGCCGTTTACTAGTTGTTAATAGTCAATGCGACGCCGTTGTATCGTTTACTGTTTGTTAATTATCAGTTCTTAAGAGAAGCAACGAGTTTTCTTATTTATCGAGCGTGTATGCTGGGCTTTTAAAAATATGTTCGTGCCATATACGTGCACATACTAATTGTTTGTAGTAAATGCGATGCTGCTAGGTCGTTCCCTGCTTGTATTTATCCGTTTTTATAAGAAACAACGAGTTTTCTTATCCATCGAGCTGCTCGTGAAATAGATAAAGCCGACTCGTCTCGTTATTTGTCGAGCTGATCGTGGTGTGCATGCACGGGCTCTCGTCAATGTTTTCATGCCGTTTACGTGCACATACTAGTTAGTAGTCAATGCGACGCCGTTGGTCTTTTACTGGTTGTATTTACCAATTCTTAAAGAGAAGCAACACGTTTTCTTTTTTATCGAGCTGCTCGAGAAATAACGCCGGCTTGGATCGTTATTTGTCGAGCAGATCTGGGCGTGCATGAATGTGCTCTTAGAAACAATTTCGTGGCATTTACGTGTACATATGTGATGTCTGCAACTTCATCCGGAAATAAATAAGTCGAAGTGTTACGGACACTACTCCGAACTGGCTTATTATTTTTCATCACTCGGAAAATAGAACTGACATCATTTGTTCTTGTGTCATTCTTTGAGCCTGTCTACAGTCATCTTCTGTCGCGCGATATCTTGTCATGTATCGTGACACATGACTGCGGAGTTCAGGAGCTACTGCAGTTAACGATTGTAAACTGCGCCTGATATTCACGGTAAACACGAGGTGACAGGAACGCGGCATTACATCGTAACGATGACGTCAGTGGCGCGGGATTGTGACGCAGTTGCACAGACAATCGGAAAACAAAAATCAAGTTAACGCTTCAAGAAGTGAACAGACGTGATGTTCCCCAGAAGTATTTGGTTTTTTGGAGTATGTTTGATGCTGATGATTCCTGCGGAAATCGCATCTTGGCGACGCCACCATTATCGAGGATATAGATTGTATAGAACAAGAAAACGTAACGTATACATTTTATTAGCATATAAATTCGTATATTAAAAAGTGAAAATAACTAAACCTCTATTGAATTTGTTAAAACAAGGTTAAAATTAATTAAAACAAAATACCTATCAATTAAGAGACTGGAGGCAGGGGCTTAGCTAGATGTTTTATTAATTCAAGGTACTATTGACCCAGCCTTCTTTTGCGGGAGTCCAAAGCCTCCGGGAAGGTCCAACGTAATCCTCTTTTTAATGATAATGATGTCCTGGCGGTCATTTTGGATTTAAGTAAATCAAAAATGGAAAGAATTGTTTTCAAAAACGTTGCTATCAGCTTTATAAATTACAAACACATTGTATTTCAATTACATTTGGACTTAATCGAATGCACTATATTTGCTGAAAAATGCCACGACGCAGCTTTTAATATTGAGCATAACAACTCTTTTTCATAGACCTATATTTCCTAGTCCAACATTTCTCATGATTACTTGCAAACGTTTGCTGTTTCAGGATTAAATTGCTTGTCCACAGAAGATGGTGTTTACTACAAGGGAAATATGGGAAGAACAAAATCTGGCTTGCGGTGCCAACGTTGGACTGCAAGCTACGTAAGCCAGAATTTGAAGGAACAGTATTACAAATAAAACTTACGGTGGAATTAGGCAAGTCTGACAGAATGACACATGGTTATCGTAATATCAGCCAAAGAGGTCGAATTATGTTGGTTACACATGCATTAAGAAGTATGTCAACCAGAGGTATATATTAATAGCTTTGTGTGTAAGGATTCCAATACGCATAACTTTTGACCTTTGTCCACATGCTGATCTACCATCATCTTAAAGCTTCAGCAATGTCTCACAACCTAATTCGGTATGTTGCCATGGACAGTGGCTCACCTTGATACTCGGCATGGGTATTCATCTTGGCCTGTTTGTCAAACGTAGTCAACGATCCACTTAAAATTCAACTTTTCATATATACTTCTTCAACATAATTATAAATTGATTGAGTACAATTTACATACACATCAATTCTGAAAATGTATTTTTTATTCTCTCTGTCTAGGCATATGTGGAATTTGATGTTTCACCAAACCATGAGCTCTGATGGATCAAAGAATAAATGTACCGCTCGGTACGATTTGCCGCGCGGTATTTTTGGAAAATAAACGAACACTGGCTGTACTAACTCTAATTGTTACCAACGTTCAGTTAACTGATTAATACGTACATATTCTGGCTACAATCTTATGGCCATATTATTATACTACCTTTTTCAGACCGACCTGAATGTGTTGACTTTGAAGGTAGTTACAACCTTGTCGTCCTCAGTGGATATCAGACACGCCACATGATAAGGGTTACGCGTATTCGATGCAGAATTTAGCGGTTTTAAAAGTGATACGGCCGTTTGTATGGATTTTAGCTAGATTGATGGAGAAATTATTTTTAGCCACATGATGTCCTTGAATGCTTCACAGCGTCATAAACCTATACAGTATAATTGAATAATCGTTTACTGTTAGGGACTAAGTAAATCGATTCGAAATGAAGGAAATAAGCTACCAATTAATTTATTTTAGGGTGCAAAAGTTGGCGCGATCGTAATTGTTAGTTCTGAAAAATGCGGCAGGTGGCTCGACTGTTTGAGAATGGTGCAATCTGCTAGGCCAACTCTGCCGCCCTCCAATTGTGCCATAGGCGAAAAAGTTTACTATTTGGCTAAATTGAATAATAAAAGTCAAAAATACAGATTGCCATCTAATTGTGGCAGGTCTTAGGTATGTTACTTTCAACGGGACCGACATTTACGTGACACAATAAAAACATTAGTCACGAGAGACACAGTCTCAAAGTTGATACCCAGTATTTTATAACAACTAGAATTTCTACCCGGCGTTTATTGTTTGCCCTTTTGCGTAAAGGTTTACAGTTACCGTCGATGTACGACGTGTGCTAGAGCATTTACGACAATCAAACAATGGTGATCTGTACAAACAATGTTTCCCGCCCATTAGCCACACAAACACTGGTGTCATATCCATGACGGCGCCTACTGTCGCAACCCGAGAGACCGTCGCTTACCATGGTATTGCAAGCAATCTAAGCCTTGGTGTTATACAATGAGTCGCTGGAAAAGATGGGAATTTTGCAACATTCCAATGTGTAAAATCGGTGAGTGTAACACTATTGTTCCATTGTTCTCTTTGACGATAGATTGCTTGAAAGTCCACATTTTCAGATATACCACAATTCAACACCATTGAAATACCTTATGACATTAATAACATTATAAAACGTTATAATATAACAGGCTACAAAGTTCTATTATGTCACGTGGTCGCGCCCTACCGGCTGCATGTATACGTCGCTCTCAACATTCTACAAGTTTTTAGTTAGTAAGTTTTCATTACATAACAACGGCAATTTTCTATGTACATCTCCGTCAATATGCCGTGATCACGTCAAACAATTTGTTCAGCGACAAGAGTATTGTAGGTGTGAGTTGTTACCGATTTTTAAAACATTGCTGTTAGTTTACTAGGCACTTCAGTGGACATTTCATTCAGTCGATCGTATTACGCAAGCTTGCCGTCGTACAAATACACTGCCTGTCAATTGCTTCTACATTCCCGTGCGTCACGCCTGGGCGCCATTACATAGAGGACGCTAGTCGATGTCGGCATTGCTGTCCGGTTACCAACGAAAAGCGGCTGTCGAGGAAGTGCTCGAAAACAAAGAACAATCGATTCAGTGATCGGACATCGACCACCCAAGGACCAGCCCCATACACGTTGTAACAACAACAACCTGATACAAGTACCGGCCGTATCACGGGACTCGACTGTAATCGTGGACAAGTATAAATTCGGTTTGAATAATGTCAGATCTCTGCGAAACAAACCACTGTTCGTACGTTAATATGTCGACGAGTGTTCACTGACTGAGACCTGGTTGACCGAAGAAAACATGACTTCTGTTTCTGAGCTTTGCACAGATAACTTCACGCTCGTTCACCAGCCGCGTGGATGCGCTCGACACGATGGAGGTATCGGAGTTCTGTTCCGTAAAGCTCTCCAGCTCTTATCCCGTGTCACTGTTGACATTCACGCCTCAGAAGCGAACAACTTTCTGTCACTCTACGAAGCGCTTGCACAACGCGTATAATCGTGACGTATCGGCCACCAAACTCATGCTTTGGGCCTTTGGGACGATGTGTCTAAGGTGTTACTCACTTCACAGAAACGGTTGTGTGCGGGGATTTCAACACGAAATATGGCGACCCAACTTGCACTGGCGCAGTGAATCTGTCCGAACTGCGTGACACGGCTGGCTTTGAGCAACATGTTACTGGCGCGATTCCCGAGGGGAGCAATACACTAGACCTGGTGATTACGGCGAAAGCACCGCATCCCATTTTCACTGCTGGCGGGCCCACGTCGCTAATCACTGAGCTCTACGCCGTTGAATGCGGGTTTCTACAGTAAAAACGAGACCGTCTCACGCGATATGTTACGTATCGAAAAATATTCAGTGACAACAACAACAGCAGTTTCGCAGTGGACTTGGAATCGTTCAACATCAACACTGATGAAGAGGACCATGTTGTTCTACTTGCGGGCTACCGATACCTGTCTACGCACTACCGTTGACACGAACGCCCCTCTCGTGTCGTGGACCATTACGGTTAGACCTATGACTCCGTGGCACACCAATGACCTGACCGAGGAAAAGCGAGCCGTCTGCCGTGCCGAACGCCTTTGGCGGAAATCAGGCTTAACTGTGCATCGACAGGTTTTCTCATATCGTCGCAATACCTTCCAGAAACAGCCCGCTTTGAATACTGCAGATCCGAGATCTCGAAAGCTGGCGGCAACATCCGCCTCATCTATAGTATCGCAGATTCATTCCTTGGTGAATAGAGCTCCACCAGAAATGGCAAACGAATCATACTCGGCACTCGCTACCAGATTCCAACGAAACACCACAGAAAAGATAGAGGCGCTGTATCATAATTGATCTCCGCTGCCAGCTGACGACACGCCAACAGTTGTGAGTACGCACTTCGATGTGTTTGAACCTGCGTCACTTTCGGATGTGTAAATATACCACTAGCATCTGCCACAAAATCGTGTGAACTAGACCCACTGCGAACATCACTAGTGAAACACCTCATCGACGCTCTTTCTCCTCTATTGGCCCGGATCATCACCGCCTCGCAATCATCAACCGTATTTCCTGCACCCATAAAACACGCTGTCGTTATATCAGGTTTGAAGAAGGGAGGGTCTGAAACCAGCGTGCTAACAAAGTACCGCCCAATATCCAACATCACGTGTGTGGCGAAGATGACTGAGCGTTTCGATGTACAGCGGTTACAATCGTTTTATGGAGGAGAACGGCATTTATGGCATATATCAAACTGCATTCCGTGCGCATCATAGTGCGGAAACCGCACTCGTGCGCATACACAACGACATCGCGCAATCGATTGACAGTCGCCGGAGTATGTTCCTCGTACAACTCGATCTAAGTGCGGCTTTTGACACCATTAACCACAACACATTGCTGCGACGGTTGTTTGGACACGGGTTATCTGAACATTTTACGTGTATCGGACATGTGTCGTACCTGTAAAAAGTGGCGTGACCACAGGAGTTCCCACTGACGACACTTCTACAAAAGCAAAACATTCACCACCACTTATACGCAGACGACACTCAACTCTACATCACTTTCCCACCAACCGACCGCACACAAGCGCTCGCGCGTATGGAAGCCTGCGTACAAGATGCGAAAGCATGGTTCTATGACAATGGACTTGTGATGAATGATAACTAATCGCAAACCATTGTCATCCGTTCGTCAAGTCTACGTTCGCCTACATTGTTAACCCGCGTCAACATATGTGGCCAGCTCGTCGACACTTCCCCAGTTATACGGGACCTAGGATTTACCATTGACACTAACCTATCCATGACGTCACAACTTGCCAACATGTGTCGCTCTGCCTACTACCATCTGTCGCGAATTGCAAAGACACGATACTCCGTTAGTACCACTGTATGTAAGAGTCTTATACACGAATTGGTGATATCGCGAATCGACTATGGCAATGCGATACTATTCAGCATCAGCGATTGTCACCTGCACCGTCTGGAAATGGTTCTGCGGTCTGCAGCTCGAATTGTCATGCAAATCCGCACCGCAAGAGCAACCGTCGCGCCACAGGGCTCTTCGCCACCTGGTTATACACCAACTTCTTACCCTTACCGTAGAACCATGAGTTGCCTGTCATACACATGCAGCTGCAAAATAAAGCCTGCCATCTCGTTAGTTACCAGGCATCGGCAGAAGATCGTTTCCTGCTTTCTCGTGATACAGAGCATACCGGGCAGTTGCTGTGCGATGACCGCTGACGAGACATAGGCATCTGTGTCAGCGGCATCAATGACAACAGGGCCACTGTAGCCTGACTCGCGCAGAACTGCGTGAGCGGAGAAGAGGCAAACGCAGCCTCAGAATGGTTAAAGCTGTAGTTCTGCATCGGTTGCTGGGTTGACACGTTGGTGCAGTGGGAGCCAACTGAGTAGATATTCTCTGTATCAACACTCAGTGCTAGGTCGGTCAGATAGCTGCATATCAATGTTTGCAGTCACCCCTTGTTGTTGACGCTATGCAGCAGCGTTTTGAACGCTCTGGCACAGCGGAAAGGGTCTATATATATATATTATTCATATATTTATGTTTATTACTATCACTGCAGTATTGCTAGTATTAGTGCTTTGTTTCTAATTTCGTATATCTAGTAATCATTTTAAAGAATATAATGTAATATATAAATACATTTATGACTTAATTTATACATAGCATATTCTATACGGTTTTTATCACAGCGTATCACTACTTATTTTATTACTATCATAATTATTTACTCAGTACACGCAGATGTATTATCACAACGTCTAGTTATTTACATGTATGTACATACCGTGAACGGGACGGATGTCCCGGATTTGATGATGTCAAAGTAAAGTTTTATTATTATTAGTATTATACATTATGTGCACATGCAGTGATGATTGCGAGGTAATGAACTGCATATGTGAGTATTTCGTAGTTTACCAAAAACACGTATTTTCTCGGGTGAAAGGTAAAATGGCTAGTTCAAACAGGGCTTTCATGGAATGAAGTCTTGCTTACGATATATGCGTGCTTCATTCGCCATTCCGTCGGGTCATTTCCAAAGGCAATGATGTACCACTGATGCAACTTACTTTTTCATTGTGAAGGAGATCATCTAGGAAAGTATTCTCTGCTGAATGACACTTTTTACATGTTTCCCATTTCCGCAGTAACTAGTTTTCTATCTGTGTGAAGGCGATCAGCCATGGGTGAGTTGCTTCTGATCTGGTTTAATTGCAAAGAAAATGTCCTTCTTTTTGTTTAAGTAATGGTGCCTCTCAATTGTATATCTCTGCTCAGACAGTATGGTTGTCTAGGTTTTGTTTGTATTACAATATCTACTATGATAGTATAGTTAGCTATCATCTTTGTCATATAGAGCGAACTACTCAGACGGGTGGTCGTGTTGCACAATATATGCATATATCCATCTCAAAGACAAAAGCCAAACATTGAAATATTTTACAGAATTAAAGTTCACATGTAGCGGAAACCGCGGCTATTTGTAACACGAATACGTTGTAACAGAGGGCATGCAGACACCATTTATAATGCAAATTAATAAGCAAGGCGACAGAATATTCACCAACAGAGTTGAGCATGCCACGTGTAATATCGCCTCAATTTGTCGACTCGTCATCGAGTTAGGCCATTTTAAAGAAAACAAATACTATTTTCGACTTACTCTATACGTAAACGTTCAGCGTATGTGTATCCATAATTTATATTTATCCTGCATTTATCATACATTTATCATTACACAGGATTTGAAGTTTGTTTTTAGAATTTGCATGTTTCGTGGTAGGGACGATCAAAAGCAAACCTCCTCTGTTTAGAGGTACTAACATTATCCGTGACATCGCAGCTATCGCCATCTTGACGTGTAGATAAATACAAGTGTTTTTATGGAGATGTGTAGTCCATGATCCGCGAGTCGAACACGCTAGCGAGTCGGACACGCTCGCGGTTCGGACACGCTCGCGGGTAGTACACGCTCGCGGGTCGGACACGCTCGCGCGTCGTACAGGCTCGCGGGTCGGACACGCTAGCGAGTCTGACACGCTCGCGAGTCGCACACACTCGCGAGTCGAACGCTTAACTTAAGCTATATATCTGGTATTTACCGCCATATGTAACATAGAATGCGCAAAACAGGTACATTTGTCATCTACACACGTTGCGTAATGGTCCCTATGACAGTGTGGGGAGTGTGGCGTGTATCCCCGCTGATGTTCAATGTAAATAATATAATACATACCGGCTGAACCCTGAGCTAGTTTGCTACAGAACATACAACGAGTAATTGTCGATAAAGTTCATTTAATAATTGTACTAACAAAATATAAAACCATGAAATGCAAATAGGTTAGCAGCAAGATTTTCAACAAGAAAATATAACACATGCATAGCCATAGATGCTAACCGCCCATACAATGATGCTCATGCCATGGCTTAGCTAAACAATTATCAAATGACAATGTAAAAGTTGCAAAGGTGGGGCATATATATATATATATATATATATATATATATATATATATATATATATATATATATATATATATATATATATATATATACTGTACATTTATATACCTTTGTGTATACATGTACATATATATGAGTATAAAAATATATACATATGTGCTAAAGTTATATAATATACAACAGTTATATAAATTGACAAATAAATTACCCAGATATAATATTTCACTTGTTGTAGTATACAAAGCATGCAAATCAAGTCCGTGCATGAACGGTGCTATATGCAAAGAAATGCCAAAACGTTATAAGTGCATATGCACTGGTTATTATACGGGAAAGAACTGCGAAGGTGAGTCTTTTGTTAAATATAAACTAATACCATGTTATTCAAGCAATATTTATAATTGCACAACTAGTAATTTCTACTCATGTCGACGTTTCAGCCACCAACGGCGACCTTCATCAGGAACTGAATTGTGACTGCTCGCTAGATGGCGCGGCGAGCAGACTGTCCCATACGTGACCGAGTATGTAGCCCTACTCGTCTCTGTCCAAAGTTGGTGCCGTCTTCCAAATCCAGATGGGTTCTTTTATCCAATGCGTACACCTGTTCTTTTATCCAGTTGCTACACCACTTTCACTCTCTCCCAGTGTGTCACGTAATCATGTATGTGCGCATGGTTTTCATTGCCAATTTGTAATCTATATTTATCGAGCAGTTTCTTGTTTCCCGAGTGAAACGTCCAGTTGTTATGATTTCAACTTATTTTTTGTGTTCATCTTCAACTTGTTTCATGCTAAATGTTCTTCCTGTTTCACCGATTTAGCACATATTTCAGCTCTTACATGGGATTTGGTACACACTATCGGTCTTGCGTTTGTCTTCCACTTTATCTTTTGGATGCAGTAGTATTTGTTTGATTTCTGTGTGGTCTGACAGCTGATGATGGTTTAGGATACGCTGTACCTGTTTCGTCACACCTTGGACTTACGGTAATGTTAACAAACCTCTGGATATCTCATTGTTCTAATCCTTAGTCTTTCTTTTCTGATGTTGCTGTGTTTCTCTTATTTTTCTTATAGTCCACTTTATGTAACCAACCACACTCCTGTAGAGTCTTAGTGATGTGCTCATCTTCTTTCCGTCTGTCCTCTGGTTCTGTGACAATGGCATCTATCTAGTAGTGTTTTATGACCCCCATTTCCTGATGTAGCGGATGATGTGAACTAAAGTTCAGATATGTGTCGGTGTGTGTCTTCTTTCGACACAAAAGGAGTGTCATCGTTCCGTCCTGCTTCCGTACCATCAATGTGTCAAGCAATCGCTGTGACCCGTGACCCTCTTCTTGATACGTGAACTTGATATTGGCTGTGGTATCAATGGTGTTTAGGTGCGCTGTCAAATGTTGTTCGAATCGTCGATGTGAGTAGAAATTATTAGTTGTGTGATCATAAAGATCGCTTGAATAATATACTTCCAACTTGTTGAACACGAATAATACCGTGCTATTGATTTTAGAAAAGTTCAATGACTAGTTACATTTCCATATTCATTGGAGAAACATCGTCACTAACATTGAAATGCATAGAGGCCATGCTCCTCAAAATATAGCTACTCTGGGCAGGACATTTCTCCAGGATGGAAGACCATCGTCTACCAAAAGTCATACTGTATGGAAATTTAGCCACTGGCCATCGCGACAAAGGGGCACCTCGGAAAAGATACAAAGACACGTAGAAAAGGTCCCTCGTCACATGCAACATCGGTTACCGCCAGTGGACAATACAAGCAGCCAATTGAACGAACTGGCGACATACAGTCTACCAGGCTACCACTTCCTTTGAAGTCAAACGAAGGGTCAACATGGAAGACAAAAGGAAAAGTCGAAAAAACCGGGAACCTTCTGAAATAAACACTGGGAAGATCGTGGCGTACAGCCGCTGTGGAGAAACTTGCTTATCTCGGAAAGGTTTCATCAGCCATCAGCGTGCCTACACCAGATGAGAACTTCCTCCTTCCGGTATCTTCGTTCGCGAAGCAGAGCCATGATGATGACGATGATACAACATATGCAGCTATCTCCCTTACATTATACAGGAGATCAGCCTTAGGGGTGTTGTCCAGTTCCACTGCTGGTCTTGTTGTATAATTGTGAGGAAGACTTCCATGTTCTCTTTTAAGAAATTTGGCTTCTCAGTCATTGTGCTCAGATATACATGACTTTCTGAGTATTATTCGTGGTAGAGCTACGCATTCAGTGCTACCGGGGAGGTGGTAGTTCTAAGTGACCATACGTTAATGGTGTCATTGTTCATACCCCCTAAGTGTACGTAGCTATTAGGAAATCTAACAGTCAACTGTCAACTTTGCTATAATAGATTCCCATGTAGAGAAAATGCGTGTTTCACCTACAACTCCAAATTATACAAAGCTAACATATTATATTTGTTTTAGGTTACAATGCATGTAAGTCAAGTCCATGCATGAACAGGGCTAAATGCAATAATATTGCAAGAGATTATACTTGCACATGCACTGGCAATTATGAGGGAACGAACTGTGAAGGTGAGTATTTCACTGAATACAAAACAACACTAGGTGTCTCCCGAGAAAGATGTAGTGGCTTGTCACATCGTGGTTTCATGCATTCGACAATTATTTTCAATTTAAGTGACAGATATTTTTGTCTAAGTTCTCACGCGTTGTACGGTCGCCTTTTTGTTGTTTCGGTTACATAGCATATATATATATATATATATATATATAATCTATATTGTTTGGCATAAGGCGACATACTATTCATATGCATGTTACCAATTTTAATCTACGCAAATCTATCATAATTGAATACTGAAAATGGTGGTCGTAATATAAATGCACAAATGTGTGTGTATATATGTATATATATATATATATATATATATATATATATATATATATATATATATGTATGCATGTAAATGTATTTACATATATCTATGTACACACATATATGTTTATATATATATATATATATATATATATATATATATATGTGCAATATATATATATATATTGCACCGAACTGGGTGCACTATATTTACACAATGACGTCTACAATCCCAGCTTAGTGATTTCCCTTTATATTTAACTGGTATGATATATGTAGACACGTGTGCTATTGTGATACGTTTATGTGCAACTACACAATATCCTGGCTGCGGTGTTAAAACCTTGGGCAAGTTGTTTCACTCTACATTGCTCCAGTTCATTCAGCTGAATAAATGAGTATCTGGCTATAGACAGTGGTGGATATGTGTACGAGCAGCCTTCGCGCATTAATTGTAGCATATGGCTGGATGCTTCCCAGAGAAGCCGAGATGGTGTCTGAGTGAACAGGTCTGTCAGGGAAGTAAAGTGTAAAGCGCTTTGAACGGTCCTAAGGACTGGATACTGCGCTATATAAGAACTTACCTTTACCTTTTACAAACCTTAGGTAATTTTCCATCTACTGATGTGATTTTATTTGTTGAAACTATGTCTTTTTTTATACATTTGATGTTGTAGGATTGTCATAGTGGATTATATCACTAAACAAACATTTTCCATGTAAGTATAATAGAAACCATTATTGTTAATGTTTAACCTTATATTCAAAATAATAGTAAACAATAATACAGTATAAAAGCAAAGAAAGGTAAACGATAATAAATATTATACTCAATCATCTCAATTTGTAGATTTTTATATTTTATAATTCTTTTTCATCATATTTATGATCAACTTTCCTTGTTATTCAATGAAATATATTAAAACATTATTTCAAATAGTTCTTAGTCATATTAGGTTATGAAAAGGTTACAATGGAATCTAAACCCTTACAACATGGTTTCAGTTGGCATGATATGAGCGTGCAACTTGGCTTAGATATGAAGACAGTATGTGCACGGCTAAAGAAGCATCAGGATACAGGATCAGTTTAGGACCTCGCAACCTCACATCCTGAGAACAAAGAGCTACGCCGGAAAGAGACCAGGGTGTCAGTCTATTCAAGCGCCGTGAGTGTCCGGGAACGTGATGTGGCGATCAGCAAGACTGGTCTGAACCAGAATACGATCCAGCGTCGTCGTTGTCTTCTTTGGCCACCACTTCTTCATTTTTCCTCGACTGATCTTGTCTCCTGATGCGTCTTTATTAGTGCACATACAACCTTCACGTCTACGCCAAATGGCATGCTCACGGCTTTCTCACTCGTCTTTTGGTAAGGTACCGTGACTACAAATTATTCTAAACAATGTTTTATTACGTTTTACTGTCTACATAGGATTTCTTTTTCATAAATATGTCGAAAATAAAAGAACAAAATAAAAAATATTCAACTTCAGATGACTGAAAGGATTGTTTTTGTCTTCACTTTTGTTAAACTTTATAATGCATTGTTTATTATTTTGATATGGGATTAAAAATAATATTAAAAATGTAAATGATTCATAATACTTGAATATTAGTATTATCACTCACAATACAAATTCTACAACCTCAAATGGACGACGAAAGACATGGTTTCAGCAAATAAAATCACAACAAAAGATGCACCACAATTACCTACGTTATATATATATATATATATATATATATATATATATATATATATATATATATATATATATATATTCATATATATATATATATATTTATATATATATATATATATATATATATATATATGTATATATATGTATATATACACACAATTCGTTGAGAGATATATATATATCTCAACGAAGTGTATGCAACATATTTATGCAGACATCTGCATTTCCAGATTACCACTTAGAATAAGCTAAGTGGTTTCTTTCGTTTATAAAAGTTTATTCTAAGTGGTAATATCTGGAAATGCAGATGTCTGCATAAATATGTTGCACACCATTCATCGATATAATTTATTATATATATATATATATATATATATATATATATATATAATATAAACTAAGTTGTTTCTTTTTATAGTTAACTGATATACAAACTTTGCCACATTGTTTTTCAATATGCCAAATAAATTGCGCAAAGCTAATAATTATATTATACTTGTTGTAGAACATAATCCATGCAAGTCCAGTCCATGCATGAACTGGGGTATATGCAATAACCTGGCAGGACGTTATATATGCATATGCGCTGGTACTTACGAGGGAACGAACTGCGAAGGTGATTCTTTCGTTAAATACAAAATAACACCATGCTATTTTTAGAAGGGTGCAACTGCTACCGCTAGTTACATTGTGGTTTAAAGCACAACAAAACTGTTTGTTTACACGGTTGTTCAATTGCCATTTGGTTGTTTCAGTTACATAGCCAATTTGCACAGCATAGTAAATTAGAGAGAGAGATATATATATATATATATATATATATATATATGTGTGTGTGTGTGTGGCAAACCCGAAGGAGAAAGAAGGGAGGCCGGAGTGGGCTTTGCTATCAAAAAGGATATCGTCACAAAGCTGACAGAAATGCCACGGCCAGTAAGTGACAGAATAATGACGATGAGACTACCTCTGAGCAAGGACAACTTTGCTACAATTATCAGCGTGTATGCTCCGACAATGACAAACCCAGACGAAAACAAGGAGGCCTTCTACAACCAGCTGGCAAGTGTGCTCAGTGGCATCCCTCGTACAGATAAGCTACTGCTGATAGGAGACTTCAATGCGAGGATAGGAAGAGAGAATGACAAGTGGCCCTTGGTCATGGGCAAACATGGGATTGGGAAATGCAACTCCAATGGCGAGCTTCTACTGGCTCTGTGTTCTGAGTTCGAGCTGATAGTGACGAACACCATGTTCAAGCAGAAGGATGAACACAAGACCACCTGGATGCATCCTCGTTCGAAACACTGGCATATGATCGACTTCATCATCACGAGGTGTCGCGATAAGATGGACATCCACAGTACCCGAGCCATGCGTGGAGCAAACTGTTGGACCGATCACCAGATGCTGAGGTCAAAAGTGGCTTTCAGAATACGACAAAAGCACAGCAGGCAAGGAACAAGTAAGCCGACCAAGCTCAACACAGCAAAACTAAGTACCACCAGCCATAGGGAGAGTTTTGAGCAGGAGATGGACAGTGCTCTCGCCCAATGGGAGGAGAAGGAAAACTCAACACCAGACGAGAAATGGGCTGCTCTGCAGCAGGTCGTGTACAACACAGCCAAGACATATCTTGGCAAGCCAGACAGAAAACACCAGGACTGGTTCGACCCCAAAGACCAGGAGCTACAAACTCTTATGAGCAGAAGAGACCAAGCCCACCAGAGAGTGTTGCAAACCAGGAGCACTAGATCCACCACTGCAGCATATAAAGACGCCTGCAGACTGCTACAAAAACACACCCGTGCACTGAAGTCAGACTGGTGGGAAAGGAAGGCAGTGGAGCTGCAGAGAGCTGCTGACAGTAACAACATGAAGGGCTTCTACAGTGGACTGAAGGAAGTGTGGGGACCCAAAAAGAAGGGACCTGTTCAACTGAAATCAGCAGATGGAATGGAGACCTTCTCTGACAGCAAGAGAGTTGTGGCAAGATGGAGTGAACACTTCCAGAAGCTACTCAACGTCCCTGGAGACATAGATCACGAAGCTTTGGAAAACATCCCGCAGCGCATTATCAAGACAAGCCTAGATGAGATTCCAACTATGGATGAGATGGCTAAAGCAATCGCCGGCCTGAAAGATGGCAAAGCACCTGGAGGAGATGGAATTCCTGCAGAAGTATGGAAGCACGGAGGAGACAATCTGTTCAGCAAATTGCACCAACTAATCACCAATGCCTGGGAGGTGGGTTCTGTACCACAAGCATGGAAGGATGCCAGCATTGTAACCATCTACAAGAAAGGTGATCGAACAGACTGTGGGAACTATAGAGGAATCTCTCTTCTTTCCATAGCAGGCAAGATCTTCGCCAGGATCCTACTCAACAGACTATCTACCCACATAACACCAGAGGTAGTTCCAGAGACTCAATGTGGCTTCAGAGGTAACCGGAGCACCGTGGATATGATATTTTGTCTCCGACAACTACAAGAAAAGTGCATTGAGCAGGACCGACCACTGTACATGGTATTTGTCGACTTCAGTAAGGCGTTCGATACAGTTGGGAGGACCGGGCTATGGCAGCTACTGAGAAAATATGGATGCCCAGAGAAGTTCACAACAATGATCGAGGCACTACATACCGGAATGATGGCGAATGTTAGTGTTGGAGGGGAAGTCTCGGAATCGTTCAGTGTCACAAATGGGGTCAAGCAAGGATGTGTACTGGCCCCCACGCTGTTCTCCATCTTCCTATCAGCAATGCTCGATGATGCTTTCCGAGACATGGGGGATGGCGTCTACATACAGTCCAGACAGAGCGCTGACCTATTCAACGTCGCACACTTCAGAGCGAAGACCAAGACTACTCGGATACTGATGAGAGAGCTGCTATTCGCAGATGACAGTGCACTGGTTGCACACTCTGCTGAAGAGATGCAGAATATAGTGGATGCTTTCTCCAATGCGTCAAAGAAGTTTGGCCTGAAGATTAACATCAAGAAGACCGAGGTGCTGTACCAACCCAACTCTACAAGAACCCGAGAGGAGGATATCATGGTTGATGGAAACAAGTTGAACTCTGTTCTGGAATTCACCTACCTCGGAAGCACTATATCAAGTGATGGATGTATTGACGATGAAATACAGAGGAGGATGGCCAAGGCTAGTGCATCTTTTGGCCGACTACGCCAGAGACTCTGGAACAACCACCATGTGTCCATGCGGGTTAAAGGCAAGATATACCGTGCAATCGTGCTGTCCACCCTCCTATACGGAGCCGAGGCCTGGACAGTGTACAGACGACAGGTGAAAAAGCTGCATGCCTTCATGATGCGACATCTGCGATCGATCATGAGGATAACCTGGATGGACAAAGTGACAAACAAGGAAATACTCGAACGGACAGGGCTACCATCTATGGAAGATCTTCTGATCAGAAAGAATCTCCGGTGGACTGGACACCTCATGAGGATGTCACCAGACAGGCTACCAAAGCAGGTTCTCTACTCCCAACTGTCTTCTGGTCAGAGAAAGAGAGGGCGCCCTCGTCTCCGGTTCAAGGATACCATCAAGAGAAACCTGAAGCTGAGAGACATAAAGATCGACTCCTGGACATCACTCTCACAGCAGAGAGATAAATGGAGAGCAACAGTCAAGTGATGGAAGCAGTCTTTGTCGCTTCGCGACCGACAGCATGATGATGATGATGTGTGTGTGTGTGTGTGTGTGTGTGGTATTTAAATATGTATAAACAATATATATATAATCTGTTTTGATTAGGATACGGCGAAATGTTATGTATGTGCACGTTACAGATTTCCATGCATGCCTATCTAGCCCGTGTCAAAATGGTGGTCGGTGTATTAATAGTGGACAAGCTTTTCAGTGCAGCTGCAAAGGAAATTTCGTAGGATTGACGTGCGACCGTAGGTATCATGCAATTACAGTAATGTGTGTTACAATTTCCACAGACACATATACATATACTCGAATGCGCATGCAACATCATCATCATGCTGTCGGTCGTGATGCGACAAAGACTGCTTCCACCACTTGACTATTGCTCTCCATTTATGTTTCTGCTGTGAGGGTGATGTCAATGAGTCAGTCTTTCTCTCTCTCAGCTTCACGTTTCTCTTGATGGTATACTTGAACCGGAGACGAGGGCGCCCTATGTTTTTGTGACCTGAAGACAATTTACAGTAGTGCATCCGCTTTGTTAGCCTGTCTGGTGACATCTTCATTAGGTGTTCAGTCCACCGGAGATTCTTACTGATCAGAAGATCTTCCATAGATGGCATTCCTGTCCGTTCGAGTATTTCCTTGTTTGTCACTTTGTCCATCCAGGTTATCCTCATGATCGAATGCAGATGTCGCAGCACGAAGGCATGCAGCGTTTTCACCTGTCGCCTGTACACTGTCCAGGCCTCGGTTCCGTACAGGAGGGTGGACAGCACGATTGCACGGCATACATTGCCTTTAACCCGCATGGAGACATGGTGGTTGTTTCAGAGTCTCTGGCGTAGTCAGCCGAAAAATGCACTAGCCTTGGCCATCCTCCTCTGTATTTCATCGTCAATGCATCCATTACTTGATATAGTGCTACCGATGTAGGGGAATTGCACAAGAGAGTTCAGCTTGTTTCCATCAACCATGATATCCTCCTCTCGGGTTCTTGTAGAGATGGGTTGGTACAGCACCTCGGTCTTCTTGATGTTAATCCTCAGGCCAAACTTCTTTGATGCATCGGAGAAGCATCCACTATTTTCTGCATCTATTCGGCAGAGTGGGCAACCAGTGCATTGTCATCTGCGAATAGCAGCTCTCTCAACAGTATCTGAGTAGTCTTGGTCTTCGCTCTGAAGTATGCGACGTTGAATAGGTCAGCGCTCTGTCTGGACTGTATGTAAACACCATCCCCCATGTCTCGGAAAGCCTCGTCGAGCATTGCTGATAGGAAAAGGGAGAAGAACGTGGGGCCAGTACACAACCTTACTTGACCCCATTTGCTATACTGAACGAGCCGGAGACTTCCCCTCCAAAAGTAACATTCGCCATCATTCCGGTATGTAGAGTCTCAATCATAGTTGTGAATTTCTCTGGGCGTCCATACTTCCTCAGTAGCTGCCATAGCCCCGTCCTCCCAACTGCATCGAACGCCTTTCTGACGTCGACAAATACCATGTACAATTGTCAGCCTGCTCAGTGCAATTTATTCTTGTAGCTGTCGGAGACAATATATCATATCCACGATGCTCCGGTTACCACTGAAGCCACAGTGTGTCTCCGGAATTACCTCTGGTGTTATGTGGGTAGATAGTCTGTTGAGTAAGATCCTGGCAAAGAAGAAAGATTCATCTATAGTTCCCACACTCTGTTCGATCATCTTTATTGTAGGTGGTTATAATGCTAGCATCCTTCCAAGCTTGTGGTAGAGAGCCCAACTCCCAAGCATTGGTGATTAGTTGGTGCAGTCTGCTAAACAAATTGTCTCCTCCGTGCTTCCATACTTCAGAGGAATTCCATCTCCCCCAGGTGCTTTGCCATCTTTCTGGCCGGCGATTGTTCTAGCCATCTCAGCCATGGTTGGAATATTATCGAGGCTTGTGTTGGTAATGCGCTGCGGGATGTTGTCCAGAGCTTCATGATCTATGTCGCCAGGGACGTTGAATAGCTTCTGGAAGTGTTCACTCCATCTTGCCGCAACTCTCTTGTTATCAGAGAAGGTTTCCATTCCACATGTAGATTTCATGTGAACTGGTCCCTTCTTCTTGGGTCCCCACACTTCCTTCAGGCCACTGTAGAAGCCCTTCATGTCGCTTCTGTCAGCAGCTCTCTGCAGCTCCACTGCATTTCTTTCCCATCAGTCTGACTTCTGTGCACGGGTGCGTTTTTGCAACAGTCTGCAGGCAGCTTTGTATGCTGCAGTGGTGGATTTAGTATTCCTGGTTTACAACACTGTTTGGTGGGCTTGGTTTCTTCTGCTCATATAAGAGTATGTAGCTCCTGGTCGTTGGGATCGAACCAGTCCTGGTGTGTCCTCTCTGGCTTGCCAAGATATGTCTTGGCTGTGTTGTATACGACCTGCTGCACAGCTGCCCATTCCTCGACTGCTCAAAACTCTCCCTATGGCTGATGGTACTTAGTTTTGCTGTGTTGAGCTTGGTCGGCTGACTTGTTCCTTGCCTGTTGTGCTTTTGTCGTATTCTGAAAGCCACGTTTGATCTCATCATCTGGTGATCGGTCCGGCAGTTAGCTCCACGCATGGCTCGGGTACTGTGGATGTCCATCTTATCCCGACACCTCGCGATGATGAAGTCGATCATATGCCAGTGTCTGGAACAAGGATGGTCTTGCGATCACCATTCTGCTTGACATGGTGTTCGTCTCTATCACTTCCAACTCAGAGCACAGAGCCAGTAGACGCTCGCCATTGGAGTTGCATTTCCCAATCCCATGTTTGCCCATGACCAAAGGCCACTTGTCATTCTCCCTTCCTATCCTCGCATTGAAGTCTCCAATCAGCAGTAGCTTATATGTACGAGGGATGCCACTGAGCACACTTGCCAGCTGGTGCGCGTGCGAGTGCGTTTGTGGTCACTGTGTGAAACTGGAATTGCAGACGTGATTTTATACATATATTTTATACGGTTCGTTAGTGTGTACCGCTACGCTTTAAACTTGGATTTCGTTGCGAGGTATTTTCCTGTCAGTGGTGTCTCTTATATATTAACACAGTTGTGTAAGTATATATATATATATATATATATATATATATATATATATATATATATATATATATATATGGTATATTTGTACTTGATCTACATATCACCATATGTAATGCATATATAATCATGTTACAGTTTTAGATGTATGCAAATCTAACCCATGTGGTGGTCGGTGTAAAAATGAACGAGGCTTTGAATGCATCTGCCTAACAACTTACGAAGGATTCGAGTGCGTCCGTAGGTATTATACAATTAATAGAATGTATGTTGCAATTTCCACAGACATCTACATCGATAACGGGAAGACCCATTCGCTATATAATCCCATGGTCACCCCTTGAACAGCATCGGGGGATTTAATAAAAGGATGATCACATTAAAATACCTAAAACAAATAAATAATAATGCGATTGATCCTTTGGTATTTGGATACAGACCACAGGGTTCCCAATACCTACAATTCAAAATGCCGTCACCATCAGTCAGGTACTTTAAAATAGTAGAGGCCATCATTGTTCAAATCAATGCTTGAAGGCGTGTGTATGCAGTGCCACAGCGTCTTGATTTGAAATACGATAGTATACTGATATAGTATGACGGCATAGTGTATTGTGAATAAGAATTGCCTATACAATGCATGCTTTTGCAAATAGTTTCAAATGGTATTCTTTTCCGTGGCGAAGTCAACAGGTTTGTTCGCCTCCCAACACCTTATCACTCAATTTTAGCCACGACAAGGCAACAGACTGCGTCCGATGTCTGGGGTGTATATCCGGTCTAGGATGTCGTTCTACATAGTGCGCTTGCGCGCGCGACTGGCGATGAGCAGCGTGCCCTCTGGTGGCGGATCAACTTACAGGGATTCCCCTAGAGGGCATCCCAATATCATGTTTGCTATTTTATATGTGGGTCAGAACAGAGAACTGGTACACGTTGTTCATGTTACACCCTCTCTTGTTTCCACTTCATTTTCACATACCTTTTTGCTGGATTTTATCTTCACAGAAATTGTATTTAGGTATAAGGCTCTTGGGTTATGTTAGCTTCTTCCTGGATCTAAATTGCCTCTGGTAGTGAACATATAGTAAAGTAATATATTTACCCATGTTACCTACTGCACTCAGCAAGCATGATACATTGGTGTCGTTACCTAAAGGGACATGAAATCTTCGTGGATTTTTATTGCAAAATCATGTTATAAAGTATACCTATTATAGCGTTCTGACCGACCTAACAAAATGTCATTTCCCAATTTCGTTTTAAAAATAAAAGTGGTAAGTGCACTTACGCACCGTTTATATCGAACGCGAGGCGTTTTCGAAACCGTTGTAGGCGTGGCTAAAATCCCAGGAGCAAATGCGTGATCACGTGACGCGTTATCACGTGAAGACAAGTTGCCAGCTTGCATATTTGTTGTCATTTGATTTAATGGCGGTTAACAGAAAGGTTCGCCCGATAGTACTCTAAAGTCCGCGGCAAAGAAATTTAGGTCAACCACACGGATTGTCTTAGAAGAACAGAAAGCACTATTGGTTCACCTGAAGGTTGCCGTGAAAACAAAATCAGACCAAGAAAACTTGCCAGGCAGTCACTGAAAAGCACATCCTTCCATTTTGGATAGTGTACACCCCTTAGCCTCAACAATTAGTCCCCTTAGAATTGACCTAGAAACTCCTCTTCGACCAGAATTGACAGGGGGAATCTCCAACAATGTCCCCCCATTCGAGAAAATATCAAATCCCTGACAAGATGCATCGAAATAACTTCATAGAACTGCGCCTCTCGTAAATAAACAACGGTTACGTTACTATCAACTAAAACGATGTCTAGGCTACGAGTCATGCCCACGCCACATAAACGTTCCAGCCTCGCAAAATTAGAATCGGAACTCGGTCACACACGCGCACGGTATGATGCAATTTCAACCAGTCGATCGTAGACACGAAACAAGCTGATAATTTTAAATTTAGAAGTACGTCTCTACTTTCATGTTCAACTGACAGTGACACTGGCAGCTGCCTGGACCAGGCATTGGTCATTGTCGACGGACTAAACCGACGACGAAATGCTTATGATACATATATTGTCACGAACATGTCTTGTTGATAACATTAGTTGCAATAAGATGATCTCAAATATAATGACAAACTATAAATAGTAGTGACAATTCATAGTGCAACTTACGTTAGTCGGAGAACTAGAGTGTCTGAGTCCATGGAAGCTATGATGGATTGCGAGCGTCAACGTGTGTAGCTCCGTCCACGTTGGATCACAACCTCGCTTTTCCGGAATTTGAGTGCCCAACGCGGCGATTTGAGTGACAGCATCGGGATTATTATAAACATTCGAAGATTAAAATGATGACGTTGATTCAGCTTCGTTAAAACTTTTATGGGAGGTGACTACGCAATAATAGGTATAACGTATACAGTATAACATGATTTTACAATAAAAAAGCCGTGTCCCTTTAAAAAAGCGGCCCGCACAGCGAGAAAACTCGCTTGAGACGCGCTTGAGACGCGCTTGCGACGCGCTTGCGACGCGTTTTCGATGCGTCTTGACCGCGTCTTTAGCGAGTCTTGAGGTCGAGTCTTGAGCGAGTCGTGAGCGAGTGTTTAGTTGATTTGCCCGCACACCGCGAAGACTCGCTCACAACGCACTAAAGACGTAACATTTGGCAAACATTGAAACAAAATAGTTTAACCTGTTTTATAGTTATGTATGATATATAATATATATATATATATATATATATATATATATATATATATATATATATATATATATATATATATATATATATATATATATGTAACATATATTCGTGGGTCGTATATCTGCGCTATTTCATCATAAGACACGAACAATTTACACAACTTAGATATACGGCCCACGAATGTTGGCGTGTTCGACGAAATTTTAATTTTTCCAGTAAATGTTCGTAAGTATTTCACTTAAAATAACGTTTTGCTAAATGCATGGAGTAACTGTAAAGAATATATGTTACAGAGTTAGCTTGTAAGTATTGTTTCACAGTAAAATGTGGTAAGACTAGAAAAAAGGGTAAAACACAACTGGACCCATGATTACTGCCACAACAGTACGACACCGGCGTCGTATAGTTTCAGGTTAGGAAGAATTATTGTACATTTTACACATACGCTACCTGTCGTATTTAATTCCTCCGCAATCTCCCGATATGCCCTTTCTTTTAAAACATTACTCAGATATTTCTTATCGGCTACATCGTATATTAGCGGGAATTTTTGCCATGATATTATCAATCGAGCTTCAACCTCTTCTGCCCAAGTATCGGCCATATTCAGCTTTGAACGAAGTATCACGTGTCTCCAGACTCGCTCCTCATTGGCAAATGCGATCGAGACGAGGTCAAGACGAGGTTAAAACACCTCAAGACGCTTCCGAAAAATCAAACATGTTTGATCCTCAAGACTCGCTTGCGACGCCCTCGCAACACCTTGCGACGCGCTCGCAACACCTTGCGACTATCTTGAGGAGCCCGCACACCGCGAAGACTCGCTTGAGACGCAAGCGTCGCAAGCGCGTCTCAAGCGAGTCTCAAGCGAGTCTTCGCGGTGTGCGGGCTACTTTAAGAAAACCCCACACTCTTATGAAATAGAACACCTGTATATGGATCTGGCTGGTTATCAAATTATATCTAATCAGAATATCATAGTCACATGTACTTTAAACTCTGCCCATGTTACCTACTATCTTACGTATTAACTTCAAGTAATTTCTTCTTTCTTTCTTCAGTAATATCTTAGCCATGTAGAATGTCATCCGAACTTTGCTAGCCGTTATGCCATTTACCTTTTGCTTCAGAATGTACACTTTTGAATGTAAAACATTCGTTTGAATTGAAAATTCAGATGTCCCATTGGTACGGCGTTCTGTCCCATATGTTGAATGTTCAACAATTCACATGAATCAAGATGAACACACATCTCTGATTTGTTCCTTGTTTCTAATATACAATTATAGATTACACCTATAACGTGTCTACGTTATATGACTTGTACGCCTGAAAATATGGCTATATTTGTATTGGTCCAAAATATGAAGTATCCAGTAGGAGATGTGTGATGGGAAAAGTACAGAGCAGGAATTCTGATTTATTTTGGAATAGCAATTATACCTCATAGGTTGATGATAGTAATAACAGGTAAAGAATTTATTAAGGATGTTGTTATTATTAGGATAGTAAAGTTACTGCACTGAGTAGAATGTGTAGATCTGATAGTGTTTGTTTTGTACTGACAAATTAATTGTGAAAGAATCTGATATAACTAATAATTCAAATTTTAAAACTTCTATAACACCTATATCCTTAAAAGGTTCAAGCTCAGAGGCGCAACAAACAAAATTATTAGCTAGTCATACACAGGGACAGGAAAAAGTTGTCATTGGAGCATGGAAGAGCCGAAACTTTATGGTGGAAAGCCTTTTCAAAACAAATGATGTTTTCAGTGTTTTATGAAAGGTGTCTATTATTTCAGAAGATTTAATCGTAATAGGGAGTTGATTCCATATTGGTGGCGCAGCCACAGAGACAGCACGTTTGCCAATAGTCAGATTACTTTTAGGAACAAAACAGTTTTTCCGAAACGGATAATCTAAAGGGCCTAGAGACATAAGAGAAATGTAACAGAGTAACTAAGTATGTCGGTTGTTGTGAAGCAAGAGAATGATATGTAACAGTAGCCAATTTAAATTAAATTCGGAAGCCAATGTAACTGCTTAAGTAGCGGTAGTGATGATGAGAAATGGGGGCCTTAATTACCACGCATGCCAAACAATCCTGTACACGTTAGAGTTTAGATATGTCTTTCTTGGCAATGCTATATTATATATATATATATATATATATATATATATATATATATATATATATATATATATATATATATATATATATAATATATATATATATATATATATATATATATATATATATATATAATCTAGCATTGCCAAATGTATGTATACATATACAATATATGCTATATATTATATATATATATATATATATATATATATATATAATATTATATATACATATATATTGTCTGAATGGCTGTTACGGACCAAATTGTCTCACGAAAGAAAAATAGCATTTATAATTGTATTATAAATATACAAATGTATACGACACAATTTGTGATCATCATTAAACTCGGAATAAGAAAAGGCAGGATGCAATGGTGTAAGCACCCATACATATACTCACTCGTATACTCACGCATACATACAATGCTCAATAGTCCATTACTGCATAAACAAACATGTGGCTAATATGTTACGCTACAATATGTGTGTGTGTGTGTGTGTGTGTGAGTGTGTGTGTGTGTGTGTGTGTGTGTGTGTGTGTGTGTGTGTGTGTGTGTGTGTGTTTGCGTGTTTTCAGAGATGTGGATGTGATATAATGTTATGTATATATTTTAAACTAGTGTGATAAGTCATGAGTCAATTATGGCATTCTTTAAAAGAAGAATAACAATCATATTATGAGTGTTTGTGTAACGTTGGAATGTATTGGTGACTTTAAACTAAGACCTGTATGTTGGTCGGGAGTATCAAACGGGGCGCATTTGGGCATTTCTTTTATATGAGCGTAATGTTCAGCTCAATTTCGGACTTGAACATTTGGCAATGTAAATAATACTGTTCATTTACTAATTCCTGCAGATACTCCACGGAACTGTCTCATCGACAATCACGGTTTTTACTATAAAGGTTTTGAAACCCGAACTCTACAAGGATACAAATGCGCTGATTGGAAGAAATACAACGTGAGCAAGCACTTTGATTTTATTTGTAGGCGCTCACGTTTCAGAAAACAAACGATTACTTATAATAATAGTATATGTGTGCGTACTAGACAGTTATCACTAATTTAACGCAGTGAGTAGTAATGAGATTACATTTCGGCACATGTACTATAATATTACAATTCCAATGGCGTAGCATACGAAAATTGCCCTTAACATAAACTTTTCACAAAATGGCCTTGCAGTTCAATTTTAGAGTGGTAGCGGAGACACAGGAAGGCTATTGGGCTAATGTATATATCTCTCTCTCCCTCTCTCACTCTCTCTCTCTCTCTCTCTCTCTCTCTCTCTCCTGCCTGTCTCTCCTCTCAGCCATCTTATTTCTTTCGTTTTCCTCTCCTTATGGTTCACGATTTGTAAGCTAGTCTTTCACTTACTTTCTTAAATAAATGCAATGAATGAAATGAAAGAAGTTTGTCTATCATTTGATGAGTACATATACTAATTTCTACGGGGTGTTTATTCCATTCGCATTATGATGGCTACACAAAGACAAAGTCGCTGCTGCAATGTGTCCCTATGGGAGAACATGCGCTGGGACATGGTAATAAGTGACCGGTACAGTGAGGTCACAATGTCTGCTGACGAATGTCTCCTCACCCACGGCAGTCCTACAAATAAATAAACAACCACAACACAGAGGCTAACAAGATGGCTGAACAAAACCTAGAGAAGGCCACGTACATGCAGCCAAAACCGTGAGACGACGACACACATAACGGAACGCGTCTGTAATTAAGATCAAGGCAGACAGACACGGCATATTCACACATGCAGACGTGCACGAAAGCATGACAATGCATGCGAGACAAATGAGACCACCGTATGTTCCGAAACAGAGCAGACATGGTACATATGCACTGAGCAAGTCGCACCATATCACGCGCAGATACAAGTTGAATACGCAAATTATGCCACACCACCCAATGTCCACGCACACGCAAACACCCAAGGAAACGTCATTACAGGAAAATTCCCATCGGCACAAACACCACGTAAACACACATGATTATAACGACAAATTAACAATTGTTGTGTGCACGTATGTATATGTTGTGTAACAGCATCATGATAATCAAAACTAAGAAGCGCCACGTAACAATTTTATGAAAAGGGTTCACAGGGATAGACACACATAAGTGGTGCACTTCATGGCTACTCCTCTTCAAAACATAGTTCTGAATAGTACTTCATGCGGCTTACGAGTAGTAATCGGATGGCATTCTTTTTAATGTTGCGTGTTTTGAAATAAAATGAATGAAAAAGAATTGAATTGTAAAATAATCAAACACACATACGATGTGACATCATATCAAGAACCCAAAGATGGTAGATATTGGTCAGTAATAGACACTGCCAAACCGTAACAAACGCTTAAACGAGATGGAAGTGTCCATGGTCATCGATCATGTTAAAACAAAACACGCACCAAAACACGTAGAACAAAGCCGGAAGCGCATAATACCTCACACTTTCTCAGGCGAGAGAAAGACATATAAACACAGGAAAAAGACACCCAATAACATGCGCCGAAACAAGAAGGCCATGGAAGATGAGAACAGTGTTGGAAAACAAACACCTACCATAACCACGTGGGCACGGATCATTAGAGCAGACGATGGCACATCGTAACATACGTCCCAGAAAAGGACAGCAATCCAAAGTGATTATATCCTCCAGCACATGCGTCACAACAAATGAATAAGACACAAAACACGATCCACCCAGAACAGGCATGCAGAATATAGGAATGGGGCAACTGCGTAGACAAGAGCAGACCGCATCAAGCGCCCAAACACGTCAAACCGGGGTAGACAAAATCCGCGGTCGGACGACATCCTGCGCGTAGAAAGTGTGGGCATGGCTTATACATAATAGGCCGAGCCCGAACATAGCAACCACCCAAAACCAAGTGGCCCAGAGTCGGATAACCCCATGTGCCTGACAATAAGAGCCGCCCAGACAAATCGGACATGCATCAAAGTAATCACGTCAACCACAACGGGCGCCCAAACTAAGTGAACACCGTTCAAAAACAAGCAATGCGCACACAGGCCGAACGATGTGAACACGCGTCCAATCAAATGTGACACGCACACCGGCGCGGAAGTCGGCCGGCACCGGATAAAAAACGTGAACGGAGTGTGAAGTGGAATCTGGCGGTCAATATTCTTCCCGCCAGGTAGAGCAACTGTGTAGTACGTAAGGAAAACAAACACAGCTGAAACAGACGACGCTTCGCAAACAACTGGCATGTATTGGTCAATATACATGACGCCAGGGAGTCTCGCTTAACCGACTGTCGGGCGGCTGCAGAACTACGCCGAGAAGACATTCTGGCGACTTTGCCGGCCTGTAAAATTGATCCGTGTGAGGCTAAGCTATGCTGCCATGTCATGGATACTGTTTAATCCAGCTGAATACATAACAGAAACAACCGGACATTTTAAATTTTATTTTCGTGGTAGTATACGTTACGTTTTACGTTTTGAATAGTTTTAAAATACAGCAATGACTGCTAAAGAGTGTCGTTATTCTATTAGTTATGTGAAAAACGGCCTGGGAAGCAATCAGGGTAACTACCCTAATCTGGTAGAAGGCCGCTTTGGCGGTTACACTTGCAGCCCATAATTTCCCCGGCAGAGTTGGGAGGTGACAATTCCACCACCTCACCTAGCCTGGGTGAACGAGGATAGGCACCAGATAGACATATGCGGATCACGCCGGCAAAGAACGCACAGCTGAAAAAGACATCCGGCAATACACGTGGCACTAGGCTGAACCGCCGTGTATGACGCAGGCAAAACACACACACAGCTTAAACAGACGACGACTCGGAGGTCCTGCCAACCCACTTGGCGCCAGTAGCAACATCGATGAAACGCGGCGGCAAGTAACGCACAGCCGAAACAGACGACACCTCTGAGAACCTAGCATATTACGGCCCATAAACTTGGCGCCAGGTATAAGAGCGTCAGTGAAGTAAATCAAGCAAAGCTGAAACAGACGACATCTCTCTGTGCTTTTTTTTTTTTTTTTTTTTTTAACTAATGTAGATATTTGATGTCATGTTTTAATGAGTTTTAACTTTGGGTATCTTTCTATGATTTCTTGTAACAGCGCCTTCGAACAAGGTAACTTGGATTAATGGTGCTATATAAATGCTTATATTATTATTGTTATTATTAAATTAAGGCCAATATACTTGTCGCCAGGTAGGGCGTCCGTGAGGTAAATCACGAACAGCTGAAACAGACAACACCTCTGTTATCCTAGCATATTACGGCCATATACATGGCGTCAGGCAATGAGGTAAATCACGTACAGCTGAAATAGACGACACCTCTGTTATCCTAGCATATTACGGCCATATACGTGGCGCCAGTCAATGAGGTAAATCACGCACAGCTGAAACAGACGACACCTCTGTTTTCATAGCATATGACGGCCATATACATGGCGCCATGCAATGAGGTAAATCACGCACAGCTGAAACAGACGACACCTCTGTTATCCTAGCATATTACGGCCATATACTTGGCGCCAGGCAATGAGGTAAATCACGCACAGCTGAAACAGACGACACCTCTGTTATCCTAGCATATTACGGCCATATACTTGGCGTCAGGCAATGAGGTAAATCACGCACAGCTGAAACAGACGACAACTCTGTTAACCTAGCATATGACGGCCATATACTTGGCGCCAGTCAATGAGGTAAATCACGCACAGCTGAAACAGACGACACCTCTGTTTTCCTAGCATATTACGGCCATATACATGGCGCCAGGCAATGATGTAAATCACGCAGAGCTGAAACAGACGACACCTCTGTTATCCTAGCATATTACGGCCATATACTTGGCGCCAGGCAATGAGGTAAATCACGCACAGCTGAAAAAGACGACACCTCTGTTATCCTAGCATATTACGGCCATAAACATGGCGTCAAGCAATGAGGTAAATCACGCACAGCCGAAACAGACGACACCTCTGAAAGTACATCGGCGTACGTCGCGCGTAAAAATATAAACCAAATGCATACAAATGAAAAAGTGCAAACGAGACATCCTGCTAATCCCGGTGTGTAAATAAAAACGAAGTGAACAGGACACTGAAAAGCGCAAGAGAGAGGGTCCAAAATAGCGCCCACTAAACGGAGTGGGAGAATGCGCGAGGCAGAGAAACGGCCCTTGTTCAGCCGTAGGCAGGGACCGAAGCACTGTAACTGACCTCCGCTTGATGACGCCCAAGGGGGCATGTAGAGGAAGCAAGGGGAAAAAGGTGTGTGTGTGTGTGTGTGTGTGTGTGTGTGTGTGTGTGTGTGTGTGTGTGTGTGTGTGTGTGTGTGTGTGTGTGTGTGTGTGTGTGTGTGTGTGTGTGTGTGTGTGTGTGTGTGTGTGTGTGTGTGTGTGTACACGGACGTGTCCAGGAGTTAACATGGGCGTACTAACGTATACACGGGTATATATATACATACATAAACATATATATACATATACACACACACACATACACACACGCCTGCACAGACACAGCGACACATAACAATATATATATATATACATACATAGACACACATATGCATACACACATGTAGACCCCGAGTCTATACTCAGCAGAGCCAGCAGCACAGCGTGGGACAACCGCATATACATCCCGGGCGACCCCGGACGACGCAGCCTGCGGCTGTAGACTTTACCACCCGCCAGGAGTAATTAAACCGTATCTCTAAGGCAGGGCCCCCGCGGCGAAGTTCAAATGGTAATTAACCCGTCGTCAAATAGCGCTAACCAGCCGGCGCCTGGACAGCGTCGGACACCCCAGTGTCCTCGACCGATAGGACTCAACCGTACACAGCCTGACATTCAAAAGCTGCGATCGTGCCCAGGACAAGACAAAAGTAGTTGTGTAAACACAACGTAAACTTTCAAAGGGACGTGAGGATATGTTAGCGTCACCTAGATTACATCTCACCAGCACTGAGGCAACAGGCAATCAACACCTCTTTTACCGATGCAACCGTAGCTAAAGTGACTCGCACGAAGAAGAAACGATGGCAGCAAACACACACCGGGGTGTCAACTCACGCGAAAATCATTATGCAACGAGCAAAGCATACTACTACAGCTGGATTGTGTCGCAAAAAAGAAATAAACATACGTGACATGGAGGGAGTTCCGCAGAGCAAACGTCCAATTAACAGCACGTATCTCAGATCAACCAGGAAATGTATGTGATGATCGCAGAGTGGATTCCCGCAGAGTTACAACACCGCGCTGTATAGTCAATGAAGACAGCGGGATGAAAATTTCGTTAAAACCAACAGAGGTACCGACAAACCCTGTTGCCAAGTCAACGAATACAGCGGAACTGCCGGTTCGAGGGCACCGGCCAGGTGGCTGTCATAGTACCCTCTCCTGCCCGGGGCTGGGCGACGGGAAACGTTGACCTTAGGTGGCCTCCATTCGTTTCGTGTGCCTAGGTTCATTTAGGGCTGGCCTCAAAATTATTTTGCATCCCCCTGGACACAATACAGTTATTTGACCATGTCTGGCTATCATATCCGCCATTTAAAAAATAATTTACATTTGATATTAATCACCCTCAATTGTCACTTTTTACAAATTGAATTTTTCCATACTTTTAAAGCAACTCAAATCAGAATTACTATACTGTTTTGGAAAACTGAGTTTTCTGGGGTAGATATTTTAAATATATTACTCTTTGACCTTGACTGACATTCAAATCTGCTATTTGTTCAAGATGGCGTTATTCAAAACTAGTCGCACTGTATCTTAAGAACTATGCCACCTACAGGAAATATATGTATAGTATGTATAATGAAGATACGTATTTGTAGATAGGAATTTCAGTTTAATCAAACAGTTTGCGTTTGATATTCGTTGTCCTGGCGGTTGTTAAAACAAATGTTGTTCATACCGCAAGAACTATGGACTGGACTGTACTGAAACTCCACTGACGATGAACATATGGCGATAAGCATTACAGTCGCTTCCTTTGCTTTTGTTCTTGTACAAGGTGATGATACTGGCATCTCCGTGTCCTATGGACTGTAGTCTTTATTACAGCAGAGACAGAGCAGCTAATTCAGATGTTGCAGCAACCCTGAAATATATTAACAACTAGTAAATACATCTACTTAGATATATGGGAGAGGGAATCAACACCTTTATGGTGATATTGTCAGATCGCTTGGGCTACAGTTTTATTTAATGGTCATAATGTATCACAAGTAAGAATATTTTACTCGGTAAAAAAGTAATTTGCCGCAATTAATGCAAGAAGAATAAGCTTTCACATATTCACAACTATCTATAGCCAGATTCTCACTCATACTGCTGTACGAAAGAACAGTTACACGAATTATTCACGGATTTTTTTAAGGCTATGGCCATCAAATAAGAATAACCCATTCCTCCACCCCTATTAAATCGATAATATTAATTGCATCCAGTCATTGCACAAGTCGAGTTACAGCCAAATTATCGTTCACAAAATAAAAATCTGAATGAGCAAAACAATTAATGACTAATTTTTTATTTTCCAAAATACGATTAAACGTCATAACAAAATACACTCTCTGGCGTCAGTGCATTTATATATATCTACATGTTTCCTTCTGTCAGCCGAAGACAAACAAATGTCCCGATGGTGGTCCAGGCCACTATTGTCGTAACCCGGCAGGCAGATTTAGCCAACCAGAACATTGTGAACAAGATAAGCCTTGGTGCTACATAGAGAAAACATACGGTACTTGGGGCCTCTGCAACATACCGCTTTGTCCAGGTGAGTCGATTATCACTGCTCAATACATTCTACATGAAATATGTTTGCAAGCGGTTGTTCTTCAGTGGTGTGGACTATGTTGAAAAATCTAGAAACTACTTGGTTCTCGCAAATATAGAAAACTGTGGATGTGTTTATTTTATGGACGTTTCTTTTTCACAGGTTTATTTAAATAATTTCGTTACCACACAGTCATATTCCTTTATAAACAACAGGTGGGTACGGAGACAGTGGAACGTATGTTTAAGTTGTTACTGGTATATGTTAATTAACCAATGAGAAACAGTTACAATTAATCCGCATTTCCCATGTTAAATGATCTAGCGTGCTGGCGACAAGAACAACTAGATGTAAATGTAAATAATATTCGCTGAATAGGAACGTATACTCGAAAGTAGTTAATTGTATGACCCATTCACACGGCGGTACTTTTTCAAACAAGCTCAAAAAGTGGTAGGCTCAGCGCATTGTTAACGCCTGCTAGCATCAGACTGCGTCGTTATATTTAATTCCAAGACCGTTGCAGTAACAACGTTCGCATTGGAGACGGCAGGTGCAACCCGAAACGCTATTTGGACTTCATCAGTACCACAACAAGAATGATTGTGAAATGTGACGTGCTACAATGAAATTATCACAAAAGGAATGTTCCAATCCCGATATTAAATTACACTTAATGACAACACTAATTGGTCTCTCCCCAACTCTCCTTCCCTCCCTCCCTTACTCACTCACTGTATATATATATATATATATATATATATATATATATATATATATATATATATATATATATATATATATATATATATATACATATATATATATAATATATATATATATAATATATATATATACTATATATATATATATATATATATATATATATATATATATATTAGGTTCATCAAAAGCCAATTGCACTCCTGTATATGTGTATATGTGTATATATATATATATATATATATATATATATATATATATAGTTCACACACACACTCACAAAGTAGTGCAATTGGGTTTTGATGAACCTAAAATACAGCTGGATTTCGAAACTTAAACATTGGCAGACAGAGTAAACAGTAGAGTCAATCATAAAGTACATGTGTCTCCTCACGCTAGGCGAATATAATATATAGTGGATTATATATATATATATATATATATATATATATATATATATAATATATATATGTGTTGACGGTAAAAGTAATATAATCATGATTGCAGATTATAAAGCTCCGCTGAACTGTCTCTCCACCAAAGACGGACATGACTATGAAGGTATCAAAGATCGAACCGTATCCGGCAAACAATGCCAATATTGGTCTACAACCAGTGTAAGCAGATGTCTGAGCAGACATGCACTTTACTGACTTTTGAACCATTATGTCAATGATGACAGATTTCAGAACTGCGAGTACATATATAATATTATATATGTGCATAAGAAGCAGTTATCCATTTATTCACCTATGTTATAATACATATAAACATACTATGTAGAGGAACACATTAGCATATTGTGTTAAATATTATTAAATAAATATTAAATACATGGTTTAATTGCATCTAATCATTGCGGAACTGGACATACAGCGAAATGAAAACAAAAAACATGGTTTGATTCATAACGCATGCCTCATCAGATTATCAATGATTGAAACAATTACTACTGTCGAATGAATCTCAACTAAATGTAATTTCAAGGCATAGAACTTCAGGTTCACAAAGCTAATATTTTTAATTATTTTCTTTTCTTTGTAGATTTAAAAACTTAAACATTTTCAAAAACACTCTGATATAAATCTGAATCTCAAAGCCAATATTTACACTGCATATGTGGCAGCCATTTTGAAATCTACCAATGCGGACCCTGAAGACCTGAATTGTTCAATATCGTGACTGCTAAACCACCCAACCTTTTGATGTTGTTGGCCATTCAGGGAAAAAGAACCAAATAGTATCCATTATTGACACAAAAACTAATGAAATGTTAAAAACCGAAGATGGCCGTCATATATGTGTTTAATTTCTTTTACATTGGTACTCAAATTTAGAATGTGGTAAGGTTTAAACAAATGCATAGGTTTACAAATCTAAATAAAATACAAAGAAAATACATAACGAATGTGACTATTAGAACGAACAGATATGCTACCAACAGCATACACACACATTACAAAATCAATGTATTTCGCACCGGACACACATATGGTTGAATATTTCCCTTCCCTAGCCACAAAATCACAGCTGCAACCCTGAAGAACGAGGCAACTACTGCCGCAACTTAGGGGGCCTTGGCGAGTGCAGCAGAAAGGCAGCGCCTTGGTGCTTCACAACAAATCCAAAAAAGCGTTGGGAATATTGTAAGATACCTTTCTGTAAAGGTAAAGGTAAGTTTGCAACAAATGTTAGATATAATAATTTTGAGACAAAAACATTGTTATCCTCTGATGTTGTTAGTTAATATATATATATATATATATATATATATATATATATATATATATATATATATATATATATATATATAATATTGAGCTAACTAAACTAATTAAAATTGCTTTGGACTACTCAACCATTTATATTATATATATATATATATATATATATATATATATATATATATATATATATATGTATATATATAGACATACATATGTATATATACATACATATATAAGTATATATATATATATATATATATATATATATATATATATATATATATATACATATATATATATATATATATATATATATATATATATATATATATATATATATATATATTCAGCGACTGTTGTAAGCGTCACGATTGTGTCATGAGAATATCAAGTATATATTTAGAAAATTAATAGTAAAAATGTAAATATACGATAAACAAATTAAATTTCTAGTAATCTAAATATAATTATAGTTTTGATCATGTTTGTTCCGTAATGTGTGTGATGGTGGCAGGATTCAATATGAACAAACAATAATTCTTGTTATAGAATGCCAGTCCAGTCCATGTATGAATGGGGCTACATGTAATCAAACTGCTGGAGGTTATATATGCATATGCACTCCTTATTCCGAGGGAGCGAACTGCGAAAGTGAGTCTTTAGTTGAATACAAAATAACACCACACCACACTACTCTTCTATAACAGTTATTTGCTATGGCAAATAATAAAATAAAATTAACATATTATACGTGTTGTAGAATATCATGCTTGCATAAGCAGTCCATGCATGCATGGAGGTACGTGCAAAGAAGTAGCAGGAGATTTTAGGTGCACGTGCACAGATAATTACGTGGGAAAGAACTGCGATGGTGAGTCTTTTGTTGAATTCAATATGTGACGGTGACGTACCTCTATTGTCTCACGGATACTTCAGTCGGCAATTTGTCGTTTCAGTTGCATAGACAATTTACACAGTATAGTAAATTTATGTATGTATTATTTGAATGAAATTGGCGACGAACTCGTTCCCCGGTAGATCGGTCCCGCTATACTATATGCAGTAGTGTGATGTCAATTTACTATTTTACGTATTTCATATCAGCACAGTCCGAACACTCTCGCCAAGTGTCAACACCCAACAACACTATGCTTCATCGGGACATGCCTTAAGTGCTGCCTGATTCCGCTTCATTGATACTTTAATTAAGCAGTATGGTTTTACTTCGTGCAGTATTTCACGGATAATACTGCCCACATTCGCTCACGTTTTGTCATCAACGATATTGATTATGATATTACTGAATAACCGCTTTTTGGCAATACACTGCTCTGTTTTACGCCAACAACTACTAGTGAGGTTCATACTATAATTCTACTAAAGTGTCCAAATAAATCGTGGTAGTCTTATGCTTTCCAACATTTCGACTAAAATATTGCATCATTTAATTGATTCCTATTACAACTATTATAAATATATCAGTACAGGATGGTGTTGTTCCTGGTGATTTCCAGCAAGCTCTGGTTAATCTTTTATAAAATAAATATTTGACACATTTAATAAACAAAATCGTTTTATTTCTGATCTCTGCTTTATGTTGGCGGTATTGGGAAATCGTTTTTGTAAAGATATTTAGTTCCACCACTTGTCATATGATTTACAATCTACATAAAAGCGATTTCAGTCAACTGACAGGGTTCTTCTCAAAACTCGCAATCATATATTATTCGAAATAGATAATAGAAAATTGACTCTGATTTCCTCGCTAGATCTTTCTGATGCGTTTAATACAATTGATTATGGCATTATTCTACAACGGTTCCTTAGACACTTTTGTAATTTTGTCAAAGCCTGTCACTGGTATAGTTCTTATTTGTAAGACTAATAACAAAGAATTAACGTATCTGGTTCACGCTCTTACCCTAAACATAGTTTATTTTGAGTTTCCCTGGATCTGTCCTTGTTCCTATTCTGTTTATCTTTTGCACTACATCACAAAGTCAAGTCGATACTAATCAAAACACAACTTAAGCCATCACTTATGTGCAGACGACACACAGGTTTATAAATCACTGTCACCAACAGATAGATATACAACTTTGTCAAATGGAATTGACTATCTCTCTGATATCTAGTTGTGGATAGAACAAGAAAATTGAGCATTAATGTCGATAAAACTGACTGAATTATTATTGACATAAAACAACAACAACACAAGTTTGGTGGCTAATGCATCTTCAAATTATGCACGGTTCTGTGTTTTGAAAGATCTAATAATCTACACGGTCGATAAAGTCGAGGAATATAATCACGGGTTGATAATCAGTGGGAAAACCCTGGTAATGGTATGTTTGTGTGTATCTTTGTATCCAGACGATTCACCGTGTAATACATTCCAGTGCCTACATAATGGTACGTGCATAGCAAAGGGGACCAAGGCCACGTGCTTATGTCCCAAGAATTTTCGTGGTCGGGCGTGTCAAAGTAAGTACAAGCTGGTCTTCTTGGTTCCCTTACATATGTAGGCATACGGATTTCCAAATAAATGACATACATTGGTCCGTCTGTGCTCACATGACATTATAAATAAAACGAGTGCATACCAATACCTGCCAGCTCTTCCGGAAGTCCATGAGTATCCCGGGTGTTTAATGCGTCTCCGGGAATGCAAGTAAATCCCGAGGATATTCGCTTCCAATCTCCAGCATCACCTCCAGTCTGTCTTCCGGTGTCAAAGACAGAGAGAGAGCGATCAGAACCAGATGGGGGGCTAAGATATTATAGGTCTCCAGGCACCCGTCACTTTCCTAAGCCTTGTTAAACTGATATAAAAATTAACATATCACTATTTGTATTTACACACAATATATATATATATATATATATATATATATATATATATATATATATATATATATATATAGCTGAACCGCTGATGAACCTCTCGAATTAAACCAACGTTGCCAGCTATATATTATGCTCTTGAAATTAGCGTGATACATCTCGTTTCAGCGTTCGATCCTTGCCGTTCGCTAAAGTGCCACGCTAACAGAACGTGTGTGTTCAGTGGTCACCCATACAAAAATGATGGGAAATGGGACGCTCACTGCGTATGTGACGACGACCACAAAGGAGAGCATTGTCAATGTAAGTTGCAACGTGCACCATGCGGTGTTTTGTGAACCTCTCGGTGTAAATTACAACGAACGTTCGATACATCCTTGCGTTAGACTGAAGATACAAATGATGATAAGAAATTGTCAGTGGCGGAGTGTGACACTGGATTTTGTTCCACTGCAAAGAACTTATGCCGTGACCTAATTATGCGAACAACGGTTAAGTCATATATAGTGTGTATTCAACAACTGCAGATTTGTGTATATAAATATATGTTTTATATTTACTTTCGAACAACCTCTACAGGGCAATAGATCGATTTAACTAAAAGTTTGGTCTGTTTCAGATCGTTTGTACATGTGTCAAACCGCTGCCCAAAAACACTGCCTGCAAGGCTGCAGTAACGTGAAGGATGGGGTGTACGCTTTGTGTTCAGATTGCCGAAAATACGTAGTATGTCATGACGAAGACGCGGAAATAACGTCATGTCCTCCCAAGGCATATTGGGGCTTTGACACAATAGAGAGACAGTGCCGTTATAAATCGCCTGATTGCTACGACTGTGATGGTATGCTGCAAACTATGCCTTTCATGTAGAATATAGAATGCTTTTGCGCGAGAATAAAAAATTCATACAGTCACACTTAAACACACACACACACACACACACACACACACACACACACACACACACACACACACACACACACACACACACTCGCACGCACACACGCAACCACGTACATATTCGTCACATATAAGCGCACGCCCGAACATACAACGCATGAACAGGTCGATGGACGCACGCTTGCATAGGCATGTACAGTTACAGTTATTACGTTTGTTTTCTCTTGTGCGTTCATTTGAAGTCACAACGTTTGTATGTGTTTCATGCTGCAAGAGCCATGTCAAAAGTCTACGTGTGAAAATGGCGGAACGTGTAAATCCTATGGTTCGTTTTACTATTGTGATTGTCCCGATAGGACACTCGGCCTTCGTTGTCAATGTACGTATGTTATGAAAATCCTTTTTGAATCCAAACTTAGTTGTAGTCTATGTCAGTGTGTCTACGCTTTCGGTGTATATATCTATGATACATCTTGCTATTTAGTAATACGTATTTAGACAACTTTCAGAATGGCCAATTCAGAATTGGTATGCATTGAATACTTTTATTGCAAACGAAATCTTGCACACTTCGCATTTGTCCAGTTTCGGCAGCATAAGCATAGCATTATTTTGCGAGGTCATTTATCATACGTGTTACATCTGTATAACAGGCTGCATATTTTTGTAATTGTACTCATTGCAGAAATTACTGTTTAAAATCAAACCTGTAATTATTGTCCCGTTATGTGTGTTTCCTTCAAAAGTAGATGTGTGTACTTACAAAACCACGACAGTTTCCAATGTGTGACCATTTTAAAAAACTTTATAGTTTTATGGATTTTTTGCCCTAACATCTATTAGAACGTCCTTGACTAGTTAATGTAACTAATATATGCTCAATTTATATTTTATTTAAGAAAGTGCTTTCATATTTGTAATATGTGGTATTCATGTAGTATCCACAGCCTAAGACAAATAAATAACCGAAACAATTAAATATTCATTGTTAAGCATTCTTATATGTGGTAGTTGACGTCTGGTATAATAACCATATTTAAACTACAAGAGGTTTTTGTTTAATACAGTGTAATTCGTCACCACCAAACTAAATTAGCATAAAAACAATGAACAATAGTTCTGTTAATTCAACTAAGAGTACGGCTATCACACGTATTCCACATAATATGTTTACAGAAATATCTAGTTAAAGAAAAACATGAATTGATAAGTATTAGTTTGCTTATATTAAGTAGTCACATACGTTCTGGTCCGCTGTGCGCATAGAGATTCGTAAAGTTAACTGTTTCGAAACAGCCCCGATTGTTGAATCTGTCGAGGGTTTGGACATTCAAACATCTACACTTGAAACTAATTCATGGACAAAACAAAAAACTAAGAGGTTTACTGTTAAATGTGCTTAAATGTTGTCAAGCATGCTGTTAAGTGCTGTCAAGTTCTGATAGTCACCTACATGCTTTTCTACTTCTTCTTGTTCAGTTGACCAAACAGCTTGCAATAGCAATCCGTGCATGAATGGAGGCTCGTGCAGTGTAGTTCCGATGTTCAACGACACCGGACATTATATCGCCGCCATAGAATGCCAATGCAAGCGACGCTATGAGGGCGAGAACTGCGAAAGTGAGTACAAGACAGTGTTGATGAAAGATAATGTGACGTGGTGGAAATATGGCAACAGTCGTACTAGTTTGGCTGACACCTGTTGCGTTGTAGTCTTACGTTTTCGACCATTACATTAACGTATTCCTCATACATGCTTATCCTTGAACGCCCGTGCGGCGCGTGTACACACATACACACATACACACACACGCTTATGTTTTCAATGTGTAAAAGTACTTTCATAAACTGCTAAGGTCATCATATATATATATATATATATATATATATATATATATATATATATATATATATATATATATATATATATATATATATATATATTACGCAGAGGGCAAAATACAGTTTTTGTCCAAAAGTAGTAACTGCCACGTCATCAGACTTGTCGTTCCGGAAGTTGTAGGTTCTAAGCTTCCCGACATCCAATCCTTTGAATCCATCGTCTTGGTTGGAGGTATACCTTTGGCCTTGGATATCCATCAGTAATTCCCGTCCGTGTCGTTTAGTCTCGTTTTGCTGTCTCGAGTTACGAAATCGACAGGCCGGTAACCAGGGTGAATTATGCACAGTAGCTAGTAGTCATTCAGTTGGTGGTAGTGTTTGCTGGCTGTGGTTGTTGTTAATACAAAATGTCATGCACTTGGCCCAAATCAATCAACTCCTCCTGACTTGTGTTATTCCTTCTGCATAAAAGTAATCTCATTATGATTGCAGTTTATAAAGCTCCGCTGAACTGTCTCAATACCGAAAACGGATATGACTATACAGGTTTTAAACACCGAACTGAATCCGGCGAACAATGCCAACATTGGTCTACAAACAGTGTAAGGAGACGTCTGAGCAGACATGCACTTTACTGACTTTCGAATCATTCTGTCAAACTGTACTTAATATCCCATATGTTTCAGAGAAGCGAATACCTATATAATAGTATATATGTGCATAAGAAGCAGTTATTTATTTATGTTGGTACCTATGGTATGATAATGCATATAAACATTCTGTGTAGAGAATCACATTAGCATATTGTGTTAAACTGAATACAAATAAATATTTAAAAAAATAACTTTAATAAAACAAGTTTGTTTGGCAACTCAACTTAGTTGGATTGACATTAAACAATAAAAAACAATTAACGCATTAAACATCATATAATATAAATATATGTGATTCCGCAAATCATACCGTATTAAAAGACTTGTTTTATTGGCAGTTGTATAAAGGTCAGGGTATAAAGGAGTTGCAGAATCGATTCTTTCTAGTAACTGGTAACGGGTACACATTTTCTCATCTAATATTATATTCGTTATATCTTTTGTCAGGCAGCAGATAGTTTAATCTATGTGTGCCGACTTAAATGTTATCAAAGTATTTTTACAAATGCTTTCCCGTCTTACATGCAACGTATCCAGGTTAACACGTATAAGTATCTCCGCGTAACTCAATCCATGAAAAATACATTTAAGATATTTAATGCCCTTTTTGTATAACTTCAATATTGTCAGACAAGTATTGGGGCTAGTTTATGTGCCATACTGGACATGCATATTCTAAAACTGGTCGTACTACACCATCATTATACACTGACCAGATCGTTCTGTGTCATCCCTGCACGCTTTAACTGATATAACACGTACAATCGTTTACCGGCCTTTTTCAACAATATTTTCTACGTGTTTGTTCCCTGTCAGATCCTGCGAAATGGTCACACCTAACAGTTTGGCATGACAAACTTGTGCTATATCCCTCCCATCAATCTTTATATTCGGGATAGTGCTTCTGAAATTGCCATCTTGTGCGAAACTAATGATTATTTCTTATGATCTTTCCGAATTAATTGTCATGTCATTCTGTTCTGTCCAGCAGCAATATCAACCGAATCTTATATATATATATATATATATATATATATATATATATATATATATATATATATATATATATATAACATATACATGTATATAATATATATATATATATATATATATATATATATATATATATATATTATATATATATATATATATATATATATATATATATATATATATATATATATATATATATATATATATAACAGATACAGCTATTGCAGTTAGAGAAAGTGGTTTAATCTCTTTTACAATGTTTTGATTTTGGCAACGGCATTACACTGACCATTTTACACTCCATAGGGAGTACACCTTCTCTTAGTGAATCGTTAATAGTAGCAGTTAATGGAGGAGCGAGACAATTTGCATGGCTTCTTAACACCCATGCAGGCATGTTGCTATGCCCAGTAGCCTTGTTGGGTTTAACACTTTCCAAGGCTTTAAAAGTAGTACATACTCTTATCAGATACTGATCCGGCAGTTCCTCGTTTGTTTTAGGTCCCGTTATTGCTTTTATATGCTTCCACCAATCGTGGGATCCCGATTAATGCTTTGCTGCAATTTGTGTTTGGTAAAATTATACTTAAGTTTCAAAGCGGCTTCATTAACCTTATTACGCTATATTTGTGCTTGATTCAAATCACCACTCATGTCAGCTAATAATAATAATGATTTCTTTTCCGCCAATATCCTCGAAGATCAAGCTCAGTGGCGCGATAAAACTACGGGATTAAGCAATCTCATAATCGGAAAACAATGCGTGAGTCGTTAATGGATGGATGAAAAAGCTAGGAGGCTAAGGAGGATAGGCAGCATTAAAGATATACGTTTTAGACGTCGGCGAAATTAAACTATAATATTACCTTCTGATTTATCACTGGCAGGAAACGAATTCCACAACTTTGGTGCGGCAACCCGGAAAGTTCGGGTTCCGGCTTTCGTTTTCACCCGAAGAATGTAAAGAGGGTTACTACTGGTTGAGCGTAGCCGTCTGGAATTTGTTGCTGGAGTTAGCATCGAATTTAGATGTGCTGGTTGTGTAGATGAGAGTGTTTGATAGGCTATTGTACACATCTTGAAAATGATGCGATAGAGCACAGAGAGCCAATTCAATGATTTTAGAAGCGGCACTGAGCGAGTAAAATGAGGAGAACGCGTGACTGTCCTTGGTAAGCAATTTTGGACACTCTAAATGTTTGCTATATCCTTGTTTGCGGTATTGTAAAGGACGGAATGGCAGTAGTCAAGTCTGCTGCTTACTAGAACTGTTGCGATGGTTTTAGCAACGGAAAGTGATATAAACCGGCGAATATGGCGAAGATCGCGGATATGGTAAAAACAGCAACGGCATGTTTTTGATATATGTTGTTTAAAATTGACGTTTGTGTCGAGAAAAAGCCATCAGGTTTTGCACGCTGCGATGAGAAATTCGGTTATATTTATATTTAGCTTTAATGTACTGTTTTTCATCCAAAGGGAGACATCTTGGATACAATCCCTGAGCTGTTTTAGGTAGCGACAAGTATCTGGTGTGGTCAAAGAAACATATATTTGTGTGTCAACTGCATAAAGGTGATGATCCAGGTTGTGACTCAGGCTAACAGAGCTTAGTGTTGTTGCATACAGAGTGAAAAGCAAGGGCCTCAAAACAGAACCCTGTGGGGCGCCACAAGAGGTGGGCAGCATGTCTGAGAAGCAGTTACCTGTTTTAATGGCTTGCCGTCTATCAGTAAGGTATGGAGTAAACCAGCTCAGCGCTGTGCCAGATATACCGTACTACGTTGATAAGCGTGTAATGAGAACGTCGTGGTCAATGGTGTTGAAAGCGGCGGATAGGTCAAGCAGGGTCAGTGCAATAACTTTGCCATTAGCAATGGTTTAAGGTTTATGTCATTGTGCACTTATAAAAGAGCATTTTCTGCTGAGTAATACTGTTTATACGCAGCTGATTAGTTCTTCTTTTGGCAGAGTTGAATGCCTATCTTGAATACCAATCTGCTCATCAATCATGCCTAAATAGGGGTTCCCATTTAATGGCTGATAAAGCCATATTGAATGTTTTTTTTATTTGGCCCCATACACCTTACGGTTAACCGTGTCACGCATCCAGAATCACCTGACGTTTTCGCTTTGGCTTTAAGCAAAACCATGTTATGGACCGATGACGCCAGTTCGGAAATAGTAACAGGCGGGGGTGTATACCTCCTCCATATTCGTCAATATTTTGTCTAATATCACTTGTCCACGTGTTACAACATTCAAACTTTGAACATAATACATGGTCTAATCATTGCGGAACTGGAGTTACACCGAAACGAAAACAAATAAACATGCTCCGATTCATAATGCATGCCTCATCAAATTATCAAAGATTGAAATAATTACTACCGTCGAATAAATCTCGATTAAATGCGGTTTCAATGTATAGTAAGGTTCATAAAGCTAAGATTTGGGCTTTTGTTCTTTTCTTTGTAGATTTAAAAACTAAAACATTTACAGAAACACTCTGATATAAATCTGAAACTGAAAACCAACAGTTACACTGCATATGTGGCGGCCATCTTGAGGTCTACCAATGCGGACCCTGAATACCTGAATTGTTCAATATCGTGGCTGCTAACCCACCCAACCTGTTGATCTTTTTGGCTACTCATGGGCAAAGAACCCTATAGTATCAATCAATTATTGACACAAAAGCTAATGAAATGACTAGTTTATAAAAGAAGTACCTGTTATGACTTAATTGCATTCATCAAATAGCTAAAGCTGACTATTAGATCTTAAACTTTAGGGTAGTGAAGCTTACACATGACGAAATATAGTCCGCCATGTTAAAAACAAAGATGGCCGTCATATATACATTGGTATCCAGATTTAGTATATTGTAATGTTTAAGCGAATGCATAGGATTACAAATCTCAAAAAATACAAAGGAAGTACATAACGAATCTGACTAATAGAACGAATAGATATGCTACCAACAGCAGTCACACACACACACACACACACACACACACACACACACACACACACACACACACACACACACACACACACACACACACACACACACACACACACACACACACATTACAAAATCAATGTATTTTGCACCGGACACGCATATGATGATATATTTCCCTTCCTTAGCCACACAGTCACAGCTGCAACCCTAAAGAACCAGGCAACTACTGCCGTAACTTATGGGGCTTTGACGAATGCAGCAGCAAGGCAGCGCCTTGGTGCTTCACAACAAATCCTAAAAAGCGTTGGGAATACTGTAAGATACCATTCTGTAAAGGCAAAGGTGAGCTTGCAACTAATTTTAGATATACTTATTTTGAGACAAAAACATTGTTATCCTCTGACGTTGTTAGTTAACAGACACACACACACACACACACACACACACACACACACACACACACACACACACACACACACTCACACACACACACACACACACAAACATACACAAACATACACACACACACACACACACACACACACACACACACACACACACACACACACACACACTGATTGTGCTAAATAACCTAATTAAAATTGCTTTGGACTACCCAACCATATATATATATATATATATATATATATATATATATATATATATATATATATATATATATATATTATATATATATATATATATATATTCAGCTACTATTGCAAGCGTGACGATTGTGTCATGAGACTATCAAGTATATATTTAGAAAACTAATATTGAAAGTATTATATATCTAGTAACCTAATATTATACTATCTAGTAACCTAAATTTAATTATGGCTTTGCTCATGTTTGTACCATAAGTGTGTGTGGGGTGGTGGCAGGATGCAATATGAACAAACAATAATTCGTGTTGTAGTATGCCTGTCCAGTCCATGTATGAATGGGGCTACATGCAATGATACTGCTGGAGGTTATATTTGCATATGCAAACGTAATTTCAAGGGCATAAACTGCGAAAGTGAGTCTTTATTTAAATACAAAATAACACCACAATACTCTGGAGACAGCTGTAATGGCAATTTACATCGTGGTTTCATGCAGTCGACAATTATTTTCAATATATGTGACGGTGACGTGTGTCTGTTTTCTCACGGTTGCTACAGTCAGCAATTGGTCGTTTCACTTACATAGACAATTTACACAGTATAGTAAATTTATGTATGTATTCTTTGAATGAATTTGGCGACAAACTCGTTCCTCACTTGATCGGTCCCTCTATGGTATATAATATGTAGTCATATGATGTCAAAGGTAATATTGACAACAACTACTAGTGAAGTTAGTACTATAATATAATTCTAAAGTGTCCAAATAAATCGTGTGGTCTTATCCTTTTTCAACATTTCTCATAAACCTTGCATTGATTATCTGGTTCCTATAACAACTATTATAATAAATATGTCAGTACAGGATGGTGCTGTTCCTGATTATTTCCAGCAAGCTCCGGTTAATCTTCTTCTAAAAGGTCTTTGACACATTTACTACAAAACTCGTTATATTTCTTATCTCTGTTTTATATAGGAGGTATTTGGAAATCGTTTTTAAAAAGACATTTATTCTCACCACTTGTCATATGATCTACAATTTACATAAAAGCGACTTGATTCAACTGAGAGGGTTCTTCTTAAAACCCGCAATGATATATTATTCGACATAGATAATAGAAAATTGACTCTGATTTCCTTGCTAGATCTTTCTGGTGCGTTTGATACATTTGATCATGTCATTATTCTACAACGCTTCCTTAGACACCTGCAGATTTTTTTCAAAGCCTCTCAGTGGTATAGTTCGTATTTGTCAGACCGATAAAAGTCACTACTAATCAAAACACAACTTAATCCATCATTTATTTGCAGACGACACACAGGTTTCATCAACGGATAGACATACATCTTTGTCAAATTTAATTGACTGCCTCTCTGATATCTACTTGTGGATAGAACAAGTAAATAAAAACTTAAAATTGAATAATTATTGACACAAAACTATAACAACGACACAAGTTTGTTGGCTAATACATCTTCAAATTATGCACGGTTCTGTGTTTTGAAACATCTAATATTATACACGGTCGATAAAGTCGAGGAATAGAATCACGGGTTGATAATCAGTGGGCAAACATTGTCAATGGTATGTTTGTGTGTTTCATTGTATCCAGACTTTCCCCCTTGTGAGAAATACCAATGCCAATATGAAAGTACGTGCATAGCAAGAGGGTCCAATCCCGCGTGCTTATGTCCCAAGAATTTTCATGGTGACAGATGTGAAAGTAAGTACAAGCCGCTCTTGGTGGCTTTATTCACTTGGTTCCCTTACATATGCAAGCCTAGCATTTCCATGTGAATAGCATACATTGGTACATATGTGCTCAACCGCATTATAAATAATACGAGTGCATACGAATACCTGCCAGCTCTTCCGGAAGTCCATGAGTATCCCGGGTTTCTAAGGCGTTTCCGGGAACACAAGTAAATCCCCCGGATATTCGCTTCTAATCTCCAGAAGCACCTCGAGTCCGTCTTTCGATGTCAAGAACAGCGCGATCAGAACCAGACTTAACACATTCTGGGTCTCCATGCACCCGTCACTGTCCTAAGCCTTGTTAAAGTGGTATAGAAGTTAACATTTTACAATTTGTATTTACACACACATACATACATATATATATTATAAATATAGTGTGTGAATATAATACACTCTGTATGTATGTATGTATGTATGTATGTATGTATGTATGTATGTATGTATGTATGTATGTATGTATGTATGTATGTATATATATATATATATATATATATATATATATATATATATATATATATATATATATATATATATAATTATATGATAAGTGTGTGTAAATATAAATAGTGATATGTTAACTTCTGTATCAATTTAACAAGGCTTAAGAAAGTGACGTGTGCCTGGTATATGTGTGTGTGTGTGTGTGTGTGTGTGTGTGTGTGTGTGTGTGTGTGTGTGTGTGTGTGTGTGTGTGTGTGTGTGTGTGTGTGTGTGTGTGTGTGTGTGTGTGTGTGTGTGTGTGTGTGTGTGTGTGTGTGTGTGTGTGTGTGTGTGTGTGTGTGTGTGTGTGTGTGTGTGTGTGTGTGTGTGTGTGTGTGTGTGTGTGTGTGTGTGTGTGTGTGTGTGACCCGTCACGCCAAAATGAGACGCTTCTCGCTGGAGCTTATAACGATATACGAGCCAAAACATTACGGCACTGATTTTTTCTCGAAAATGACTTTCCAGCGGCAATCGTTCCCAAATAGTATAATATAACATATGTAAGTTGTCTAAATGTCATGACTAATGTTTAAATGTGTTATCTGGGTATATTTTGACACCTATCAAACGTCGTTTAAAGAGTGTGATTGTGTTAGACACAACTAATTACCCACATTCTCTTCAGGAATAATCCAAGTAAACTGTCTCCGGTGGCGCTATGGATTGCTGGATTTCGATTCTAAACACTGACGGCATTTACATTAAAGACTTTCCATAAATTTGCATGTTAGTGAGACTTTCGTGAAGGCTAAGCGTCACCTCGTGACAGAAATTAGCTCTCTGATTGGCTAGCTGTCAACTTCCGGTCTTTTGTTTCGCTCGATTTTCTTGACAATTCACTGTTAAAACGAACTATTTCAGTATTATTATATGATTTTGAGCAAGGACAACATTGTCTCGTATCTTCTAAATGAAACTGCTCGCTGTGGCCTCAGCGATATGAGTCTTAGAGACTTAGATACGTGGCAATCGATTATTTCATGCATGACACGAACGGGATATTTTTTGCACTTTAGTTTTACCGTCTAGCTCTAGTCGCCTCTACGCTAAAATCCGGCGGTGGTACATAATTTCCCTCACCACTAAAGATGCAGTACGTAAAGCAATCTAATATAATTATTAACTTAATAATAATGTATTGAGTATGTAATGTATTGACTGGTTTGGTTGCGTAAAACTGTCAAATACGCCAACTGCTGTCACATCTTTTCAATGTGTACATGGATGACTTAAGACAAATTACATATTGGTTGTCTGTAAAAGGACTTCATGCTGGCACCTTAATCAACCACTTGATGTATGCTGATGACCTCTGTATTTTTTCTCCCAGTGTTGCTGGTTTGAGAAAACTTACTGATTGTTGTGCCAAGTATGGCGAATTGTTCAATAAAATAATATTACTTATAATGCCAAGAAGTCCTTTTGTATGGTTATTGACAACAAACCCCAGGACAGGAAAAATGTTCATTGTATCCATCTCGATAACCATCCATTATCTTATACTACGAAATGTAAATATCTTGGTCATATAATCAACAATAACCTAACTGATGATGACGACATTGCCAGACAAAAAAATGCCCAAGCCAATGTATTAGCTCGAAAATGTTGTCTTTGTAATATTTCCACAATTTTTTTTTAATTTCAAGCATACTGTGCTCCTATGTATAATTCTAGTCTTTGGTGCAAATTCAAAAAATATAGCCTCAAAAGCATTACCGTCGCATACAATAATAGCCTCAGAATTTTACTCAACTTACCCTCAAGATGTAGTGCAAGTTTTATGTGTGCCACCAACTACATTAAAACCTTCAATGAACGTATTCGTTCATCCATATTCAGTCTTTTATGTCGTCTTCATCAGTCAGATAATACTCTTTTTATTAATTACCTCCATACCGATATTCATTTTAAGAGCCGTATGTACTCATACTGGAGGTCGTTGTTGTACACGTGACATTAGTATTGTATTTATTTTTTTTTATTTTTTTTTACAACTTATTTAATTAATTTTCTCATATTTAGACATTTGTTTTTTTAACTTTACACTTATATTTTTACATTGATCACATCATTGCTTTGATTGTATTATATGTATTGTACTTTCATATTTTTTTATTGTATTTTATGTATGTATATATGGACTTCTTGTCTGAAATAAACTTTATTATTATTATTATTACTTCCTATGTTTGCATCTGACCTGTCACTCTCGTCTCAGACTAGATTTGATGATCATGCCTGCCTGTAAAGTGTTATATTGGTGCTGTCCATACTAAATTTTAAATATGGGTTGTAGGCTTCAAGCATAGATATACACTATCATAATTATTATGTATTTAAACTGGTCCATCTGGAGCAAAAATGTCTGCAAGAAGTGAAATCTTCACAAATAAAGGAGTGAAAACTTTAAAGCCGTGTTTCTCAAATTAGTACATTTTGCATTTTCGACATTCAAATAAGTGTATCTCTGGAAATAATGTGACTATACGTAACATTTAGGTATCATTACTTCCGTCTGAATCTGCTGTATCCAAATATGCAATAAAACACACAACCATTACTTTCGAGAAGCGTCTCATTTTGGCATGGTGGGTCACATATATATATATATATATATATATATATATATATATATATATATTCATATACATATATGAAATATATACATATATATATATACAAAAATCATACATATATATATATCCAAGAAAAGGTTATCCGAATAATAACCTTAAATACATATAATTCACATGCAGAACCACATTTCAAAAATCTTAAACTACTGAAAATTGAAGATATGTTAAAGTTACAAGAATAAAAAAATTATTTTAAGTATATTCATAAACAATTACCTTCGGATTTACTAAACTGGCAAATTATACCAAGTATTAATATACACAATTATAATACTCGTGTAAAAGATAATATACATACTTTTAGAGCTAAGCATGAACTTGCAATGAAATGTCTCAGACACAGCCTCCTACATACTATAAATGAGACTCCTGATGCAATTAAAAACAAAATATACACTCACAGCTTGCATGGCTTTGTAATTTATATAAAAACATGTTTGCTAAACAACTACAGTGATATATGTACTCTATCAAATTGTCATAATGTATATGTCAACTAAATTAATAAATACAATATATGTTAGTGTTCATTAGCTCTTCTCTACACCACATCACGCTTTCTTACTTAAAGCTAACACTTCCAAAATAAACATTTGAGTTAGACATCTTAGACATTTTGACGGAGCTACCGACCCCAGTTTGTAAATGTTATATGATTGTGGGTTTTATTTCTTATTTTGGTACAACAAGAATTACTAAAAGTGCACTTATTTGTATGTATTGTAGGCCTACCATATATACTTATATTAGTATGTGAACATGATATAATATGTGTATATGTGTGCTTGTATAAATGTATTGTACGAAATGTATGTACTTTCAACAATTTCTATATCTACTTAGGGTCAATAAATGCTATGGTTATATATATAAATATATATATATATATATAGGAGTATCATCCGCAAAGAACATAGTCTTGCAAACAACATGAATGGAAGGTCATTAACATATAAAATAAACAAAAGCAGATCAGGGATAGACCCCTGTGTGACACCCTGCTGGAGTGAATTAGCGTTGTTGTATTTGACGTACGATTTATGTTTGAAAGTTATCTTTTAAACCATTTACCCTTTATTCCATTCTAGTTTATGTATTAACATGTGGTGGTTTATAGTATCAAATGCTTTACTTAGATCCAGTAAAACAAGCTTAGTCCTTTTTCAAGTGCATTAACAACGTTAATACCAAAAGCAGTAACAACATTGATTGTTGAATATTTCAATTGTTGCCAAATTGGTTATTGTTCAGTATATTGCTTTTCTGTATAAAATCATATGTCCTTCTGTATACAGCTTTTCCCAATATTTTATAAATTGAAGGTAACAACGATATAGGTATGTAATTAAAATATTCATCGGTAGCTTTAGACTTATAGGCAGTTATAACTTTTTCTATTTTGATTTCGTCAGACACTATTCCTTCACCTATTGAGTTATTTATTAAAATAGTAATTGGCAATGTAATTTTCTCGCCAATTAATTTCATGAGGCGGGGGCTAAAGTTGTCATAATCAGAACTGGTCTTAGGTTGGAGATACATTAAAATGTGCATCATTTCATTTACTTCAGTCGGACTCATGAAGAGACTTCTTGGATTGTGTTTGCGACAATTCAGAAGATATTTAGAAACACTTTCTTTAGGTTGAACTATTGAATTTGCGTAGTTTCTACCAACATTAGTAAATACATTACAGAATGTATTCGAAATGTTGTTATGGTCCGTTGTTATTCCATTATTATATTTAAAAATGTGCCGAAATGTTTGACATCATTGTTTTTCCCAAACATTGTTTGAAGTAATTTATAAGTTGTTTTTAGAGTCGTTCTAAAATAGGCTTAGCTGATCTAGTATTCTGTTTGTGAGATTTGTTTTAATTTATTATTATTATATATATATATATATATATATATATATATATATATATATATATATATATATATATATATTTCTACACCTGATATGTGTAGGATGTGTCTTAGGTTTGCCTATGCATTTCTTGAAGAATTTATTTGATGTTAGTGATGACTTTACTAGGCCCTTAGTCATCCACTCATTCCGTATTACGTACTTGGGATTAATTTTAACAACATTTTCTGGTGCGTATATCTGAATAACATAATTAAGTTTCTTAGTGAAATCCCTGAATGTATTATCAATATCTAACTGGTGTTAATACGTGCAATCAATTTCGCGGAGTGTAGATATTATCTGACAAATTGAATGGTGAGACATGGGTCTGTGTTTGAATATGTGCTCATTTGATTGTTTACAAGGCTTCTGTTTGCCAATGAAATATAATATAGGCAGATGATCAGATATGTCAGTATATAATATGCCAAAATGTACAAATGGGGTTGTATGTCGTACATATATATATATATATATATATATATATATATATATATATATATATATATTATCAATAAGGGTAGCGGATGTATGCGTAATACGCGTGAGTTTGATCATTGTTAGAATGGTCTTAGCTGCTAGGTGTAAGCGTGATACGTTTGACGAAGGTTTATATAAGTCCATTTTTAGGTAGTCGAAATTGTGATTAGTTCCAGTTATAAGTGATGGTTTGTGCGTTGAATCTTGTTTAATATTGTTTCATATCTTTGGATTGATTGATGAAGACACATTTGAATTAGATATCCGATTTATTTCACCTACAATTGAAGTATGACCACTGATGCAGGTTTCAATAAATGTAGATTCTAATTCCCCCTCTACAACAATACGAAGGTGTTCACGATGATTAAACTTCATATTGTCAAGTACATACATGGCGACACCACCTTTAGATTTACATGTCATGTTCTTGTGAATACAATTGTAGTTGGGTAACTCAAAAAGGTGTGCATTGTTGTCATTTAAAAAAGGTTTCCCACAATAATATATAATCAGTTTCAATATTTGCATCAGACAGCTGTGAGAGTTGAATGTGTAATTGTTCATATTTTGATGAAAGTCCTTGTATATTTAGATGGAGTATTTTCTGCTGAAAACGGGCATGGCAAAACCTATCGGGTAGAATATGCTGAACATCATACTAGTTACTATTTATATCGGCTAAATGACAAGGATTTGCTTCAGACTCTACGTCTTCAAACAAGTGCATTAAGTCTACATCAGCATAGTTTCTTAACATTTCATCCATTGCTTCTTATGTGTCATTAGTTATGAGTCGACCACTACATTGCTAAGTCATAACAGATGGAAGACGTTTTAGCCCTGAGGTTACATAGGTACACCATAAGCTTCAATAATCCCGTTATACTCCAGTACCAAGGCGCCAACCTTTCATCACGCATCTGATGTTTACAGCAGTTGGATACATGCCAACATATTAAGGCATAGTATGTTAGTAGATTGCATAAAATAATCGAGCATATCAACAATAAATCTAAATACCTCATTAGAATACAAAATGTGCATAGTAATGACAATATAGTTCAACATAATTGCATACACAGTTGCATGAGAAAGAACCATTGTCAACAAAGAAAACCCAATTATACCAAAAATAGACATTAAATGGAAAAACATCATGCATGATAAACAATCCACAAATTATTTTAAAATCAAGTTAATGGTGTTCCACCAATCCACGTTAGTCGCTAGAGGCGCGAATACGCAACTAGACCCTGGTTGCGTATCAGCGCCTCTAGCAACTAGCGTGGATTTGTTTGCATGTTTTGCTAAAATTAATGCTTGTTTAATCATCCTCAATTAGCGTTTCATCGACTGGAAATGTACATTAATGTAGACATTATGCCTTCACATTGATGGACATGTCACACTCTATCCATATTTAGCTATGCGTGATGCTTTGGAGTCATGCGAGTTCAACAGCTGATTGTAGAATGATTATACAAGCGTTCCGCAAAATGTTCCGCCAAACGGTGCCGCATTTTACACACGTCAAGAAGAAGACGGCGCCAAGACTCTAGTCGACTCTGTCGGATTAGCTATTGTGGTACCTCATTAGTATGAATACAGCAAAGCGGACCTTATTAACAATTATCAAAATGCTATAATGATTCACCCATTTGAATTAAGGTGAAAACAATTATACCTGCATCGGTACTTCGAGTAGATGTGCCTTTAACGGTATAAAGTGCGTGTCAAATATTACACAGCCAGCTTGTCGAGATCACGAATGTTCTTGATTTGGGTAACGCGACCGGCGTTGTCCCGTATCAGGATTTTTCCGTTAATGCTCCAGGTTTCTTTGATGTTACCGTTCTTCTTGGCCATGCGACACTCGTAGATGAGACGCGAACCTGTATTTGTCCAATCGTTATTGACAAAGACTGGGTGCGTCGTCAGTGTTGTTGACGGTCCCGGCGCTGGCTGCATGAACTTGATGCCTCTTCTTGCCGTGAAAACACGGCGTCTTATTCTATACGTGGCTAGTTTGATCAGGATCTGTCGAGTTTTGTCCGGCAGCTTAGGTCCGACACTATCAATACGATCAACCTCCTCAACCGTCAATGGAGGGTGGAGCATCGAGTTTACGACTCGAAGCGTCTCCTCCAAGACGTCCTCCCCTTGTCGTTCAGGAATCCCTGAAACCGACTTCGATTGAACTACGCGAGTAACTCGAGTAATCCGAGTACCAAACGAACATCACAGATCACTTGCTCACGTGACCCTTCTTGTCATATATAAACAAGGTGAATCTTCAAGACCGCTACCCGATACAATGGCGGTTTGGAGAGGATTCACTCGAGTAACTGACGTCATTAGCAGTGACAGCCAATAGGGAACGTAGGCGCCTTACTATACAAAAAAGTAATTAAACGTTACACAACACAATCATTTAAATATGCATTAAAGTCACCACATTCTATGACATATAATATGAGACCAAGAAGATGAACATCACAATGTGTACAAAAAACAACTGATTATTTTATTTATTTACATATGGGCTTTGTCTCGGTGATCAAGATCATCGTTGTTCTGTTGGATTACTCTCGTGGTACTGCGTGCGCAACGTAAACCGGATACCACGTTAGGGTTACGCGAGTAACCCGCGTACGCCAATCGAAGTCGGCCTGAGATCTTCAAGTAGTTTCTTCTGGGATATTGTTCCAGATCATCAGCCTTATCCTCCAGGACTTCCACTCGTTTCTTCAGGTTTGAAATCTGCTTATCTTTACTGCCTTTAGCCAGATTGATCGACCGTAGTTCGGCTACCTGGTGTCGTAGCTCGTCCGCGAGAAGTTCTTTCAATTTTTTCGCCACTTTCGGTTCACAAAGCGCCTCAACGAGGTCGGACGAGAAGCTTGTGGTCGACGTGGTCTAGGCAAACATTGTAGTTGTAACCGCGAAATCAAGGTAGATCTGGATTCAACAAATGTACTACCTAGTATAAGGCGTGCAAGTCTTGCGCGCGAAAACGAGGCTGGATGCCGTTGGGGGCAGAAAGTCCATAATTTTCTCCATGTATAGGACGTTTTGTTTTTGGTTGTAATAATCGAACTGCTCCAGTCTAACTATTTCAGTTATACTGTCCGAAGGATTATTACAAGCAGAAGCAGTGGAACACTATGCGGGTGACAATGCTCACGGAAATCATGAATTGTAATCGATTATTATGGTGGTTGCAATGGGTATGGCATCGGCCATCGCCGCTCTTGTACTTGCGTTTGGCGATCTTCAATAATAATGAAAAGTGCCATTTTTGCCAAACGTATACATGTGTTATGATTATATGCATTTAGACAACTTGTCAGATATAAGTGCTTATCGAAACCACAACGTACAGCTATGTAAAATGCAAATCCCGTAAAAGACACATACGACCTAAAATTGTGGGGAGTGTCTATTATCTGCACTACACTACGCGCGGAGTCTCGCCATTTGTCGTGACCCACTTGCACGCCCTATTGTCTTGTTAACTGGGTTTCGCTTTCCGCAACAGTCAGTCTACAAACACAATGCTCGCTATATTCGTGAGCTTCTTAGCTTCGTGTGTTCTAGACACGTGCTTGTATTACTTATTTGTTAATCCGCTACCGACGAGAACTACGCAGAAGGAAGGCATGCTGAACCGCCGGTGAACCATCGTTAGGGACCGGCAAAAAAAATCAAAATAGATTTACCACGTTTATGATGGTGCATGTCGATTGGATGTATAATAGATAACAATATACCGTTTACAGATTTTAAATATCTTTATGCAGTAAAAAGTTACGGCACATTTAAATTTCAAAATACGGTACAAAATCTGTGACCTCGGCTCTGGCCTGCACAGCGCGCTGTGTAGCACACGTTCACTTGCCAATATTAGTGATACGATACTCAAATAAACTTATACATTTAGGATATTAACCACATTAGAAAGATTATATTTTTAGATATTTATTCACACGAAAATATCTTTTCTTTTTGAAATATTATCGTTTTCAAAGATGCAGTTAGATTAGAATCTGATATTAGATTACTCCAAGTTGGCCGTCATTGCATCAGCGCACTCCTGACAATGGGAGGTAAATTCAAAACAATTTAGCTATAATGCGCTACTTGCGAGTTATATGAACATTTCAGGGTCTTCTTACTAAGTATTCATCTAACTACTATCCAAACTTCAGAAAACTTCCTCCGCGTGCTACGAAGATATAATTATTCGAACATAGCACATATTCACTCATAAAAATAAAAAATAAATAACCCACCTAAAATATTGCAATTCACACGGCCGCATTCTCTGTAATTTTGGGTCTCAGAAAAATTTGGTTTCACCGTCATACGATTAATACGAGGCTCTTAAAAGGAGTTTCCCTGGGCCTCCCCTCATGAGCAGAAAAACCTAGTGGACACAAATTTCAACCTAGCGGATTTGCTGGTCCCTACCATCGTTGCCAGCTATATACGCACATGAAATTAACTTGACACATCTGGTTTCAGCGTTCGATCCTTGCCGTTCGATGAAGTGCCACGTTAACAGAAGGTGCGTGGTCACGGGTCACCCATACAAAAACGATGGGAAATGGGACGCTCGCTGCGTATGTGACGACGACCACAAAGGAGCGCGCTGTCAATGTAAGTTGCGACGTGCTCCATGCTGTGTGTTTTGAACCTCTCGGTATAAGTTACAACTAACGTTCGATACATCCTTGCGTTAGGCTCAAGATGCAAATGATGATAAGAAATTGTCACTGGCGGAGTGTGACACTAGAGTCTTGTTCCACTACAAAGAACTTATGCCGTGACCTAATTACGCGAACACCGGCGAAGTCATATATCTAGTGTGTATTCAACAACTGCATACTTTTTGTACATAAATAAATGTTTTATATTTACTTTCGAACAAAATCTGCAGGGCTATTTTCGACAGAGAGAAATAGATCGATCTAAGTAAACGTTTGACCTGTTTCAGATCGTTTGTACATGTGTACACCTAATTTCAATAGATTCTGCGTGAACAGCTGCAAATACATGGTGAATGGGCTGTACCCTTCCTGTCTAACATGCCGAAAATACGTAGTATGTCACGACAAACACACGGAAGTAAAATCCTGTCCAAAAAAGCCATATTGGGGCTTTGACCGAACAGAGAGGAAGTGCCGTTATAAATCGCCTGATTGCTTCGACTGTGATGGTACGCTGCAAACAATGTCTTTAATGTAGAATCTAGAATGTTTCTGCGCGCCTTTATATGTATGAATTAGGTACGCGGATAGGCGCACGTTTGCATAGTCATGTACAGTTATAATTATTATGTGTGTTATCTCTCGTGCGTACATTTGAAGTCACAACAGTTGTATGTGTTTCATGCTGCAAGACCCATGCCAAAATTCTCCGTGTCTGAATGGCGGAAAGTGTCGTGGCTATAATTCGAATTACTATTGTCAGTGTCCCGAAGGAATGGTCGGCGGTCGTTGTCAATGTACGTATTTCATGGAAACCTTATTATAATCCAATCTTAGTTGTAGTCTATGTCAGTGTGTGTACGCTTTCGGTGTGTATACCTATGATACATCTTGCTCCTTAGTAATACATATTTAGACAACTTTCAAAATGGCCAATTCAGAAATGGTATGCATAGAATTTCTTGCAAACGAAATCCGGTACACTTCGCAATTGTCCAGTTTCGGCAGCATAAGCATAGCATTATTATGTGAGTTCATTTATTATAGGTGTATAATCGTTTACTGTTAGTGACTAAGTAAATCGATTCGAAACGAACGAACTAAAAACACGGATTAGTTTATTATAGCGCGTAATAGACGGCGCGTTGGTAAATGTATTGTTCTAAAAACTGCGGCAGGTGGCTCAACGGGTGTGAACAGGGCGCGTGGCAGGCGCGTGGCGATTGTGAAAAGCAGTACAGGAAATGGAGCTCGACGCCGCGAAATCGCCTGTATTTCTGATTTCAAGATGTTTGCCAGTGAAACTTCGATATACGCGCGAACTGCTGAGAATTTTTTTATTATTTGATGACACTCTCCGTTTTGCGGTACGCAGTTTAAATGTGGTGAAGTGAACTAAAATGTCGGTAATTTTCTAGTTAAGTTAACTGACCTAAATTATTAGGGCCTTTTCAAAACGGTTTTACCACATTTTTTGATGTGTTTGGCACGGGCGTCAATATTTTATTGTATTGAACGAAATTATAAGCAACTCTTCACACTGATCATCACAGTGGAGTTAACAAACAGCCCGTGGAATTTATACCCAAAACAATGCTGTTTTAGTTTTGCTGCACATTGATGACTTTACATTTATCGCGCATGCGCAGAAACGTCAATCGCAAAGTTTACGCATCTACACGTTTTGTGTAGGTCTATTGTAATCACTTAAATACATCTGCCTCTGCCCTCTGCGATGGATATTAAAAGATTCTGTACTGCTATACCACGCCAAGCGCAGACTCCGTTGCAAGTAGGGGACGTCGAAGTTGTCGATGAAGCTGTTGGAGAGAAAACAGGGAGAAACAGCACACTACAGGAAACGTTGCCCATCCTGCCGTCGGCGTCATACCAGCCAAGGGATGTCGGCTGCATACCGGTGCAACGACTCGCTAAGCGAACACTGTCTTTCCAGCGCACGTGGTTTGAAAGCTATCCGTGGCTTCACTTCGACGCTGACCTTGGCGGAGTGCTCTGCTTTACTTGTGCTAAAGCAGCAAGTCTTGACTTGGCCGGCATGGCTCGCTGTTCTGAGGAGACATTTATTTCGAAGGTTTTTTTCAAATGGAAGAAGGCAATTGAGAAATTCAAGAACCACCAAAAGACATCTGCGCACATTAAGTGCACATCACCTGGAAGGGCAACGTAAGGCACGCAACGCTCTGATGAAGATTGTGACGACCCTGCAATACCTCGCGCAGCAGGATTGGCAATGCGCGGCAAGGAGGCAAGCGATGGCAACTTCGCAAAGTTGTTGGAGCTGAGGAGCGGCGATGACGACGTACTAAAGAGGTGGCTGACGCGTACAGCCTCTTACACCAGCGTTACGACTCAAAACGACCTGCTGAAGGTCATGGCACACATGGTGCTGCGAGGAATTTGTAAGAACGTTGGCCATTTGGGGCTAATTGTCGATGGCACGCAAGACGTGCAAGGCGCTGAACAGGAAGCGATATGTGTGCAATATGTAGACGATGCATACAATGTTTACGAAGACTTCCTAGGCCTATACAGCGTATCTGAGACTACTTGTGCCAGCCTCAGCAACATGTTACAAGACGCACTGCTCAGGCTCAACCTCCCTATGACGCACCTGAGAGCGCAAACCTATGACGGAGCCAGCAATATGTCGGGCAAATACCAGGGTTGCCAGGCTCTGACCAAGACGGTACAACCACTGGCGCACTACACGCATTGCGGTGCACACATCACGCACCTGATCTGTGCGAAGGCCATCGAGAGTGCACCATTCCTCCGCGATGCTCTGAACGTGGTGCAGGAACTGGGCGTCTTCTACAATTCGTCCGGCAAATTCAAGAAAATGTACCTAGATCAGCACGTCACGGACGACAATCCTGCCACTTCATCTCTGAAGCCGCACTGTCCGACTCGCTGGCTGTCACGTGGAGTTGCCATTAGGGCCGTCCTCGGCAACTTCGCGGACGTGCTGGGGGCACTTGATGAGGCATCGTCTACATTTGGTAGCAGCACAGCAGCAAGGGCTAACGTCATCCACTGCCTCCTGGCTTCTGCGAAATGTGTACTCAGACTCATGGCGTCTCTCCCGGTGATCGAGTGCCTCGAAAACTTCAACACAGTGCTACAAAGTGCGGAGACAACTGTTGCCGGGATGTTAGCTGCTGCGTCTGTTGTCCGCAACAACCTTCGTCTACTACGGCGTGACATTGACATGGAGTTCCACGCGATCTTTGAGGCTTCGACTGACAAGACTCAACACCTAAACATTGAGCCACTCTCCTTGCCGCGCCAACGGAAGATTCCGCGACGATACGACGACGGTGATGAACCACACACGCACACCAGAGCAATACTTCCGTGTGCAATTCTTGGCGGCAGTTGACAGTGTTCTGGCTAACATCGACGCTTTCTTCACATCTATGGACTTTACCTCGTACAAGCAGTTGTCCGACATGCTGACCAGCGGAGTTGTAGACGAAGACGTTGTTTCCCGATACCCGGAACTCTCAGAGTCACTACGGCAGGAGCTGACCTTCTTCTGCCGACAGTACGAGCACTCCAGTGTGGACAAAGTGCGTCTCACGTTTCGCGACATGGTCCCAGAGTTGCGAAAGTTGTTTTCACAAGTATCAACCCTGCTTCGTCTGCTTCTGGTGTCGCCTGCAAATTCGTGCTCTGCCGAG
>OZ024855.1:43940601-43958101 GCA_964017155.1 Oasisia sp. SBJ-2009
TTCTGAATTCTCTGCTAATCGACTACCTTCGTGTCCCCAAACAATTATGCAATAATAGGATTAGAAAATTGTATAAAAGTGTCATTATTTTAGCGGTAATACCAGGTACATGCTTTAATTTACGTTTGTTTGCATTTTGTACGTGTTTTCTGCTTGTTTTTATGTGCATAGTTAATCCTAAGAAATAAAATGCATCACTTTTTCAATATTAATATTATTTATTTTTAAAAGTACGAGTTTGCTTCTCCTTGCATGAAACACCATATAATTCTTTAGATTTGTCATTGTTTATGGAAATTCTATTTATGTTTAGCCATTCCATAGCTTTACCGAGTTCCTGATTTATTTATTTATTTATTACTTTTTTATGTTGTGAGCTATCCTAGAACTGCAATAATGCGATGGAAAGAGTTGTATCATCTGCGATCATGATAAATAAACAAATACTACTGAGGTACGGGTAACCATTAATATAAATAGTATACAATAACAGTCCATATTCAGTGCAGTACAATGAAACCATATCGGTTATCGAACAAAATGTTAGTTTAATTATAAATGGAAGATAACCGAGTAATGCTAATTTACTCTAGTAACTTTAGTATGGTTGTTTGTTGAGAAATAGGCTTATGATATTTAAATTATATGGGATCATCGTTTTTAAATATTGGATTTACTCTAGCAGTATTGAGGTTATCTGGACAAATTTATTTAGCACTTTATTTATTACCACAGTCAATGATTTTATGATGGCGGGTTCAATTATGTTTTTACAATTTTGAAGATATACTATCAATTCCGTAACTATGTCCTGTGGGAAGATTGTGTATTATTTTCATTACTGCCTCTTTATCTAACTTTTAAAACTAAGCGTATTAGTTTATTTGGGTAATATCTAAAATATTTAGTGCCTTCATATTTAATATTATTTACAACTATTTTTATGAAATAGTTATTAAATGTAGTATCAATGTATTGTCATTGTGTGCGGTCTCTTGTAAATAAATAGGGAAACTTGATATATGTTGTTTATATACATACATGTATATGTTTTCGTGGATTTCGTATATCGTTATTAAAAACTTGAAAATGAGATATATAATAAATGTGTTTAGCTGCCCGGAAATTGTAATTGTATATACATTTTGTCTCGATATTTAATTGATGTCAATAAACCATGAGTAATCCAAGTTGATTTATTAATATAAATAATGTTATGGTGATAGGTAAAGGTCCAAATAACATATAGGACAGAAGCCTGGAAGTGGAATGTCCATAACGAAACTGTGGTGTTTTAACATATTATTCCCAAGCAAGAAATAGGTAACCCGAAAGAACAGATATAAATAAACCATTTATACTATGAACAGATAACGTAACTTAACGTAACAACTGTAGTCGGGGCGCACGGATCCAAATTTTGGAGGTAGTGGACACCTCGTGCTATTTTTGGTTGTCGTGTATTTTATTAAACGTCAAACCCTCCCGAACAATATTCCAGAGGGCAACCTTCTCAAATCAGTGTACCTCACTCCGAAAATTGCGTTTATATCCATGCCCTTAATGGCCCAGTTGTATACATTTATCTTTCCCCATTTTCACAGTAACTGTATAACAACAATTTTAAGTGTAGTATCAAATAATCAGGAATGACGAGAACTATTAGTTATGGCAATAGCTTTTTGATACGTTTATTTTTCAAGATGCCAGATACAAAACATTGGACAAAAATAACGATAAATCAGTTCGGTTTCCCAGTTGACATCACACAAAAGGAGTTATAGTTACCTTAATATGTAATCAATATACTTATGTAATATATCAAGATGATGTGCATTCAATTGCCTACTGAATAGTGCAAAGCAATAGCAAAATAGTGCTACGTTATACGTAATCCCGAGCCAAACATCTACCCAACCCCATAAGTGTTGCGCAATCGTGACGTGACGCAAATCGGAGTAGATGTCATTGATTGTATCATTTTCGCGTTCCTTAGGGTAATATACACTATTAAAGACAGAGCACTGATGCATAATCTACTGCTGGTTATTAATACGATGTTTGTTAAGACAACATAAAATTATGATAACATTATTCGAAAATAAAAACATACCAAGGTGGTATTCAATCACATCTTAAAGATTGTTCTGAGTCACCTGTGTCATTCTTGTCACAGCCATTGTTTTCAACAAGAGTCCGAACAGGTATTACTCGCCTACATTTGGTATCGTTCCGTTTGAACTTGCAAGCAGCACAACGCGGCACTTGGCATTTAGCGAAAGAACAATTACAAGGGCATTTGCTGGCGACACGTAACTTGTATACCATTGTGAAAGTTCTGGTAAAGGCGGCACCGTCAAAGATACTGGTTCCAAATGTGTGGAACCCGTCTTCCAACCGATATCTAATAATTTCTCCTCCATCTTCAAGTGAGTCTCTTTCAGCACAGCTGTCAACCTCAAGCCTTACAGCCTTGACGCATCGATCCATTTGACTCAAACAAAGCTTGCGGTACCTTAGAACATTCATATTCTCCGATGGTTTCCTCAAGATTGACATTTTCCCCAATACCTTTCTGATGAAGAAGGCGTATCAGCATGACAACTTCATTGATAAGCTGCTACGTCTGCTTCTGCAGCACAGTAAGATGTTATTGAGGATGCGGTTCTTCAAATATGCTGTCACGTACCTTTTGGACTTTGCGTTGTCATTCAACTATTCCTGGAGCTCAGTTTTGCAAATATTTTTCACAGTTTCCAGTGTTTTCATGATAGTTACAGTGGCTCACTGTTTCGTGGCAATATTTAGTATGTTGCTGGAGTCTACCTTGACGGGATTGATCAAGTGCTGTTTTTATGCATGCTTGATTGATCATTTCCTGGTTTCCATCTTCGTGGGATTGTTAGACTGCAGATGGTTCATCACTTCTTTGAAATGGAATGATACCTCAGATACACAAGATTTGTGTAATGCTACTTGGTTCGTACTTTAGCATCCATGGGTATTTATGTAAGCCCACTCGCACTTTCCTTCACATCTATGCTTTATGTCTGCCCATGAGCTATGTCAGAAGTGATACATTTGAATGACTCAGCTTTTTTCGCACATCATATTGACATTTCGTGAAGTACTGATATACATATGGTGCTGGGTTCTTCAGGTTGTTCATTTCCTTTAGGCACATTGGCAGCGAATAAATGTAGTTGTGGTGACCAGCAGCAACAACAAATGGGAGCATGTTATTATACTAAACCAAATGTTCCCAATTGCCCATTTTCACATTGTTCAAATGCACCCGTGCCTCCCGTAGTCATTTGTGTTCAAAACCGGTGTTAGCCGTTCCTTGCTTACACAAACCAGTTTCTATAAGGATAAGACTCCACATAATTTTACCAACTGCGCCCATAGCGTTTACAGTGAGATGAAACTACACACATGACAATAAGATGCCAATGTCATCATCAGGAGAAGCTTGCTCCCGTAGCCCATATGAAATATCGTGTAAAGCCTGATCAGCCATAACTACTGTGTGTTTCACCCCAAACTTATTGGCCAGCTTTGCTGCATATTCTAAGCGGATCTATTTGAACAGAATGGATCATTAAACCATACATAAAGTATGTGGCTGGCACTGTTGAAGCCAGTGTTGTGTAGAAAGCATTCCAACATTGATAGTGGTTGCTTCCGAGCTCTACTTTCTTTACGGATGACGAACGGCAAAATTGCCATGCCACAATCATCAACTGAAACTATTGATTACATATAGGTTGCAAATATATAGCCCTCAACTTTACAAGTAATCTGGCTTTAAGCTTTTCGCACAAAGAAATGTAGTGTGGTTAAATTTGAGAAGGTATGGCGCTCGACAACAAAAAGATTCAATACGTTATGATGATAACAGTGCGAAATTCTTCGTCCTTGCCGTCACCAAATTGTTTTCTTTAACAATCAAAATAGCTTATGCAGACGAGACGTTACCGTTTTTTAGACATTGTCAAATATAGTGATGTCACATATCATATAATTGGTAATCATAAGTGTCCGTTGTGTTTATTTTGTTAGTTTCGTATTTGTTGTCGGTAAAACACCGTAGACACCAAACTAAGTTAAAATGACTGATACGCTGCAAAACATGTCATTCAAACATGATAACATACCTCATGTATTTAAAAACAAGAATACGTTATATTTAATTTACTTATTAGACGCAACGTATTTATATATTCAAGTTATTCCAGGGAGTATGTTAAAATCTAACGTCAAACCAAAATGAGGTGGAGAAGTATACACTGTATGTTGTTTCTAGAACAAGTGATGTTCAAATGTATTTTACAGTTGTATGGTATAAATACACCGAGAAATGAATGGGGATACCTTTGATATGTGCACTCATTATATAGCTTGAATATGTAGTAAGGTGACTACGGTACATTTATATGAAATCGACGACAACACGGAAATGTTTGTCTACTTATTCTTAAATTGTTTGTTTCTCGTTGCTTTAAAGTATATACATTTTTATTATATATTTGTGGTCTGTATTCCTCTCACCATTCCGGATATATTTTGGTACAGAGACTAGCTAATTGCATTAAATAAACCATGAATATTTCACTTAACAGTCATTCAGACACCTTCGGGCCTGAATTGAAGTTTAATTTTCAAGTGCCGTGTTGTGTTGCTTGGCCATACTATGGGAAAGATATCCAATATGGGCGAGTAATACCTGTTTGAATTCTTGTTGAAAAAATGGCTATGACAAGAGTGACACAGATTACTCAGAACAATGTATAAGATGTGATTAAGTAACACCTTGATGTGTTTTTTATTTCGAATAATGCGTGTTATCATAATTTTATATTGCCTTAACAAACATTGCATTAATAACCAGCAGTAGGGTATGCATCAGGACTGTCTTTACTAGTGTATTATTACACTAAGAAACGCGAAATTGATACAATCAATTAAATCCACTCCTATTTGCGTCACGTCACGATTGCGCAACACTTAGGGGGTGGGGTACATGTTCGGCTCGTGATTGCGTATAATATAGCACTATTTTACTACTGCTTTGCATAATCCAGTAGGTAAATGAATGTACATCATTGTGATGTATTATATAAATATCTTGATTACATATTAAGGTAATTATAACTCCTGTTGTGTGATGTCAACTGCGAAACCGAACTAATTTTTCGATATATTGTTCAGTGTTTTGTACCTGGCTTCCTAATAAATAAACATATCAATACGATATTGCCATACATATTAGTTCTCGTCATTCCTGATTATTTGATACTACACTTAAGTTTGTTGTCACACATTTACTGTGAAAATATGGAAAGAGAAATGTATGCAGCGCGGCCATTAAGATACCACATAAGCCTGAATGTAAATGCAATTTTCGGAGTGAGGTACACTGATTTCAGAGGGTTGCCCTCCGGAATATTATTAAGGAAGGTTTGAAGTTTAGAAAATGACAGGGCAACCAAAAATAGCACGAGGTGTCCACTTCGACCCCCGTGCGCCCCGACTATGCACGAATAACAATTGGAGCCTAAAGAATTCAAAGATAAACTGAAAAAGTAAATAAACAGCGTGTGCACGTAATTAGCCCGATTACATCACATGCCTGAGTTGCATATCACCGCCCCCTATCGATCCTGTAGGCTCCCCATTTTACTAGTTATTCCCATTTTGTGTCAAAACATTACGTCAATCCAAAATGAGGGGTGACGTATATGTTAGTTCAAAAACATGTGATGTGCTGATACATTTTACAATGTCGTGGTAAATAACAACAGAGGAAAGAATGGGGATCATTTTGATATGTTAACCATATATTTTGAATATATATTAAGAGAACTACGGTAAACGTTACATGATGTCGATGACGAAACGGAAGTGTTTTTTTTTTTAAATATTGCTGAATCTATTCCCTTAAAATGTACATTTCAATAACATATTTATTGTGTTTATGCTTCTCTGCAATACGAATAGTTTGCCATAAAAACTAGCCTTGTAGCCCTAAACAAACTATGAGAAAAACAAATTGCAATTGTGACTAAACGGCCATTCCGGCACCCTATACGTCTGAATTTAAGTGCGATTTTCGGAGTGAGGTACACTGATTTCAGAGGGTTGCCCTCTGGATTATTGTTAAGGAAGGTTTGAAGTTTAGAAAACAACAGGGCAACCAAAAATAGCACGAGGTGTCCACTTCGACCACCGTGCGCCCCGACTACTGCTGATAAACACAAAAGTTACTATAATTACCTATGACACGCCGATGACGTATTAATGTATCATTTGTATTTTATTGTAGCATATGAGTTGTAATAAAACTTGTGTTATTGTATTTGTTGTTATTATTATTATTATTACTGTTATAATTTTATTTTGATTTCTACACCTGGAGATTCAAAGGTAGCGCATTTAAGAAACATATTTCCATATGCTAAGCTCCGTTTGTGAATGTGTACTTTTAAATATAAATATTACTGTAACATTTGCTGACCAAACTGTCGTATGAAAACCACACTAGACGCAAAAAGACAAGGACTAATAGCACTTCTTCAATTTAGGCTAAGAATACGTGTTCCAGATATAACAGACCAGAAAACACTTAATAAACAAAATATAAATTAGTCATAATTCGGTTCCATTAAATATGTTCTGAACCGTTTGAGAACAACACATTTATAAAGTTGTAACTTTGTTGAAAGTTAGATTACTGATGGCAAACATTTTACAGCTTTCAATGCCTGTCACTTAAACTAAAAATGGGTTATCATGATTACTAAAATGTTTACTGCTGGTACAATTACTACTGCCGCTGCCGTGATAGTCACCTACATGCTCTTCTACTTTTTCTTGTACAGTTGACATGACCGTTTGCAATAGCAATCCGTGCATGAATGGAGGCTCGTGTAATTTATATTGGACGTATAACAGTACTAGACACGCTGTCGCCCCCGCCAAAATATGCCACTGCGCGATAGGCTATGTCGGCGAGAGCTGCGAAAGTGAGTACAAGACTGCGTTGATGACAGAAAGGGAAAGGTTTTAATCATTTTAAATTTGATATAAAGAACACGTGTAAAATCATAAAGGAAGTATTGTCTGAACATAAAACAAATAAATCATTTCCAAAATATTTTAAAGATTCTGATTCTATAGTGACAGATAAATCTGAAATTGTAAATAAATTCAATGAATATTTACCAATATAGGTAGTAACCTGACAAATAATATTAAATATAAAGGCATTCGTGGACATATATATTATCTAAATAAAATAGTAGAAACTAACTTTACATTGTTGAAGAAGATGTCTTAAAGAGAACAATAATTAATTTACCCAACAAAAGTAGCTATGGATATGATGGTCTCTCCACTAAATTGCAAAAAATTCTTGAACCAGCACTAACCAAATTTCTAGCTTTATTAACAAACCAAGTGCTAACCACAGGAATATCCCCTGATAAATTAAAAATTGCAAAGGTAATCCCAGTCTATAAAAAGGAGAGCAAACAGTATTTAGTAATTATAGACCAATATCACTTCTACCAGCTATTTCAAAAGTACTGGGAAACAATAATACTTTTTGAACAACTGTTATCTTACATAAAAGACGCTAAGCTTTTATTTGGTCATCAGTATGGTTTTCGACCGAAACATTCAACAGAATGTGCGGCACTTGAACTAGTAGATAGAATAATAGTCCAACTGGACAGAGATGAAATGCCAATTAACATTTATTTAGATCTTTCCAAAGCGTTTGATACCATTGATCATGCACTTTTAATTGCTAAATTTAAATATTATGGTATACATGGTATATGAAATAAATCTCAAATTATTCAGCAGCTACCTAGAAAATCGTAAACAATACACGGAAATTGACAATGTAAAATCAAATACGTCATTAATGACAACAGGTTCAATCCTGGGACCACTTTTATTTATCATATATATCAATGATTTTGCTCAGGCAAATAAAATGTTTAACTGTCTCATTTACGCCGACGATACAACTCTATCAAGTACACTAAACAATGATAACATACATGACCAAAATCTAGAAACATTAATAAACAAAGAACTTATTAAGATAAGTGAGTGGCTCAAAATCAATAAATTATCACTAAATGTAGTAAAATCTAAATACATTATATTTTAAACGAAAAAGAAAAATATACAGACACTCAACCTGAAGATAGACAATATAGATATTGAACAAGTTACCGATTTAAATTTTTGGGGTTTAATTATAGATACTAATTTAAACTGTAAAAAGCATACTGAAAAAATATCAAATGCTTGTTCTAAAAAAATTGGAATTTTAAACAAATTGAAACATGTTACCTCTGGATATTAAAAAAATATTATATCATTCATTAATAGTGCCACACATAAATTACTGCATCATGACATGGGACTTTGAATCAAACAGAATAATTAAACTACAAAAAAGCCCTGAGAATTATTACTTTAAGTAACTACATTTCCCATACTGAACCACTGTACAAAAAACTCAGCTTATTAAAAGTAGACGACATCCTTAAATTACAACAATTAAAATTTTACTATAAATATCTACACCATGATTTACCATTCTATTTACAAAATTTGAGGTTTATGTCTAAACATGAAGTACATAGTCAGGATGCAAGAGACAACAATAAAATAAACACTTATAAAGTTAAACATGCTTTTGCACAGAAATGTCTCAGGCATTCTTTGCTACTCTTATTAAACAACCTACCTGAAATAGTTAAAGAAAAACTAATCTCACATAGTACACAGGGATTTGCCAAGTATTTGTTACAAAGCTATCGAGTAGCATGTACTATACAAGACTGTTATGTAGGTATGCAACATTAAGAATCAAAAATCACCTATCAACTTTATGCTGTATGTATACTTACTTATATCTCTACTTACTTATATCTCTATTTACTTAGACTTAATAATTAAATAGTGGCTTAGGGTAAAATAGCCACGTCAGCGGCGCACATGGATCTTTACTTGAAGGTTTTTGTTTTTTTCTCTCGAAGAATTTGTCTTTTAGAAAATTGAATGATTTTGTATATGAAATTGTTTTTGAAAGGTGGCTCCTCGATAGCGACTAGCATGGTCTTAGAGGAGTCTCTTAGCCGTATGTTGTATTACTGTATTACAAATTATTATATACTATTACCAGGTTTATAATGATCGTTATATTTGTATTTGATTCTGAGTTGTTTTGACATGGATATAGTTTATGTATTTGGTTGAAATACTGGACGAATAAAAAACATCATTCATTCATTCACACTAGACCCAAAAAGAATATGACTAATTGCAGTTCTTCTTCAATTTAGGCTATGAATACGTGTTCCAGATATAACAGACCAGAAAACACTTAATAAAGAAAATATGAATTAGTCATAATTCGGTTCCATTAAATATTTTCTGATCCATTTACACATTTATAAATTTGTGACTTTTGTTGAAAGTTAGATTTTTGATGGCAAATCTATTACAGCGTCACTCAAACTACGCATTAGTTATCGTGATTACTGAAATGTTTTCTGCTAGTACAATTACTGTTCCACCGCCGTCGCCGTCGCCGTCGCCGTCGCCGTCGCCGTCGCCGTCGCCGTCGCCGTCGCCGTCGCCGTCGCCGTCGCCGTCGCCGTCGCCGTCGCCGTCGCCGTCGCCGTCGCCGTCGCCGTCGCCGTCGCCGTCGCCGTCGCCGTCGCCGTCGCCGTCGCCGTCGCCGTCGCCGTCGCCGTCGCCGTCGCCGTCGCCGTCGGCGTCGGCGTCGGCGTCGGCGTCGGCGTCGCCGCTACCGGTGCATCGACAATGGGCTACTACATCTACACTTGTATAGCTTAGTTGTAATGTATGTATATGTATGTATGAGGGGTATGAAAGTGTGTATGCCAGTTTGTACTGCATGAATGCTATCGCTGCAACGCAGACAATTATTTATAATGTTACTTGGTAATAAACTGTCTCAATTGAACTATTGATAATGACATTTATTTGTAGGTTGCCTCTATAAATTAGTAGAAGTGAAAAACAAGCGTCATTTTGGCGGCATCTTGATGGCAACCAATCAATATATTACTGAGTGCAAAGAAAGTTGCGCCAAGGTATTTAGCAAGTGTGGTGGTATCGACTATGTCGATAGCTATTGTTATATCATACCCCCAGAAATGTATAACAAAAATAAGCTGATGGACGAATATGACGCTCTTCACTTCATCGTCGAACCGTGCGAAGACAAAAACAAGAATAAATAAAATAGACAAGGCAGTAGCATGAAATGGTTACATTTCTGAATGATCCATTGTCTGTCAGTGTTTGCAATGATCCAGATCCTGCGCAAGGTATCAGGACAATATCCCACCGGAACTGTACATTAAGCACTGATATTATTTATTTAGTTTGGTTACACTATGTCGTAGGCTATTCATCTTTCGTACTGAGGTACGTATGCCTGCTTACTCGCTGGTAGCATATGTCATCCACCATTGCCCTACACCTATATCGGTTTGACGCTTTGTCGCAATGTTTCGCTCGACATGTCCTCTCTGTTTTCTTTCGCTTTCATGTCTCTCTGTCAGGTGTTTCAGGGGCGGCGTATTCTTCTGTCCCAGGCAGATTCCTCCAGATGGCTTGTTTGGTGAACTTGGATAACTGTTTCCTCACTGTATGTCCTGTTTGATACTTTTATTAAACATAGTTCATGTTCCTAGTGATATATGTTGATGATTTCACATGCTGTGTTGTGTTATTTGATTAAAATTAAACTTGCAATATACGTAACTCTGTTATGCATATATACTGGATGTTCTTAGGTGGTATGTACGCATGTTAGTTTCAATACAAACATACTGTTCTACGACACTACTCTGCTCCGAAAACTGGTGATTAGCATAACGTCATATCAGACCTTGCTTCTCCTCGTGTGTGTGTGTGTGTGTGTGTGTGTGTGTGTGTGCGTGTGTGCGTGTGTGCGTGTGTGCGTGCGTGCGTGCGTGTGTGTGTGTTTGCGTATGTGCGTGCGTGCGAGCGTGCGAGCGTGCGTGTGTGCGTGTGTGCGTGCGTGCATGTGTGTTTATATATCTGATGTATGGACAGTGCGGATTGAACTAGCATCAATATTATAGTAAGGACTGTTCAATGTTCCACTTGATACATTACAGAAGGTAATGACGTTGGCAGGTCAACAGTGTGTTCATATTGTGTCAAACACGTTGACCATAATGAGGTATTACAATAACTAATCCGACAGGGGACGCTCTAATGCAACTAGGGTCAGAGCCTTAGATACACAGAGTTTGGCCAATTGAAAATATGGGCGCCATTTTCGAAACAAAAAGGGAATTCATATAATTTAATGTTTTGCCGTTACTTGAGCATCCCCAATCAGAACAGTAGGGCATTATATGCTATACTGCTTGAAGACCTTTCAATTTAGACCGAAAATGGCCTCCACGTTAATCGACCAATCAAAAATCTGGACGGTATTGGCCAAACTCTATATATCTCAGGCTCTGACTATGGTCTTTATGCCATCTTTACGTATTCTTGACATGTGTAACATGCGGAATGTTTTGCTGAAAATTTTGCGAAACGCTTCTTTAAATCATCCTACAATCAGCTGTTGAACTCGCATGACTCCAAAGCATCACACATAGCTAAACATGGATAGAGTGTGACATGTCCTTCAATGTGAAGGCATAATATGTACATTAATGTACATTTACAGCCGATGGAACGGCGACTGGTGGCCCGACGACAGGTGTGCTGGCTCGATGCCGGAACGGATGTTTAAAATCATCTACAGCTCGCCGTATGCATCACACGAGACTGCTACGTCTTCACACATAGTTAAATATTGATATCGTATAACATGTCCACATTAATGTACATTTACAGTCCACGGAACGTTGCGGGACGTTCGATCGAATTTATTGCCAAAATGGCGTTGTTTTGGCTGTTCTGTCTATAGAGCACACATACGGTATACCCACACATACAAATTATCGCTGGCTACGCGCCTGCACGGTCAATAGCTTACCCATCATACACATGAAAAGGTATTTCACTATATAGTGAAAGAGTGATATAATTGTTTTTGGTCATGGTTTCTGATAAAAGCTGTGCAACGACACCAACGTGGAAACGTAGGCCTAGCCCAGGGTCAGGCTGATGCACAGTTTCTTAATCTTAAACATAAACATCAAATTGTTGAAATCGATCACATCATACACAAACACACAGAGGATTCGAATAACTACATGTTTTCTTCATGTGGCATACTATTTGTTTCATATTACTATAATTACATGCCGTGGCTTGGGTGATGGGTAGTTATTCACAATTTTAATTTGTTTAAAAACAATTTGGCATACTTTTCATGGACGTGACATATCACTTATACAGTAATAAGATAACTGAAGCCTATGGCTAACGAGACAAAAAATCAGTCTTACTGCGACAGTGATGATGGCAGCTGGTCACTGTCAGTTGAGTTATTATGCCAGCTCTTTTTAGAAGAGTATTTGCCATTGGTCTACTTTACATTGTTGTACGTCACGTCATCAGTACATTCGTAACAAATACGTCAAGTTTTCGCAAAATAGTTACGAATATTTGTTTTCACCACGTGTACAATATAAACACAAGCAGAACCACGTGGAAACATTATCACGTGTACCGTGTGAACAGAGGGTGTCCACGTCGACACATGCTAGTTACTCATTGGTCGAAAAATGTCCTGTGGCGGAACCCACTTGGTGAGTCAAAACGTGTGTGCCGGTTTCATTAAGTGGCGTAAGTGTAAGCGCAATTATGCGGTGTAACAGCTACTAGTCGATGTAGCTTGCGGCCGGTTTCATGAAACCAATATAGCATTCGCGTAAATAAATCGACGTAGAATTAACCTAATTATGTCGCGGTGGGGAATCCTTGTATCTATGGTGTCTCTGGACACCCCTTTTCTCTTTAGCTGTCAGCTTTGCCGTTCGTATAGCAGATGGCAAGCTATGATGATGATGTAAACATAAAAAAAATAGTTATGCTGAGAGTGGGCGTGTCGGGAGCATCAACGAACTTTGGGAGCATACCAAAAATATTTCATCTAGCGTAAAGTTACGATTACTAAATACATGGCGCAGCGTAAGTGCAGCTATGGAGTTTTTTTTTTCAATTATCATATTGGCATGTCTGCCAAACTTTGAACATATTTCATACACGTGAGGCAGATAATAATTATTTGATAATGTGTATCCACACCTCCAAAAATGTCCATCATCTATTTATTATTTCTAGGGATATAGATCAACATTCTGATTCAATGAGGATATAGAAAGATAGTATTTGACAGGACTTTCAGCGGTTTTGTTGATGAAAACCGGAATGGCTGGAATTACATTGTTTACTTGTGGTAGATCAAACTAACTTCCAAAATTCTCAAGAAGTCAAAACGGTTTTAACACGTATGCGACGCAAAGACATTCAACCACATTGTGTGTCATTCCCATACTCCTGGTTTGTATACTAACCGTTTTATAATATAGTAGTTTATGTAATCCACCCATTTAGCAATGTCATTGAAAAGATTGTTGTCGTGAAAATGAACTTCATGTAAAACATAGTGATTTATAACAAAAATCTGTGAAGCCTAGAATGCTGTCACACGTGCGTTCGTACCGGTTGCCTAGATTTTGGGGTCTGACATTGAGCAAATAGTTGGATATACTACGGATTTACACATTTCATGCTTAAGCCTGAAAACGCTTTTATGGTTACACGGTTTTATAGCTTCCGTGAATATGAGCATGGCGTGAAAGCGATGCTTCAGCATGAAATTCTGGGCAATGGGTACTACCTAACCTCGGGCCTTATAATCATGTGTCGCCATCTAGCGACCACCAGTTCTAATTAACCGCTACATATCCCCTGTATTGGCGTGATAACGCCATCTATTGAAGAAAGTTATTGAACAATGTACAAGAGGTGTGTAGACATTCATTGTTTTCGCACTACGGATTGACAACAGAGGAATAGAGCCTACTGGTGAAGCATTCAGACGATCAACAGTTACGCCAGTTTTATTCAGTTGTCAAAGTCACAAAACAGACCTATGGTTGAGAGGTTGAATTAGGCATGTTTGCTTCTGTTGCGGAGAGTTGAGGTTTTTGACCTACAAAATCGGTGAACAGTAGAAACGGCATCACGATGTCGCATTCAAATGGTGGTTCTCAGTCAGGTAGAAATTCAGGCACGCTCCAAGTTATGGCATCAATCTTGTTGCTGACAGGGAAATTAGTCTGGCTTACCCAAGCCGTCATTTTCCTATTCACATGTGAACGTCACGTTCGTAAATAAATTGTGTGAACTTCCACGTACACAAACGCCTATTCCACTCACTGATCTTTATACATGCACATATACATACTTGTGACATGATGCACGGTCGCCATATTCCTACTCCTGTTGTTACGTATAATGACTGCCGCCATGTTATTTCAAACACGGTACATCCGTATGTGTCGATCGCGTTTTAAAATGTATCTATAATGTCGTCATACACCTAACGTCATGTAATCGTATGCAATGGGGAACCTACGGGGTGGTACATCTACATAAGTAATAAACAAGATGGCGCCGTTACGCAACTCGGACCTCGTGCCGTCAATATTTCATGACAGCTGGAGTCTAAAAGAATTCATAGATGAACTGAAAAGAAAGCAATAAACAACGCGCGCGCGTAAAGAGCGCGATTTCGTCACAAGCCCGAGTTGCGTATCAGCGCCCCTACCGATCATGTAGGTTCCCCATTTCACTATTTGGGACCGTGCGACAGTTTCTGCTGCAGGAAATGGACAATATTTGGACATCGCGCAGTCTCGCATACAATTATTTGGCAATGTCCGTTATATGTATGACCTACGTGTGTCGACCGCTACTGGACTCGGTTTTAGAATTACAAAATAATCGCAAGTGAGACCAAACGATTTAAAAATAGTTTTTTAGTTTCCGACACTGCTACTCTTATAAGAGCCAAATCGCTTATGATTCACACGATAATCAAGGTGTAGGCTACAACGGGCATAGCAGAACTTCTACGTGATTCTCCCTGTAATTTAATCTGAATTGCCGCCAGACGTGACCTAGGTATTCACGGTCCATATGTAACGAGTAAACAGTCATCTCACATCATTATTGAAAATTTTTTAAGATGGCGGACAACCGCTTCGTGTAATTGCACGCACTTCCTATCCGAATATGCATAATATAGACCAGTGATTCAAACAGTAGACTCGTTGCTAACGCGTCAATCTGAAGACGTCAGCTATTGCGGCGTAACACGTGACCACGTCACGTGTTCAGTGGCTGGTTCTCGCGGCTGACGCTGTAGCGCGCCGCGCGGCCTAACCTACGCGCTTCCGGTGGACACTCCCGGAAGGACATGTTGTACGACACTTTCGACGTCGACCCGTTGTCCGTGGCGCCGCCCTGGCCGAGGCCCGTGCCGCATAGGATGTAGTGGTACGCCTGCAGGTACTGCTTGTTCATGAGTCCGTAGATCATCCAGTTGACGCTCGACGACGTCCACAGCAGCAGGACGCCGCAGAAGTAGAAGGCGTACGAGAAGTTGCGTCCCGTGTCGACGCCGTACAGAACGGAGATCGGCAGGTAGGACACGACGAACGTCATGAAGATGACGACGACCGTCTTCAGCAGCGTGATCTCGCGCTGAAGTCTCGCCGCGCTGAACGCGCCGCGCGCGTTCACCGACTGTCCGCTGCGCCGCACCAGCAGGTAGATGCGCACGTAGCAGTAGAAGAGGAAGACGGCGGCGACGGAGAGGAAGGAGACCTTCTTGAGGACGCCGGCGAGACGGAACTCGGAGTGGCGCACGAACGAGCAGAACATGATGCGCTTGTTGAAGACGACCTGTCGGCCGGGCGCGCCGGAAGTGGCGCCGCCGAGACGCGACAGCGCAGGCGCGAGTATGACGAGCAGCGGCGCGGCGTAGACGACGCCCAACATGGCGGCGACGGCGCGCGGACCTTGGAGTATGCGTCCGGCGCGCGGGTGCACGATGACGAGGTAGCGGTGTAGGGCGATGACAGACACGTGCAGGATGCTCTCCAAGATGGTAAGGTTGCTGGCGTACAGCGCGTACAGGCACGTACCGACTCCGAACTGCCACTCGCCGGCGACGTACGTGTGCACGTACAGCGGCTTGATGAGCACCGTCTGTACGAGATCGCAGACGGCGAGCGACACGACGAACATGTTCGACGACTTGTACAGATTGCGGCTGAGCAGCACGGCGAGAATGACGAGCACGTTGCCGAAAACGCCGACGACGATGATGACGACACCCAGCACGGCCCCCGCCACCATCACGCCCACGGGCATGTCGTCGTCGGTGGCGCCCCCGCGCGGCGACAGCATCGCCCCCGTCAGGTTGTCGAAGCTAGCGTTTGCGGCGATTCCGCTGGCGCCAGCGCACATCGTCGCGAGGAGGCTACCGTTGTAACATCCGGTATAATCCCGGATGTGACGTAGCGGCGAAAATGAAAAGCGGGCGGGTTGTTAGACGTGCAATCCGTTCGATATTCCGCAAAGTATGCGCTCTTATGCTCGTTGCTGTTCTACCCAATTGGTGAAGACACGTCAGTGATCACGCCTGTATGGCGTATCCGACGGCATTCAGCTTACGGAGAGAGAGATGTAATGTTTATGAACAAAGAATCCGATCAACGTTGATTATTCACCCATAGCGCACGTGATATAACACATTGAAGCCATGTGAAACATCGATCACCATTGCAATATCGAACATGCCCAATAAACTGTTATCCGACGCTGTTCAACATAACGGTGACGTACATCCGGATCGTTATTGCGTAAGCCAACGCGGCGACACCGTCTGAGCTAACACGCGGTCTTGTTTACCAGTTGATACATTCAATACCGTGTCTCCCGGCGTACGCATTTCATTCAGATCACATCTCCGGCATTCGATAAACACAAGAAACAGTGTCTCATGAAGTTGTCCCAGCCGCGTGTTTTCAACGTCGAAGTTCCCTGTCCTGAAGAGACAGACGTCAGCTGACCATACCAGAGTCCATCCACAGTTACCGGTCTCCTATCGATGTCACCACGCCGGATGTACGTGCGCGCGCATGTCACCTACGAGCGCAGACGTGACCGTGGGATTCCCGATTCACTCACCTTTGTGTCGTCGACGTCTTGTCTCCGCCGTTCACTGCATTATACACCAAGTGTGGCCTGCACAGCTCAGCACCGGGCGTCATTCCGCGGGCAGTGTGTGGCTTTATGTCCGATTAAAACCCAATCTATCATGCTTTCATTAGCTGCCTGGTGATGTCCGCACTCGGACAGCATCCCGTAGATGACCGGTGGTCAGTGGTGGTCACCTGTGCTGACCGTCTGTGTGCTAGTAGCAGTGGAATCCCGTCAG
>OZ024855.1:43963101-44078101 GCA_964017155.1 Oasisia sp. SBJ-2009
ATACTATTCGTCTCGGGTTTCAGACGAGCAATGTCCTCTCGACCCATGCGTGTCACCGCGACCTCAACAGTGCGTCTCGAGAAGTAAATAGGAACAGATAAAAGAACGTATAATCGCTGTCTTGCATGTCACCCTCCGACGTTTTAATTCTCCTGTCTACCGTCGTCCTAAATTTGAAATAAAAAAGCACATAAAAGTATCCAGGATCGATCTCCTGCATGCCATACGCCCACCAAAATTCGCTTGCACGTTAGCCGCGCTCCCATGCACGCAGTCACGGCATCGAGCGCGCTTCGGCGCATCGAATACAAACGTTTAAAAGACTGTTTACTCCAGAAAAATTGCAATTTTCTCCATCATTTCCTCGTTCCTCGACCAGGAAGGTCGACGGGTTTACGTTTACATAATTCGACAGCCCCACCTGTAATACTATAGAGCAACACATGCCCGGATCTGTTCCTTTCTGAACCCGACTGTTGAACACTAGAATTCGCGATATTTGAGCAACGTTGTTTACATTCTAAACTTAGTGTATAAAATGGGTAACATCAAAGTATGTATCGACATTCAGCAATACATATTATCCCCATTTCCTCGTTTATCAAGATTTGCACATCTTATATCATTTTTTCTTGGTTTTTCTAGTTGTTTCCAACACTCGGCAGGGTTCTATTAACTATCTAGTCTGTAGTATAGTGGTTGCAACATTATGATTTTATGATGTTTCATTCAGTTTTTTCCAAAACATTTACAATAACGGACCTGTCTACGCTGGCACTGAGTTTGGTCACAGCCATGGTTACACAACCACGTTCTAGAACTTAATCGTGCAGAAAGTAATTTCATGCATATATTTCATATATTGGAATAAGGTATAATCGAAATGGTATGGTGTAAATTATCAGGACTCTACTTACAAGACTTCACTCACCGAGTGAACATTAACCTTAAAATTGAATTTCTTCTAATTTATTTCTTTTAATATTTCTAATATTGTTTCTGTTGTTTCTACTGTTTTTGGGATGTGCGCATGATTACATCCTCAATACATTGAGGCTTACTTAGTAATCGGAAGAAGAAGAAGAAGCATATTTTGCGATGTTGCTATTATGATACTGTCCACCTTTGTCTCCATGTCTCACAGCGAACTACACGTCATACATCACGTGGTTGGCAGGGGCGATGACCTCCTCGGTCCGTTGTGCTAGTTGCTCTGGGCGGACAGGCGATGTAGAATGTGGTCTGTCTTTGTGTTTCTTACACAAATTAGTGACATGTATCGATAGTAATAGATTTGTTCTTAGTTTCGACGTCTTTCATAACCGGCTCTTCGGTGATAATGCTATATGGGTTGTTTGCACTGTTTTAAGACACAGTTAGTACACCTTGCTGTTTTATTTTGAAAGCTTGCAATCGTATATCACATGTTGAACTCGTTGCGTAGGTTTCACATTATGATGACATCAATATTGGTCGGTCTGTTGATTAACTATTATTTTTCCATTAAAGTTAGTGATACGATTAGGAGGCATTTAGACAATTTAGGGGCTCTACAGTCACAGCCCCTTTGTAGTCGTGTATTTTTATTCATATATTGTATAGGTTTTCAGTAAACGGTGACTCTTGCATGTGCCATTAAGCGAATTAAATGGCCAATAATATGACAGTTATCTGGTAACAGTATTCTTCTGTTCGTGAAGTATTCTTCTGCTAATAAGACGTCTTAAGTATACCTTACTTCCGAGGTAGTTTATGTCAATCGTTCGTTTCCACCACTTTAATCACGGGAATAATAGAAAACAATATTTACACTAAATACGGCATTTATCTCAAATATGGCATTTGTTACATGTGCAGCGCGCGAAATACTACATATGTCGGTGGCTACTCTCGGCCCGTGACAACGATACCTATGCTAGGGTATGCCCACTGTTAGACTTCCTGTTTTGTTGAACATAGTATCTTAACAATTATTTTGTTTAGAGTTTGTAAAAACATTTGTAAAAACAAATAGTTTATGTGAAATGAGTACAGTTAATCAGGCCTCCATGTAGATTCAATGCTAGCATGTATCAGCACTGGAATAATGTATGCTACGTATGCTAGGAAGAGTCAAGTTGGCGTAGTATAGTGATTTTGAACCTTTTTGATTGTCGTGACCACAGTGCTTGGAGAAATACGTGGCTATTTTTTATTAATGAGCATCGTCCCCACGTACGTTCTAAATTAACTTATCACCTCATCAGTTACATGATTGTAGTGATCGCGAAAAGTGTCTGATTTGTCTATGGGTGCAGTTTTTATATAACCCGATAAAACGTCAACTCAACATGGCCGTCAACGGGCCATGGCTGTCGACAGGGCTCGTGTCCTGCTGTCCTGTGCCAGCGAGCGCTGGTGGAGTCGACCCGCAGTCGACATGAGAGCGCAGACAGGCATTAATTGACCATAATTGGCGCTGATTGGCTTCGTTTTGGACAGTGTCACCTGGGCGGAATGAACAGCACATCGTGCCGGGCATGACTAACAATCAGCCGCCTTTTTACTACAAGACGTGACAGTGACCAGTGACCGGGCCGCCTCACTCGAGCGGGGCTTCCAGAGCAGGTCAATCGTCTTGTCGGCGACGCTATCTAGAAAAGATTTGCCTGTCACAGCGAATGGTGATTACGTGGCACAGCCCCATTCTACATCCAAGCCAAATTAGTTGTCCCTTCAACTTGCATACACTATGATGCATACACTATGATATCATCATTCAACATCCCGTTTATTTTTCATCAACAAATACTCCAAAGCAAAATACACGAGTGCTTACGTAATATTGGGCACTAATCTTGCACACACAAATTCTGTCTCCAAATGTCACTCTTCAGTTTATTTATTTTTTGGCAACAAATGTCGGTAAAAATACGAAATGCATAAAACAATATTTTAATGTTGGAATTGAATGGCCAATTTGCCGTGGCCTGTCACGGGTATTCCTTATTATAGCTTGCGGCGCCACCACGTTGACATATATATATATATATATATATATATATATATATATATATATATATATATATATATATATATATATATATATATAATGTTTTATTTTCGTAATTCTGTTTCTTTGATATATCGAAACCATGATTGATATTAACAAAACGGGTTGTATCTACAGAACATACATGTTTAACGTGTTTAATGTTCCAGTTGTTTCGAAGTATATATTTTAAATGTTTTCAGAGTCTTTCTCAGTTTAGATTCATGTATAAAGCGTATCATGCAAACTACAATTCGTCTACTGTTTCAATTTATAAATAATCTATTTTAAGGGTAGGAATCAAAGTAGTTTTATTAGGCATATTAAAAACCACGTATTTTGTTTTACTTTTAATAATTCATGCTTTTAAAGAGCTAGATACAGTTGTATCATCGGCGGATTCATCATTGGTATACATTTGATTATTAAATCTATCTTTTTGCTAGGTCACAGCAAATTTCTTTGAATATTTAGCTAAAAAAACAATACTAAGTTTAATATGCATTTACGCCAGTACTGTGGCAATACGAATATTAGTTTACAATTCTACACCAATATGACTAGTGCCTATTTTCTGCCTACCGGTTCGCGCGGACAAAGTTTCGGTTAGATTGTTGTCATTTTGAACGTACAACGAGTGTTGTGCAAGGTCGTTGTGTTTCTGTGTGTTTTCTAACATTTGGAGAATGCCACTTTCACGACTCTCACGCATCAATGACAAATCAATATAATCATGGGCGTTTAAAACAACAAACCGATAATTTAACAACACTTAGCCAGTGATATAACACATTAATTAACAACTCCACTAATCTTCTGAATTTTATATTATTGCATTTGGACAAGAACATAAATTATTTACTAAATCACTTATTACTATTATTCATACATATACATGTATTTATTAGTATTGTCGTTACGTAACTCTTAACATTTACTAACATTATTTAACACTCTTCCCCATACGTACATGTAGTGTATATTCGTTTATCAGTATTATTATTATTATTATTATTATTATTATTATTTATTGTTTCCTACCTAGATTGATTATTATTATGCATTAAATAACTAATTGGTAACTCATTGATCTATTTACTTGTTTATTTTATAAATGCTACGCTATTTAATATTGTATTCATTTTTGTTATATATATGTATATATATATATATATATATATATATATATATATATATATATATATATATATATATATATATATATATATATATATATAAATATATATATATATATATATATTAATATTCTTCTTATAGTATAAACACTTTCCTTTTTATGTATGTTTTTATAGTAATAAGTTATTAAGCGCCAACATACCTTTATTGATGTGGCGCATAAAATATAATCAAATATTTTAAAGATGTCAATCCAGTGCGGTATTTTGAGTACATGTTTGTTTACACGCGTTCGCGGTCAGTGAGAGCTTACGGCTGCGAATCTGTGCCAGTTGATGTGAATCGTGGCCGACCATTGTTCACTACTGCGTCCTCTAGACGTGTAACACCAGACCACTCCACGTATCCCATGTGGTTGTGACCGCTAACTACACTGCGACCAAACAATTCCAGACGGACTATTTTCTCGGACTTGCACTTAAACAATTATTGTACCCAGGCACCATTCAATCGTGTGATATTTGCATACATGCTGTCCAATGGTCACCATATACAAGTGTCGGTCAGGCGTTATGGGAACTTGTCGACACTCTTTAAATTGTTACTGATTCGTTTCATATGCTGGTGGTAATTTAATCATCACAGAGGCACAATCCTGGGCGGAAGAGGAGCGGCCGAGCGGATCGGGAACAGTTCGGCTTGTGACAACGGCAATTTGTTACTGACGCTGAATGCCTTATGAATCTCTTGAGAGATATCAAAAAGCGAGAGTTTTGTTGCGACCATCGAGAAATAGTTGCAGCCTTCTTATAGATAACACAAACACAAAACGCTTGCTTGTGTGCGTGTGTGCGTGTGTGCGTGTGTGCGTGTGTGCGTGTGTGCGTGTGTGCGTGTGTGCGTGTGTGCGTGTGTGCGTGTGTGCGTGTGTGCGTGTGTGCGTGTGTGCGTGTGTGCGTGTGTGCGTGTGTGCGTGTGTGCGTGTGTGCGTGTGTGCGTGTGTGCGTGTGTGCGTGTGTGCGTGTGTGCGTGTGTGCGTGTGTGCGTGTGTGCGTGTGTGCGTGTGTGCGTGTGTGCGTGTGTGCGTGTGTGCGTGTGTGCGTGTGTGCGTGTGTGCGTGTGTGCGTGTGTGCGTGTGTGCGTGTGTGCGTGTGTGCGTGTGTGCGTGTGTGCGTGTGTGCGTGTGTGCGTGTGTGCGTGTGTGCGTGTGTGCGTGTGTGCGTGTGTGCGTGTGTGCGTGTGTGCGTGTGTGCGTGTGTGCGTGTGTGCGTGTGTGCGTGTGTGCGTGTGTGCGTGTGTGCGTGTGTGCGTGTGTGCGTGTGTGCGTGTGTGCGTGTGTGCGTGTGTGCGTGTGTGCGTGTGTGCGTGTGTGCGTGTGTGCGTGTGTGCGTGTGTGCGTGTGTGCGTGTGTGCGTGTGTGCGTGTGTGCGTGTGTGCGTGTGCGCGTGTGCGCGTGTGCGCGTGTGCGCGTGTGCGCGTGTGCGCGTGTGCGCGTGTGCGCGTGTGCGCGTGTGCGCGTGTGCGCGTGTGCGCGTGTGCGCGTGTGCGCGTGTGCGCGTTTGTGCGTGTGTGCGTGTGTGCGTGTGTGCGCGTGTGCGCGTGTGCGCGTGTGCGCGTGTGTGCGTGCGTGCTTGCGTGCTTGCGTGTTTGCGTGCGTATGTCTGTCCGTGCGTCTATGCCTGCTTGCATGTATGCGTAAACATGGGCGTGGATTATTTTGTAATTCTGCACAATAGATATGTGGAACTGTTCAAAAGATGCATTAACGAATTAAATAGTGTTTGTCTTCGCTTCACCGTCTTGTGGTTTTATTAGCCGTGTAACCGTGCCACTGATGTTGCAGATATGTTGTTGTAGTTGAAATCCGCTTTTTTCTGGAAATTCGATTTCATCGATATAAGTCCCTACAATATTTCGTATTGGTTAACCTGAATGTAGTATTCCTACTATCATCCCAGCTACAGGAAAGATCATAGAATATAACAATTCCTATTATTTCGTTCAGACTACAATATTTGCTATCAAATAAAACAAACGGTCAAAACGTGATTATAGCATTCCGTCGCTTCGGCTTTTAAATATTCCGGCTCTGAAGTATACCTACATCACATAAAATGATCTTGGAAGGAAGGCTAATGGCTGCACGTTACTAGGGAGACGACGCATGGAATGGCATGGAATGGGGAGCAAGGAGTACACAGACTCACAACGTATATAAATAATATACATGTCGCCGTCAATTGAAAACCTATCTGCTTAATATCGCCTATCCACCCTAGATCCGATTCTGAGGCGCCATGGAAGTTATTTAGTTAGTATTTGTTATTACGTACATAGGACGTAGGAAGAGCGTGTTATGTGAATCCATTGTCCGCCATCTTGTTTTACCAAAACTGTCAATAATACAGGTCAGAGGACGATTTGCGTGCAATGTTACGTTTGGTATGTGAATACTTACGTCACATCTGGCGGATAGATACGAGCATGCGTAACAATGGGGAAAGCAATATGGCGGCGTGCATCACGTATATTTAGCTTTACGCATCCTGCCATATATATATATATATATATATATATATATATATATATATATATATATATATATATATATATATATATATATATATATATATATATATATATATATATAGGTCAGTTAGTGTTCTCAATTTCAGATTTAGCCAAGTGCTATAGAAATATCGTTATATAGCCACCCTGTGACGCAGGTAAATTTCTTATCTTAATCCATACTAAATTAGCAAACCATTTGCTATAACGGAAATTCTAATATTTGTCTTTACTAACAGAAACACCCAAGCAATCATAGGCACGCTTTGATTGGACTTCTTTTGCAAATTATATTTAAAACCAAACAGCTGCTAAACGTCTGGGACACGGTCCTTGTCGTTCACAAATCGATATCACAATGATCTCGCAATGTGCAACCACGACGTGCTAAACATAGTAACCCAATCCGAAACATTAGCAAATTGCAACGCAAATACCATAATAAATTCCATATAGGTAAGTGCATAAGCCTTCGAAAATCTCTAGAAATGACAATATCCATTACTGTCGTCTACGACGTCTGTCTAAGTGAAGACGGGAAACCTGCATACATTGCAGCTGAAGAAGTGTTTCATAAATCGGATTCTGTCTCCCATCAAATCGGAACGATGACTGTTTCTTAGGGGACAGTTGTGGATGTTTAGTGTCACTATTAGGCGAGAGGTAAATTTCCACACTGTGTATTATTAGAAAGCCATGCGAGCGTGCGGCCGTGTATTATAACGCATGCTGGGTGCACGTAATTGTAATATTATGCAACGCAATGTTTGATCTTATCATAAGACGGGCGGTAGATTTAGAGTAGTAATGGCGTAGTGTGTGACTCACTTAACCCCGTGGCAAAGTGACTGGCAATCTGTATTGGCATTCACACATCAAACTATGCAACACGATGCTAAAACAGTTTTGTTACGGTGAAACACCACAATAAGAAATGCGATTGGCTTGAATAGAGTACCTTTATGCAAATTACATATACTGTGTCCTGTTCAAGCCATTGGCACATTCTACCAGTACACGCACACGCACACGCACACGTTCGCACCCACGCACACACACACACTCTCACACACACACACACACACACACACACACACACACACACACACACACACACACACACACACACACACACACACACACAAACACAAGCACAAGCACAAGCACACACAAACATACACATGCACGCACATACACACTCGCCGCAAAAATCAAATGTGTGCGTCGGTTACCTTGCAATATTATTTTGGTTACGTAAATGGTAAACCCTTGTTGTGTTATATAATCCAGGTATGATGATATAACCACACTGATCGCGAACACGGTATTCTAATCTCGTACAATTATCATTACAACAATGTGTCTGTATGAAAATTGTATAGAAGGAGAGCGCCTCCTGTTTTTATTACACAATAATGTTCTTCTTCTTCGACTTGGCCCACTAGCTGGGGTCAGCCGCCCGAATACTTGATTTCCAAAATGTTCTGTCCTGGGCATCCTCCGGGGTGATCCGCAGTTTCTGCATGTCCCTTCGGACGCAATCCATCTTCCTCTTAGTCTCCCTCTTGGTCTTTTTCCTGGGACAATCATATCAACAGTTGCTCTCACTTCTTTGTTTTCTTCCACTCTCAGCATGTGTCCATTATACAATAATGTTATACAATATAAATGTAACATGTTACATCGTACCGACAGCCCAAATGTTTTAATGAACCACGTTTTGGTTGGTGAAATGTTTTGGTTCGTGAGGAATAATTGTTTACCCACAGAAGAGTCGTTGGCGTGAATGGCAATTGTCATATCGACTGCGGAGTGTTGACATGTGTAGTTCCGCCACCGTTAGGCATCGACCTTCCTGTGAATTATCCGAGCTCGCTATTTGGGAATTTCAGTGACCTTGCGGCAAAATGAATGACAACGCGGCGATTATAATAAACATTGAACTGGTAAATTCCTCATTAACACATATTTGAGTTTTCCGTACTTTATAATAGACGTAATTTATACTGTATAACATAACTGCACAATCAAAATACATATGAAAACAGGAGACGCACTCCCATTAAGTCTTGGCCAATACGCAAGATTATGTATGTGTCTGGAGTGCCGCCAGACGTGGTGTATGACCGTATCTACTGCACTGGCGGCTTGACAGCTGGGTAGGAAGCTCGATCACACACCACCTCACGTATCACACTGGGTGGACTCAGCACTGACCATACACTGCTGGTACGCTCGCAGCTGACCTACTTGGAGGACGTCACCTTTCGCTTGACCTCTCTGGACAAATCACTGCAAGGACAGTCCACCCTGGTCATCGATTTCGTGTACAATCACCAGGAAGGCGAGGTTGATTCGGAACCCATTTGTCGGCGAGTTGATTCTCTCCTGGACGACAGGTAAAAGGACATCGTGGAGCTGGCGATGACTTCATTGGATCTGTAGGTGCATCTGAGCATCGTCCTTTAGTAACATTCTGATCTAACATGATGAATGAATGAATGAATGAATGAATGAATGAATGAATGAATGAATGAATGAATGAATGAATGAATGAATGAATGAATGAATGAATGAATGAATGAATGAATGAATGAATGAATGAATGAATGAATGAATGAATGAATGAATGAATGGATTGATGGATGGATGGATGGATGGATGGATGGATGGATGGATGGATGGATGGATGGATGGATGGATGGATGGATGGATGGATGGATGGATGGATGGATGGATGGATGGATGGATGGATGGATGGATGGATGGATGGATGGATGGATGGATGGATGGATGGATGGATGGATGGATGGATGGATGGATGGATGGATGGATGGATGGATGGATGGATGGATGGATGGATGGATGGATGGATGGATGGATGGATGGATGGATGGATGGATGGATGGATGGATGAATTTATTTATTTGACCAAAACAAATAATCACAAACACCACCTTGAATAATAAATATATAACGATATTCTGTACCTGCTAGCATAGGAAACGAATGGAGGCAACAACTATGTATAACATTATAATATATATATATATATATATATATATATATATATATATATATTTATATTATATATATATATATATATATATATATTTATATTTATTATATATATATTATATATATATATATTTACATGTATATATTTGTATATATATATATATATATATATATATATATATATTTATATTTATTATATATATATTATATATATATATATTTACATGTATATATTTGTATATATATATATATATATATATATATATATATATATATATATATATATATATATATATAATACGGTGTGACACGGTGATATGTAAGATCGTTTATACATATTCTCCAACATTATAATGTCGCCTTCTGAAGCGGTTATGTGCTGCTTATAAAATAAATGGAATCTTTCATTTTGCTTCCATAAATCGGCTGCTTCCCTTTTACTTCCCAGAACACTTGCTACTTGGTACATGGAATGACGTTGAACCTAATAGTTTATTGGATTGCTTTTAAACTCTATCAGTGTTTGCATTATGACGATCCCATGACCATAAACCAATACCAGACGTGTGTACTTTGTATAATGTGACGAACTGACAATGTTTTGTACAAAGTCTTAACATATGACATGATTACACACACACACGCACATGCACATACGCACGCACGCACGCACGCACACATACACATAACACACATAACACACATAACACACATAACACACATAACACACATAACACACATAACACACATAACACACATAACACACATAACTCACATAACACACATAACACACATAACTCACATAACACACATAACACACATAACACACATAACACACATAACACACATAACACACATAACACACATAACACACATAACACACATAACACACTTAACACACACAACACACACAACACACACAACACGCACAACACACACAACACACACAACACACATAACACACATAACACACATAACACACATAACACACATAACACACATAACACACATAACACACATTCACTCGCACACACAGTCACACATACATATATACATACTACAACTACACACACACGAACGTAATCATAATTACACGCATACAACAAATATCCACTATTCCGCCCCAGGTGACGTTCACAGTTCGCCGTGCAAGACCCGGCTTGCATCCTCAACTCGGCCGTTTAATAGCCTTCGCTCGCCCTGCAATTAAGCTTCATTCCGGGAAACAACGAACGTGTCAGTGATTGACTGCTGTAGGTCACGCTTATGTTGAGACACGCTGTAACGCCGCTGGGTCCGGCAAGGGCACGTCAAAACGAGGCTGCACGAGGCGATCAAACATGACCGGTCTTTGAAGTTGCAGTAGAAGACGAAGCCATGGCCCGCGCCTGCCGAACGCGCGTGCAGCGTCACGCGTTAACTCACAGCAGACTCACCAACGTGCATATATTGGCTGTTCTAGAAGTATGGCTTTCGTAATGATGCCGTTACGACGAATCGACGGATATCAAAGGAAGCCTAGTCATTAACCAATGAGTACCAGTCAGTTCATATTAGTTGATTATTTATATAATCATATATCATTGATCGACCCGGTTTAGAACTTAAGGATACGGTCCAATGGATATCTCTTAATTTTTTCCACCAATTCGCGTATCAGACCGTCTTTCATTGTCTTTATACAAACCGTCTCTCTTTGCTCTTTAGATTATCTCTTTCTCCTCTCTCTCTCTCTCTCTCTCCTCTCTCTCTCTCTCCTCTCTCTCTCCTCTCTCTCCTCTCTCTCTCTCCTCTCTCTCTCCTCTCTCTCCTCTCTCTCTCCTCTCTCTCCTCTCTCTCTCCTCTCTCTCCTCTCTCTCTCTATCTCTCTCTCTATCTCTCCCTCTCTCTGTGTCTCTCTCGCTCTCTCTCCTCTCTCTCTCTCCTCTCTCTCTCTCCTCTCTCTCTCCTCTCTCTCTCTCCTCTCTCTCTCTCTCCTCTCTCTCTCTCCTCTCTCTCTCTCCACTCTCTCTCTCCTCTCTCTCTCTCCACTCTCTCTCTCTCCAAACTGTGTCCATGTGCTTCTCCTGACTCTCTCTATGTGTTCTTCTACAGGCTCTTTCTCTCTACCCCCTCTTTCTCCCTCTCTCCCTCTCCCTCTCCCTCTCTCTCTCTCTCTCTCTCTCTCTCTCACTCTCACTCTCTCTCTCTCACTATCCATTTTGACCGTCTCTCTGTCCTTTCGTTAGAATGCCTCTATGCTAGCTCTCTTTGTTATTCTATGGACCGTTTATGTGTCTTTCATCGATTCTTTTTGCTTTTCTCCAGGTTGCCTTTCCGTCTCCCCGCAGACTCCCTCCTATCCGAAAAGTGTGCATTTCATTTTATTGAGTAATAACTTTGGAGTTGTCAGTGCTAACACCGACCCTCCATTGGTTGTTGTCAATGCTAACACAGACCCTCCATTGGTTGTTGTCAGTACTAACACCGCCCCTCCATTGGTTGTTGTCAGTGCTAGCACCTACCCTCCATTGGTTGTCATCAGTGCTAACACCGACCCTCCATTGGTTGTTGTCAGTGCTAACACCCACCCTCCATTGGTTGTTGTCAGTGCTAACACCCACCCTCCACTGGTTGTTGTCAGTGCTAACACCCACCCTCCATTGGTTGTTGTCAGTGCTAACACCGACCCTCCATTGGTTGTTGTCAGTGCTAACACCGCCCCTCCGTTGGTTGTTGTCGGTGCTAACACCGCCCCTCCATTGGTTGTCATATCCTTCATCAAACCAAATCTAAATACCGTCTGCACACGACTACATAACCACAATGACTCTATTCATAACCAGTTAATCTATTCATCTTCACATTCACCTCGATTTGTTCCTCGACCTCTGTTGTAGTTTCTACGTAAATACGAGGTGTGCATCAGACGCCATGTGCCGAGGAGTAAGCAGATACGGTAGTTTGACACAGCATGTCCGGTCACAGTGACATTTTCCGAGTTACAATGCATTTCAAGTGACTCCTTCTGCGAGTTTCTGTGGTCCAGACATGGCGAAATGTGCCCACGTTTGTTATGTCACAATAACCTGTTCTGTAGGTGTTATTTGCGGCACGTTTATGGATTCCTACTTCTCTTCTGTCTACGGTACTCTGTGCTTTTGTCGATGTCCGCCTAGAGAAAGGGTAGGAGCAGAGCTTCGTGTTGATATTCCATCAAGAACTGCATGACAGAGTGAAAGGCGTTTCACACATGTTGAGAAAATGAACGGCGTTCGAAGTATGTTTAGTGAATAAAGTTCAACATTTCTTGAGAAAATAATTGGGGTTCAAGGAAACTTGGGGGAATAAATGGAGTTCGAAGTATTTTGAAAGAGTTCGAAGATCTTGAAATAACGAATTATGTTCAAAATGTGTTATTCACAATTCACACAATTATGTGTTAGACATTTTAACCCAATTCGTTGTTTCAACAACGAGAACAACATATTTCCCATTGCTTGTTTTGGTTGTAACGGATGCATCAACCTTGGCGGAAATTCAGAAATAGCTCGAGTATTATGTCTGCCGACGCGTCAAGTAAACGCCACGCCAAGGCCGCGAGCCGTGCGAAGGAGTGTTATGATGCGTCTGGTAGTCGGGTGACGCACCCGCCGTGTTAGGGAGTCGGAGACGAGGCGGAGATTACAGATTATAGGTCTCGTGGCAGTGACTGAGAAACGTCTGGCAAGGGAAAAATGCAAGATGACAGCAACAACAATAGCAACAGCATCCATAATGGCAACAATGATCTGAACAGTAGCAACAACAATAAACACATAAGCAGTAACAACAATGACAGCTACACCAGCGAGTAATTAAACATAACGATGCGATGATGATGATTATGATGATGATAATAATAGCAGACACTACATATGCGCCAGTAGCATCCCAAATCAAACTCAGCGGCGCAACAAAACAAAAGGATTCAGCAATCTTATCACCGTATACAACGCGCGAGCCGGCACCAACAGTACGCCCATTAGCATAACGAACGAAGTTACAATGGTATCACGGTTCCTCTTCAGAACAATGATATTTTTGAATGAGTCCGCACATATCTGTATTATTCATATGCGTGCGCGTGTGTATTTTTGCACTGGTCTGTCTGTCGCAGTGGCGTGGGTGGAACATTAGGAAGAGAAGCCAAAACGTCCGAGCAAGTAAAAACATAATTATCTGCAGTGTAGTGGCGCTACACTTCATAGAAATGATATTATAACATTCTCAAAGCTAAAGGGTGCGACACACGCCAGCATGCACCTGTATATCTTTTTTTATAAACTGTTACATGCGCGCGCACACACACACACACACACACACACACACACACACACACACACACACACACACACACACTCACACACACACACACACACACACACACACACACACACACACACACACACATATATATATATATATATATATATATATATATATATATATATATATATATATATATGCGGACATGCGAAGACGCGCACGCAGGCACACACCCTCACCCACACGCACGCACGAATGCACAACCAGGTCTATGTTTGGGCTGCATTGAGGCACGTATAACCATTAAACATCACCGATAAGAGTATGAGCTATCTTTTCATTTTCCAGAAATTGAAATATCATAGGAGAAGAGCTATCTAACTTGACACATTCCACCACACCTCAAACCCTCGACCGATCTTAACCCTTTTTCAATCAAGACAATTAGCTTATCTAACCAAGAAATTCATCGTCGTTGAACGAAACGATTTCCTGGTCGGTTATGCTTAGACACCTCGGCCAGCAAGTTGCACCGGGGATCGATTTGTGTCTCGCCGTCGCGCTCAACTCGACAGATCGCTCCCATATGTTTTACTGAAGTCTCTATTTTTGTGAGCATCGAGCACATAATGTGCCGTGGACGCGGCAGAGTGCAGCGTAATATAGCTGAGTGAAACCTCTAATGGTCACTTAATCACACTTCGGGTGGCGTCTTAGTAATGCAGGAAATGGGTCAGTACAGGCGCATTTGACGACGACGTTGGCCGTGCTGCGTTCCCACCGACGCGGCGGCAATTTCTGGGACACACGGACGAGGCAGGAGGGTGACATAATGGATGTACTGTGTCCGTGATAAATATCGTATATAACTGTGTCACTTTCTACGGTCATCTTCATGCAACAAACGAACCAGCATAATTATATCAATGTTCGATATGATATAAACACACATACATGTACATGTGCGCACACGCGGACATACACATAAACACGTACACACAGATATTTACGCTATACAATTACATACAAATATGTCATGCACACCACACACATATACAGGCGCTCACACGCACGCGCACGCGCACGCGCACGCGCACGCGCACGCGCACGCGCACGCGCACGCGCACGCGCACGCGCACGCGCACGCGCACGCGCACACGCACACGCACACGCACACGCACACGCACACGCACACGCACACGCACACGCACACGCACACGCACACGCACACGCACACGCACACGCACACGCACACGCACACGCACACGCACACGCACACGCACACGCACACGCACACGCACACGCACACGCACACGCACACGCACACGCACACGCACACGCACACGCACACGCACACGCACACGCACACGCACACGCACACGCACACGCACACGCACACGCACACGCACACGCACACGCACACGCACACGCACACGCACACGCACACGCACACGCACACGCACACGCACACGCACACGCACACGCACACGCACACGCACACGCACACGCACACGCACACGCACACGCACACGCACACGCACACGCACACGCACACGCACACGCACACGCACACGCACACGCACACGCACACGCACACGCACACGCCCACGCCCACGCCCACGCCCACGCCCACGCCCACGCCCACGCCCACGCCCACGCCCACGCCCACGCCCACGCCCACGCCCACGCCCACGCCCACGCCCACGCCCACGCCCACGCCCACGCCCACGCCCACGCCCACGCCCACGCCCACGCCCACGCACACGCACACGCACACGCACACGCACACGCACACGCACACGCACACGCACACGCACACGCACACGCACACGCACACGCACACGCACACGCACACGCACACGCACACGCACACGCACACGCACACTCTCCCCGCCTTTATTGTAGACTTTCTTATAATCCCCACTCCGCTGAAGACGCAACAATTTTAATGATCTTTTCACAAAGATCCGCCATCTTGTCTTGCGCCAGGTTTAACCGCCTGATCTGATACGCGTTTACCTTTCGTTCCAATTTGAAAATCAATAGCATTTTGTTCCCACATTCCATCGGCGTAACTTTACACGCTGGAATGCAGATGACAAACTTTCTGGTGCATGTCGTATGCCACTGTGCACACCATATCGACATGTCGACCTAGAATAGAATTTTCTCGGAACCGAGTTCTGTGCAGTGCCGTTAACGACCATGCGTGGTGTTGTCGTGACAGGCGGCCAAATCATTAGTTGGGTCGCGTCAGTGTGATCATGGCGTCAGATATACGACGAAGCGCTGCACCACTAAAAGCGGTCATGGTTGACTGCTTATTCTTCATACTCGGGCGATATTACCGAAAGGTCGCCGTGACCCTGCACTGTTTGAACTGTTAATCAATCTCGTATATTTGCGGAGGGAAGGCTTGGACAGTCGTCTACGTGGTCATAGCGTCGTTCTTATGAATTAACCCGAGTTCAACCGGTGTAGTGACGCGGTGCACATTGGGTAATATTGCAGATGTCGTCGATGATACCGAAAGATCACTCAACCATCGTCGTTGTAGCGGTCAAGCGTGTGATTGTCTTAATCAAGCAGTTCAATAACTGTCTCGATAACATGTTGCTTGTGGTCAAGTGGTACACTGGCCGGACCAACTTGTTGAAAATTCATTCGACATGTCAATAACATGTTCACAACATGTGATTTAACAACATCCCGACGCCGATTGATACGTCTTCCTTCTTCCAGCGGTTTTTAATATTCCCAAAACAATTATTAATACCGTTCAGGTATAACGCAACAAATTAAACATCACCCAGATAAAAAATATTGTACAGGTGTTTTTGTTAATTCCTTTCTCTCCACGATACTTCCATTCTCCCAATTGTATGAGAATTCCCGGTTGTACATGGTGGATACACACGTTAACGTTTAGTTTTTACGCAGTAATTTGAACATGGCTGAAGTCTTCCTAAACCACCGCATGTTGTTACCATAGTAAAATAATTACACTGTGGGGTCAATATTAGAGTGGGGTTCCTTGGCTTGTACGCGTTCTGTCACATTTACCTCCCACATACAGGTAAGCTTCGAAATTGCAGACAATTGTTTTTGGGAAAAAACAGGTTTATTTCAGGTATCAAATTCATCCGTATAACAGCGGCGGTGTTTTGATATAATTATTGTGTTTGTCATTGGCGCTGTATTAAAGACGGCCAGCGGTTTAGGCCTATACGCATAGCCTGCATGCAACAGGAGAAACCTGATCGCTGCGTTGAGCTTCTGTTTATCCGTGGCTAATTACGCCATCGTTTGGATTGCAACTTCAAAAGCGACCTTTAGTTACAGATATATGAAAGTACACACCGAAGATAGCAAATTTGGAGGCGAAGCATAATTGCGTGTATAGAACACAACACCCTAACAACTTCGTGTATGTTTTATTATGTTAAAATCCGATATATTATTTACTCTGGAAAATAGGCTAGGTTCCAATTGTATAATATTATGTCTAAGCTTTAAAATTGCACAAGTCACACGTTCACAACAACTCTATTTCCTTTGTAATGGTGACGTGTTAATAAAATACGCATCACCTCTATCTGCAAGTAATCATCACGTTTTAGGTATAGCCAAAGTAATGTACAGCATATAAATCGAGCGTATCGAATTGGACATGGCGATAGTTCTCGACTATCTTCAGCCCGGTTCTAACGAGGGACATCCACTGTCCCTGAAACTGGTAAACCGAGGCTGAGGACAACCAGCCACCCGTCGCAACAAAGAAGGCGTCATTCGAAACGACTGGCGACATTTCTGTAGCCGCGTCGTAATGAAACAATTTGATGAAGCCCTGCCGAACGAAATGCAATTCCTAAAATGTGCTGCCAATATCGATACGGTGGTCGGACTATGACGAGACAAGAGCTCGCAATCCGACATCCGCTGCGTCGCGCCGGCGTTGTTGTGCAGACGTCGCTCCGACGTTGCGGTTTAGACGTTACCTCGACGTTGTGGCTTAAACGTTGCCAAGACGTTGTCGTTTAGACGATGTCCCGACGTTGCTTCTCCGACATTGCACCGATGATATTTGCTTCGACAAGGGGCGGATCCAGGGAGGGTGGTCTATGGGGCCAAGTTCCCAATTGCACTACCATTGAAACTCAGCAAACACTCTCGTTTTCAAAACAAGTTTATATTGGCTGGGTTGAGCCGGAGCTACAGTACGCCTCCATTCTCCGCCGCCACCAAATTATAATCCTGACATCGAAAGATGGTTGGTGGGAGGTCTGTGAAATACTTCTCGCGGCGTCGGCAATGAGTAATTCCAGCTTGTTTACACTAACGAACTGCGCTGTATCACATTTGTTAAACAACATATTTGATTAATTCATTGATATATTTCCTAATAATATATTTTATATTAATTTTAATATATTATAACTATTTATTTAATTAATATTATTAAAAATATATATATAATTTTATACATTGAATCTTGATAATTTTAACATATATTACATTTAACGGGATGTAAAAGGTAAACGGTAAGTTCTTATATAGCGCAGTATTGCTCAAAGCGCTTTACACTACTTCCCTGACTGTCCTGTTCAATCAGACACCATCTCAACTTCTCTGGAAGGCATCCAGCCATACGTTACAATTAATGCGCAAGGCTGCTCGTCCACCACTTGTCTATAGCCAGGTACTCATTTATACAGCTGAGTGAACTGGAGCGATGTAGAGTGAAAAACCTACATTTTCAGGATTCGAACCCGGGTCCTCTTAGTCGAGAGTTCGGGGTTCTACCCCTGAACCACTGCGCTCTACAATATGAATATATTTAGTTCGTATTATTCTGTGTACGCTTTATTTTGAGTGTTCGCGCCTAAGTGATGTTATTACTATTATTTTTATTTATGATAATCACAGAAAGCTTAAAGTCATTAGATGTTGGTTAATACGTTGACCCATTATGACGTACTGGTGGGTATTACGTAGTATTAATACGTTAACAAACGGTAATGTATTTGTTAGCGTTTGCATGCAAAATTAAAAACAATTCTTAAGACGGGATATATATTTGGCATATTACAACAATACATTTCATTAAATATTGCGCCAGATCCAAGTATAATTGTTCGTGGCGCTATACAGTATGTAGAATCCATGTACAGGCAACAGCAATGACCAAACAAGCCTACATTTCCTATAACATAATGGAAAATATGCTGCTAATAATAATGACCATATAACACAATAATCATACATTAATTTAAATACATAAGTATATAGTAATATTAAAAAATATTAAAATCCATTCGAATGTTTCTAAACTATAAATAAATTAATATTAGTATACTACAAATAAAAGTTGTAAGTAAATAACCATTTAAAAATAGTATTCTTAGCCACAAATAGAAACATGACGAACTCAATTAACTGAACTAATGTATGTAGGCATAGTAAATAAATAAATATATAATTATATGCAAAGTTTAATACATAAGATAACTTAAGGTAATGGCAGTAGTCATTGTCAGTGCCAGTATAGAAAGGTCGGATGGACGATAATGTTCTGAAAAGGTGACTATTTGAATGACCCCCGTGAGATTATAAATGTTAGCAACAGTAATGTGCACGCGCACGCGCACGCGCACACGTTAAGGTCGGAACGAAATTTATATTGGGGAACTAAGCTTGACAATGTTACTAGGCGTGTTCCTCTGTCACGGATTCTGACATCGGAAGACGGGAAAGGCAGGTGATGACGTGTTCGACATTTTCGCGGCAATTTTCGGTAATTCAACATTGTTTTCTGTTCGCCCTTTCAAAATCTTGATTTGCACATCCAATTGAATTGAGCTTCCAAACTTGCACCAAACTTTCCCTTTCAGAAATATTAGTGGGGCTAATCTTATCTTCAGCCCTTAACCAAAACCAACTACACTACAAAATGCACATCACTTCTCTAAATACTTGTGGAACTAAGCTCTCTCCACAATTGTTGATGAGGTAGCCTCCGCCAAATCCGCCTGGCTCCTATAATTACGTTTATGAATGACCTGAACCAAGATGGCCGCCCATAGGTCCACCAAGTGTGCTACAGACTAGTCAAATCAGTTAAGAGAATACTATCGAGTATTGGTAACAACTAGAAAATGTATCGAATTACCAACTGCAGTCGAGAAAATGAACCTGACTAGTGTAGTTCATCATTTAATGCGTAGTGACATAATATCTAAAATCTGCAGAAACTGTATATGTATATATATATATATATATACATATATACATACATATACATATACATATATACATATATATATATATATATATATATATATATATATATATATATATATATATATATATATATATATATGTATATATATGTATATGTATATGTATATATATATATATATATATATATATATATGTATATATATATATATATATATATATATATATATGTGTATATATATGTATATATATATATATATATTCATATATATATTCATATATATATATATATATATATATATATATATTCATATATATATATATATTCATATATATATATATATATATATATTCATATATATATATATATATATATATATATATATATATATATATAATACGTGCGCAGTGAAAACCGACACAGTCCAGTTCACGTTAGAGTGGACAGTTCACTAGATGACCCGTCATAAAAGCATGGACTTGTTGTGTGCCGTGGACCGATTTGCAGAGAGGAACATTCCAAGAGCCCGCCCTTCCTCGTGCACTATTAACGCGTTTGTTTGAAGGTTAATTAATTATCGATGAACATTAATTAAATGACGTCTTGGTATATCGGTTAATTGAATGATATTAATTGATTTGACCGGTGCGCATAAACGGATATGTAACGTCACTGCGTCTCCGTTCGGTGGAGATACAAGGATTACATCATTACATAATTACATGAAATACCACTGACACGAAAACGTATTGTTTGTGATCTAGTCAAACATAATGTGCCGACACACTACGTAATGATAAAATAAAGAGTGTTATGCGTTGACTCATATTTAAACAGCAGCATGAAGTTAACACCGTCTACGCATTAACATTCATATAAATCTTATCGTTGAGGAAATAGCAAACAGGCCTAAGTAGACTTATGTGTTTTATTTTCAATCACACAATGTTTCAAAACGTACTTATTTCACCATTCAACCGCGTGTGTCATACAGTGTGGACATTACGACTACGACACGCGTTAAGCACTTACTATAATTTATACATAAAAAGGCTGCAGATTGATAGAACACTGGCTTCGTATCGATCCAGATTCAACCTTCCGTTGACTTCCGAACAGATCAACTTCCACTGGTAAACACGATCTGTGAAAAACTTCGACCCTGGTCCAGACGGTACAGGTTGAGACGGCTAAAAGTGCAAAGGAACCCCCACAGAAACATGAGTTCGGTCTGAGAGAAGAGGCCCGCTCGATAAATTTGTGGGAATTTTTCTCGAAATCCCGAAAGCCAACAACGCCACAAACATACGCCATCCATATACAACGCCACCGGCGTATAGTAGTCACTATAATGTTAGTGAGTCCACGTTCACGACATCAACTTAACGATGATTTGTTGTGTCTACGTGAGGTAATTCGTGTCCCTTATGATTTACTCAAATACATTTTTATTAATAATCATTTATGACTAAACTAGTCACAACGTTCGTACCGTGCTGGTGGTGGTATTTATTTACATCGCAATACGGTTGACGTGCAGTTATTTCTAATAACCGACTTCTTGTAAATATAGACTGTACGTCGATCGCAACGGTACGATTTATGAAGAGGCGATATTGCTTGCTAGACCTAGCTTGACCCAGCGGTCACTTTGATGGCGTTCGGCTGCCGTGTAATAGCGACGCTCAATCATCAGAATTAATGATAACGATTCGACAGTCCGGGGTCGGCGTATCGGACGAGATACGTCATGCTATCAACGTCCGTCATCTGAAAGCGACCTCGTAATGCGTGTACCCCGTCCAGAGATAGTCAACTACTACAGCGCTACCAAAGTAAATGAATAGAAAAATATGGAAAATCTTTCAATATTTTCAAAACGCCCAGAACAGGATGGGGACACTTTACTGGTATTTTTATGAAACGTTTATCAAACACATGCGCACACACGCATGCACACACGCATGCACACTTGCATGCACACTCGTTCACACGCATGCACACACGCAAGCACGCGCACGCATGCATGCATGAACGCACGCACACACACGCACACGCGCACACACACACACGCACGCACGCACACACACACACGCACGCACGCACACACACACACACACACACACACACACACACACACACACATACACATACACATGCACATGCACATGCACATGCACATGCACATGCACATGCACATGCACATGCACATGCACATGCACATGCACATGCACATGCACATGCACATGCACATGCACATGCACATGCACATGCACATGCACATGCACATGCACATGCACATGCACATGCACATGCACATGCACATGCACATGCACATGCACATGCACATGCACATGCACATGCACATGCACATGCACATGCACATGCACATGCACATGCACATGCACATGCACATGCACATGCACATGCACATGCACATGCACATGCACATGCACATACACATACACATACACATACACATACACATACACATACACATACACATACACATACACATACACATACACATACACATACACATACACATACACATACACATACACATACACATACACATACACATACACATACACATACACATACACATACACATACACATACACATACACATACACATACACATACACATACACATACACATACACATACACATACACATACACATACACATACACATACACATACACATACACATACACATACACATACACATACACATACACATACACATACACATACACATACACATACACATACACATACACATACACATACACATACACATACACATACACATACACATACACATACACATACACATACACATACACATACACATACACATACACATACACATACACATACACATACACATACACATACACATACACATACACATACACATACACATACACATACACATACACATACACATACACATACACATACACATACACATACACATACACATACACATACACATACACATACACATACACATACACATACACATACACATACACATACACATACACATACACATACACATACACATACACATACACATACACATACACATACACATACACATACACATACACATACACATACACATACACATACACATACACATACACATACACATACACATACACATACACATACACATACACATACACATACACATACACATACACATACACATACACATACACATACACATACACATACACATACACATACACATACACATACACATACACATACACATACACATACACATACACATACACATACACATACACATACACATACACATACACATACACATACACATACACATACACATACACATACACATACACATACACATACACATACACATACACATACACATACACATACACATACACATACACATACACATACACATACACATACACATACACATACACATACACATACACATACACATACACATACACATACACATACACATACACATACACATACACATACACATACACATACACATACACATACACATACACATACACATACACATACACATACACATACACATACACATACACATACACATACACATACACATACACATACACATACACATACACATACACATACACATACACATACACATACACATACACATACACATACATACCAGCCAAATTAACAACATTACAAATTCAAAATTATGTAGAGTAATAGTGTAAGTGTAAGTGTAATGTAATAGTGTAAATTTGGAAAATGAGACACAAGACGGCGATCATCGTGCAACCACCAATGTGTTGCTTTTTCAACAATGTGTTGTAAAGGTGAATCGCGCTCCAACCGACTCCAGCAAATTGACAACATTTGCAACTGGTAGCATGAAGAGGAAACATCGATTTTACATACCAACAAAATTCTTGCACTGGCGAAAGTAAAATTGGGAGAAGTGTAGTCTAACTCTGGAGAACTGGATATTTTTAGATTCTGTCAACACTGAAAAGTTCGAATCTCTTCCAACACTGGAGACGTGGAAGCTTTTAATTAATAGTGTTTTAAAGGGTAGCACAATACAATTGTTTTCTGTTTATGCATCTAGAATTATAAACAAAACCTAACTATTTGCAGCTACACTTAAAACTGTTATGCTAGTAATTTAGTAGAAAATCTTGCTGAATATATACAATCCTATAGCACGTATAGAAGTTAAAACCATTAAATAAATGATTACAATCGTCAAATTTGCTCTGTAGCACTTGTAACAAGTGTTACTTCCGCGTATTGGAGGGTACGGCGTTGTAGTAATTTTTCGTGCCTGCAAATGTGTAACTCAGATTTTGAAACGAAGGAAATATAAGAAACCAGTGAATAGCCGACTTATTCATACCTCTAAAATAGCCTTTTATCTTCTTTCAGTTAAACAACATTCACATAAATGACATAACATACATACTAATAATTTTCATGCAAGATGTGGAAGTGCAGTGGCGCCCTCTAGTGGTGGAACCCACTCACTTCGTCCAATGTGTTCAATGATAGGCGACAAATATCATCATTTTACCAGGCTGACCAAAAGTTAGCGCAATATAACTTTTTATTCTAACCTCATCTGTTATTATGATATTAATACTGTTATTACTAGTATAATGATTATAGATGATTAATAAGTGTCAGCCAATAATATTATGAGTGTAAACGTCTGTCTGCGTGCGTGTGTGCATATGTGTGTGCTTTATGTGCGTGAGTACGTGTGCGTGCGTGCGTGTATGCGTGCGTGCGTGCCTGCGTGTGTGTGTGGGGGGGAGGGGGTGAGTGAGTGAGTGAGTGTGTGTGTGTGTGTGTGCGCGCGCGCGCGTGTGTGTGTGTGTGTGTGTGTGTGTGTGTGTGTGTGTGTGTGTGCGTATGTGTGCGCGCCCATATATACGTGAATTCTGCATATTTAAATTGTTTAACGCACACACATCGAAGCAAAATCTTTTTTTCCAAAACACTTCAGCAAAGCGTCATCGGACGAAGCTGGTGTTCTTCATCGTCGCTGCTTCTGTCAAACCCGCCATGCCGGCGTAAACCAGCCAGAAGCATTCCGTGATTGCGCCGATAGTAATTCAATTGTGGAATGCTGGCGGTGTCGGTGGAGTTCGCTAATTGGACGAACGACAGGGCGCGTGTTTCACGGCCCAGTTGTCGACTGAGATGGCCGAAACAGTGCGTCTAGTCCGAGTCGTCAAACGTTCAGGTAATTGTCGCACCAGGTGACACCTCGCTGTGCCCGTGGCTACTGTGTCACGACGTGCGTACAATATTAAATGCCGTTGTTGAAGGATTGACGTTGCTAATCATGTTATCATGTAACTACTTTTACAATACAAATTGTTTCGCTGTAAATGTTCTTTTATATTTGAAAGTCGTTTCTTTCGTCTTTGTTCTCCGAGTCACTTCCTTTCTTTATAGGTTATTTCCATGTTTTATTCTTTCTTCCCTTTCCCATCTCGTCTCATCAGAAACTACCGTTTTGAATATTATCATATTCGTAATTGTTTTATACAAATCTAATAATCTTTTGTTTGATAATATTAAGATGGAAGAGGACGAAGGCAATGATGATGGTGAGAGAGAGAGAGAGAGAGAGAGAGAGAGAGAGAGAGAGAGAAAGAGAGGGGGAGTGAGAGAGAGAGGGGGGAGGTAGAGAGGTCGAGAGAGAGAGAGAGGGAGAGAGAGGGGGAGAAAGAGGGGGAGAGAGAGAGAGACAGAGGGAGAGAGAGAGGTAGAGAGAGATATATAGAGAGAGAGGGGGAGAGAGAGAGGGAGAGAGAGAGAGAGAGAGAAAGAGAGGGGGAGTGAGAGAGAGGGGGGAGGTAGAGAGGTCGAGAGAGAGGGAGAGAGAGAGAGAGAGAGAGAGAGAGAGAAAGAGAGGGGGAGTGAGAGAGAGGGGGGAGGTAGAGAGAGAGAGAGAGGGAGAGAGAGAGGGGGAGAGAGAGGGGGGGGGAGAGACAGAGGGAGAGAGAGAGGTAGAGAGATATATATAGATAGAGAGGGGGAGAGAGAGAGGGAGAGAGAGAGGGAGAGAAAGGGAGAGAGGGAGAGAGAGAGAGGGAGAGAGAGAGAGAGCGAGAGAGGGAGAGAGGGAGATGGAGAGAAAGAGGGAGAGAGGGAGAGAGAGGCAGAGAGAGAGGTAGAGAGAGAGGGAGAGAGAGACATAGGGAGGGAGAGAGGTAGAGAGAGAGAGAGAGGTAGAGAGAGAGAGAGGGAGAGAGGGGGGAAAGAGATAGGGAAAGAGAGAGAGGGGTAGAGAGAGAGGTACAGAGAAACAGAGGGAGATGCAGAGGGAGAGAGAGAGAGAGGTAGAGAGAGAGAGGTAGAGAGAGAGAGAGAGACAGGTAGAGAGAGAGAGAGAGAGAGCGAGAGAGAGCGCGAGAGACAGAGAGGTAGATAGAGAGAGAGGGGTAGAGAGGGGTAGAGAGGGGTAGAGAGAGAGAGAGAGACAGACAGACAGACAGACAGCAGACAGACAGACAGACAGACACAAAAGAGGCGTTAGTGCGTGCGCGCGTGCCTACGCATATAATATCCACCGAACGCCTTATGAATCGACTATTATTCCCTTAATATGTTACCTTTCACAGAAAATCGATAAAGACTGATCGATAAAAAGCAAAATGGACTATAGAATGCATGAATATTTCCGATTGCTTCACAGAATATATGAATGGATAAAAGGCATTTTCCACAAACAAGGAACGGTTGTTTCACGGACAACATTTAATGCCTATGTTCTGTGGAGACAAAATAAGCCCTTCCGCTTAACCGTGTCCTTGGATGTACGTGGTAAATGTCTATAGATAACGACATCCGACCCAACTATATGTTTAGAGTTATGGCAGAAGACTACATGACCATTGTATGCGTGCAAAGTTTGTCAGCGTATTTCTTTTATTTGAAGAAGAAGATCGACGCGACGCATATCTGACTCTATCAGAGACGTAAGCCTCTCCTGACTCATTCTTCATCTCAGCTGGATGTCCTGGTGAATTAACACATTCGCTCATGGAAAAAGTATAAATGCAGTCGTTCTTGAACAATCCAAGAAGCAATTAGGAAGCTTTGCAAGAGCCGAAATACTTGACTGTTCTACAGACACCGTGTTCTCAACTTTAGAAGAACGAAAAAAAACAGTTTCTTGCATCAATATAAATATTTACCAAGTGCTCATATCGAGTAGGCATGTGTGGAACGTTACCTGAAAATTGTGTTCGCCCAAACAAAGAAGACAAAGAGGATGACGAATAAGAGCAAACAAGAAATGGAAGGAGATCCTGCTGAAAGGGAAACAATAGAGGAGTAGGCGGGTGTGAAGGAAATGGAGGATACCAAGAAGAAAAACGAGGAGAAAGAGAGGAAGTAGAAGGAAAATGAGAAATAAAATACTAAGAAAAAGATGAAGGAGAAGGCGAAAAAAGAGGAAGAAAAACCGAAGAAGACGGACAACAAGATGTGTTGGCGCTACAGCAGTGGAACTTGACGACGAGCTGGCCGACCGAAGAGCGATGCACCCGGCATCTATTACGTCCGATGCCACACGTAACTGGTCCGTCCCAGTTGAAGGCGCTACACGAGCCGACTCGGTGCGTTTGTCGACTGCAATCGCTGAACTGGAAACTGTTTAGCAGGTTGCTGCTGCATTCGTCGGCCAATTAGTCGAACTTCCAATCAACTGCACAACTCCCGGGGATCTGCTCCGTGGTCCGGCATGCGTAGAGCTCTCTGAGACGGCGCGTCCGATATGCCGCGCGCGAAACTAATTACCGGTAATTGCTAGTATTGGTGACGTTCGGCAAAGTGGAGTTGTAAACACGGCATGACCTCCGTCCGACCTTGTCACCAGGACGCATTGTAGCATGGCGGAGTGATTACTTCTTGATGGAATGATACATGAACAGAAACGTACGCGCATATCCGGTAGTGATACCTGTGCATTTAGGTAAATCGATCGGGATTTCTGTAAGAGTGGGTGTAGTAGTGTTTATGTCGAAAACTTAAATAGATAGTAGGCAGTCTTTACTCACGGGTGGGCCGACAGTGTAACGTATATGAGAGTAGACAACAGGTGTACAAAGGTATTGTAATAGTATACATATATACACACACGCAAAAGCATACACACATGCATACTACACACGCCGCACGCACGCATTTGCGAAAAGGTTTGTCATGCCAAAGATTCCCCACACATATCCCGAAAATAATTGGTGCATCATTAAATGCCTGGTTTATTACATATTTGTGGCGTAATGGGTTGTATGGCTTTATGGCGTGTCGACGGATTCACGTGATATATTACACATGACATGCTCAAATCCATTGATGAACATGCTGTCGTCTTGCAGAATATTTTGCATTAGCAGTTTTGTCTGCAAGCCCTCTGTTACAACTTACCAGTGTTACAACTAGCCCCGGTCTCCCCTATGTCAAATATATGCAAATGCGCAGTACATCACATATACAAATATTTTACTTGTATGGCTTGATGTTGTATCTAAAAATCTTGGTAAGCTTGGCGATGCACTTGGTTTATCACAGCTAGAGTAGGGCAGATCTACACCACAAGCAGAACTGAATATATTTTGATGTGCCGTTTTTAAAGACACATTTGTACAATTCCCATTTTATGTGCGCCAGCTAGTACACGTTTTTATGTTACCTGTTCCTTGTAGAAATCCCAGTTCGCTTTTGCGCTTTTGGCAAGACGATTCATGGTGAATATAATTATATTCTTTCAACGTACTGTCTTAGCAAGCCACAACTGCCTCGTCCACTCATACAGTATTAACATAATATGTGTGTGTGTGTGTGTGTGTGTGTGTGTGTGTGTGTGTGTGTGTGTGTGCGTGCGTGCGTGCGTGCGTGCGTGCGTGCGCGCGCGTTCTTCCCACAATATAGGCCTCCACTAAAATGTGCAATAATTTATATTGAAATTTATCGCATCGCATCGCATCGCATCGCATCGCATCGCATCGCATCGCATCGCATCGCATCGCATCGCATCGCATCGCATCGCATCGCATCGCATCGCATCGCATCGCATCGCATCGCATCGCATCGCATCGCATCGCATCGCATCGCATCGCATCGCATCGCATCGCATCGCATCGCATCGCATCGCATCGCATCGCATCGCATTAATTCAGAGTTTCGACACCGAGAGGGCCGGAAGACCTATTAAAATGACGGACTGATAACTGAAACATTTATAAATAATAAAACGATTATAAAAATGACACCAAAAGAAGAAAACCACACAATATCAACATCAAATATACGAGGCATCATCCGTTAAACATAGTATGACCTACTAATGTTTATTTCATAATTTCAATGTAGTGTTGAGTGATTAGACATGTTTTGTGAGCGTGGCATCACAGCTTTTAAATTACGACATATAATATGAAATGGGGTGTTTTTCTGCATATTGATATTGGTGTGTTTTGATTGATGATGTCAACCCGACATATCATAAATTATCAATAGATTTAACAATCAACTCAAGATGGCAGGTGGACAAGGAAGCCCTTTGGCTTATCGAGAGTCCAACCTATCTATCTAAATGTACCCCGCCCTTCTTAGGTACATGTCAATTTTATTTTTGAACATATTAACACTACTAGCACTTACACAATCAGCCGATAATCTGTTCCATTCATTTACTGTTCTTTGTGAAAATGAAAATTTTCTAATATTTAATCTACATTGCTTCTTTGCTAATGTAACTCCATGTCCTCTAGTCCTTCTCTCTTCCTTGACTGAGAAAAAAATATTTCTGTCAATATTTTCATACCCATTCAATATTTTAAAAACTTCTATCTGATCTCCTCGCAGTCTCCTGGTTTCTAGTGTTGTTAATCCACATTCTTTTAGACGCATTTCATAACTAATATTCCTGAGTTTTTGTATCATTTTGGTTGCTCTTCTTTGTACTCTTTCTAGTATATCAATATCCTTCTTGCGATATGGCCTCCATGCCTGTATGCAATATTCTAAATGAGGCCTAACTATTGTTTTGTACAGTGGTATTATTAGTTCTTTTTCCTTGTACACTATATTTCGCCTAATTAATCCAAGAATTTGGTTTCCCTTCGCTGCTGCAATTGCACACTGTTCGGATACCTTCATGTCAGCACTAATAGTTAACCCTAAGTCCTTTTCCTTTACGGTAGTATTTAGTACAGTATCACCCATTGTATATTGTGCATCTTCATTCCCATGTCCTGTGTGGAGGCACTTACACTTCCCATAATTAAACAGCATTTGCCACTTCTCAGACCATTCGGTCAACTTATTTAGATCATCTTGTAATTGCTGTCTATCTATATCACTTTTTATTTTTCTGAACACTTTTGTATCATCCGCAAACTTCAACACCTTGCTTGTTATATCATCATCCAAATCATTGATATATATTAAGAACAAAATAGGTCCCAATACTGATCCCTGCGGTACTCCACTCAAAACCGATTTCCAGTTTGAAACCTCCCCATCAACTACTACTCTTTGTCTTCTATCAATAAGCCATTTTTCTATCCAGTTAATCATAACATTGCCTATGCCATGGGCCTTCAGTTTAAGTAGTAATCTTTGATGTGGCACTTTGTCAAAAGCTTTTTTAAAATCTAAGTATATTATATCTACTGGTGATCCCTCATCTACCCACTTTGTGACATCTTCCAAAAAACATAAGATATTTGTTAAGCATGACGTCGCTTTTAGAAACCCATGTTGAGATGGGTTAATCAAGTTATTTTTAACAAGAAAATCAACCAAGTGCTCTTTAATTAGTCTTTCTAATAGTTTACAAATCACCGATGTTAAACTCACTGGTCTATTGTTCTCTGACTTGCTTCTTGATCCTTTTTTAAATAATGGTATGATGTTTGCTTCTTTCCATTCTAACGGAACTACTCCTTCCTCTAATGCCAAATTGAACACTGTTGCAAGTGGTGTGCTAATTTGTTCTACAATTTCCAGTAGTAATTTTGGAGGAATCCCATCCACTCCAGGTGACTTATTATCCTTCATGTCCCTTATTTTCTTAGCTACCATTTTTGGTGTTACAATTAGTTGTCCTAAATAGTCTGACTCTCTCCCTTCGAATTTAGTCTCTGGTACTGGTAATGCACTAATATCTTCCCTGGTAAATACCGAACTAAAGTATTCATTTAGGTTTTCTGCCATTAAGAATCCCTCTGTTATTATTTTTCCATCACTATCTTCTAGAGGTCCGACCTTATCCTGAACTTTCTGTTTACTTCGAACATACGCATAAAAACTCTTGCTGTCATGTTTTATATTAAAAGCTAATTTTTGTTCATAGCTTCTCTTTGAATTTCTAATTTCAGCTGTAGCTTGGTTAAGTGCTTCTTTATAAATGGCATAGTCTTCTTCACTTCCATTATGTCTATATGTCTTCCACATCATTTGCTTGTATTTGATTTTTCTAATGGCTTCTTTTGATAAGTGTTTCTTTTTTGACCGTTTCCCCTGTTTTTTCAAGGGGACAAATTTTTCGACAATGCAGTAAATTTCACTCTTTAAGATATTCCAACATTCTTTTGCTGTCTTATTCTCCAGTGTGTTATTCCAGTCTATCTTTGCTAAATATTTCCTCATGTCCTTATATCTTCCTTTGTGAATTTTTTTCCTGTACCGTATTTTTCGATTCTGTTCTCCTTTTACTTTGATGATAACATATATCTGGTTGTGATCACTACATCCCAGTGGCTCACATATCCTGACATTATCAATAAATTCCTTCTGTGAGCTCAACACTATGTCCAACACGTTCTCACCCCTTGTTGGTTCTAACACATGTTGAATAAGGAAACTGTCTTGTACTAAATTTAAAAACTTTTGATCTTCACTCCCAGTACTCTGTAGAGATTTCCACTGTATACGCCCATGGTTAAAATCCCCCATAATTATACAGTCCCGTTTACTGACTTCCTTTATAGCGTTTTGTATTTTCTCATTCTCTTCTGTGTTTATGTTTGGACTTCGATAAACTAACCCAACAGTTAACGTTGAGTTTCCTGAAACTATGTTACACCAGACAGCTTCTTCACATTCTACTTCTTTTTCTAATTTTATTTTGTAAGCCTGGATGGATTCTTTAATATATAAAATAACGCCACCTCCCCTTCTCCCTATTCTATCTTTCCTAAACATGACATATCCTGTCATTCCTAATTCGGCATCTGATATGTCGGGGGTGGCCCAAGATTCAGTTATACCTATTATGTGGGGGTCAGTATCTTCTACCATGTTTAGTTAATTTCTTTTGTTTACTATGCTCCTTGCATTTAAACAAACACATTTATAACCAAATGTGGTAGAGTTTTCCAGACTGTTCTTTGCCGTTTTCTTTGTGCTGTCCTTATCAATAACATATCATCAATTATCAATAACAGACGTATTCAAAATTTATAGGAAATGAAGGAAGCGTCATACTGGTCGACTGTGAAAACATCCAATGATGTGGTCTTAGCCTTAGGCAAGCTAAAAAAGTCTAGACGCGATATATGGCGCCGCCTAGTGTACAAATAACTGATGTTAGATAGCCCGTCAGATGTCGCCATGCAAACACGCGGACACAAATTTTACTACAAATCGTAATAAAGGCACTTGTAACAGATAAACATAACTACTTATTTGCGTTAATAACACAACATCTCAATAAATTGGTCCAGTACTAAAACTGCTTAAGCTTGAGTTAATAATTACGTTTATAGCAGTGTTTATTCGTTTGCGACATTGGTTTATTGGCGGCAATTTCAAAGACTGCCAAGTTGCAAGGTTGCAAAAGTCCTTGTTTATGTTTTGACGTTTGTGATTAAGACGTCTTCTGATATTTTTCCAGTACGGGTACCCTACTACATTGTCTCCAACGTTACCCGTGAGTCATGTGTGTAACTAATATTGTTCCTTCGTCATTCCTAGATCGTTCGTCTGAATTTCTGTCAGATTCAGTAACTGTCGGTGTTACGCAGGGGGCCACTTACGCAAACAGTGTAATCTAGTGTTAGTCACAGTGAGTATGCAGACAAACTCGAAACATTTAACTTAGTTTGACACAGTCACAGACCAGCAAGCAGAGCTTCGGAACCATGTCTGTCGGTGTAACCCTGTGAACACTCAACATACAATTCATGTTTGTGGGGCTTGTACACAGTCACAGTCTCGAAAATGTGTTCTGCAGTGTTTTTACGTGCAGAATTGACTATCAGTGAGCGTTTTGTTATTTTATTATGACTGAACTAACTATAATAACAAGGACCATAATAATAACATGATATTAGATCACTATTGGTATTATTGGCAATCTGTCGCAATCATAAAGTATCGGCCATAAAGTATAGTCTGTAGAGACAATCCAAACATACGGTTGTCCGCATAGCTTGCGTGTTGTAGTTGTATCAGGTGCACGGTTATTTGCATAATTTTACAGTGAACATATATAAAACTATCAGCCTGTCGCCACCATTAATCTCAAATAATATGCAACTGTGCATTAGGGCTTGGAACTGGAAGCATCAGTGAGAGCAAAGAGCAACAAATGTGACGTCTGGCACATGTGCGTTTACTGCACAGATCTTTAGCTCTGACACACATGGATCTGATGCTCAGCTACATAACTACTTCATTTAATTATTTATGATTAGACTTTAGTAAAGGCTTCTTTAGGAAATGGATTTAGTTTCTGCAAAATTAATTTTTTTAAAGGGATGAGCAAATCCTTGTGAAGGTGATGGTGTATAATTGACAGATTCCTCAAATCACATGCCCTTACAGGGGTAGAACTTCAGTATTATTTATTTTACTACAACACAACAGGAGCAAAGTAAAGACAAAAGGTGTCTAGTCCACCAACAGGTTTACTAGTCCTGCAAAATGTAAAAACATAATCCAAATCTAACTCGCTACAGTTTTATTTTAAAATAAACAGTGTGTTTTGCAACCCCATTTAAATAGCAATGCAATGTTCACACAGGTAACAAAGTAATAATAAATATATAACAAAGTAATTAATGAAGAACTGAAGATATGACTAGTATTCAATACCTGCACAATGGAAAATGGATGCCAATTGTGCTCATTGACTTGTGTCATTCCACCAGATACAGGGCAGCCTACCACTACACATTTTCCATAGTCATTCCAGGAAATGACATCATGTTACAGTGTTATGGAAACTGCTCCTGCATAAAAATGTCGCACTGTAGACAATTTTATACATTAAAGAAGTGCTAATCTTATCAATAATGCCCAGACAAGTTTGTACCCAATGGCAATGCCTAAGAAAATGTCACAATTTATCAGTAAATGAAGCTGTCGCTGTTGTTAATTAGTTGTTCACTGGCAAACAAATTTCAATGCTCAATGACTTGGGATTCAGTTACATCCAGGTCTGTGAATGGGTTAGGGTCATTACTAGGGTGGGATGGCTGACACACTGACCACTGGACTAGTTATTAGGCAGGTTTACTAGTCTGCCCTTGTCTCTGCTAGTGTACGAACTAGCAGACTAGTGGGTCATTCTACCCCTGCCTCACAAATGTATGAGAACACTAGTTTGCTGTGCTGTCAGTTTTCTTTAAAATGACTGATCAGACTGAGCACTGATCAGTTGTCAATAGTTGAAGACCAAACCAAATGATCAGCCATACTGGCGTGTTACCTGCCAGTCCTGTTATTTCCCATCATGACATTTACAACAAAAATATGTTTTCATTCCAGATTTATTAATAACTGAAAGGTGGGCATGATGACATCTACTAGCACGGGGACAGTGGCTGCTCTCTTGAAGGAAGTCTTCAATGCACATACGCTGACAGTAGAAAGTATGTGCTATGTTAGAAAATCTTACGTGACAATAGACAACATCTTAAGAGTGTTCTTGTAAATCCTAGTAATAAAAAATTGCAGTCTATGGACATTGAAAAATATACACAAATGACTCTATTTCATCTGTAAATTTACTCAAAATGTGACTTTTGTTTCCATCCCACACAGCATATGTGTATGTATTCAATAATTGTTCATGCATGCTCACGCCCCGTAGGTTCATCTAGACACCCGTCCACCTGTCATTTAGGCCTGGGCAAGGAATTTATTATAAAATGTCATTTTTGACTTAACACAACTTTTTAACTTATTACTAGAATAACTCAATATTACATGCATCCAAGGACAACAACATGATCAACATGTACATACATTATTAGAGTGGTATGACTAATATTTCCAGAGATATGCCATATTGAAAATGTGGGAATATGTTATTTTAGCAAATTGGCACTTGGCATGAGACAAGCACAAAATTGAAAAAAGTCACTAAAAGCGATAAAAATATGAAATTGTGAAAGATACATATTATATTCGGAATGTAAAACAAGTTTCGTTCAGCCATGTCATGTCGTTTGGGTTTTATATGACATATTACCTCAGGGAAAAATGTCAAAACTTCAAGGTAGGTAGTATAGATTCAAACAAAAATCTTTACTTTTCAACACAGATCAACCAAATTTGGCATGTAACTAGTTTTCAATAGAAATTAGCTATTTTTCATTTATTGCATAAATTATGCAAATTAGGTATCCAATATGGCTGCCATGACAGTGAAAATTAGGTATATTTTGGCCATGCTCTAGCCAAACATATATTAAAGTTACAAACTTTTAATTTAGCACAGGTATTGTTGTTATGTATATCTACTGCATGATATGATTATTTGATTACATATTTTGTCATATATGACCAAATGTAATAAAAGTATTATAAGATTATAATAATAATAATAATACACTTTATTTAGACACTAAAATCCAAAGTACAAACTCTGTTCGGTAGTGTTGACAACATTAAAACATCCTAAGAAATAAATAAAATAAAAGTACAAGTAAAACATATGAGTACGTTTGTCTAAATCAGTGTTGTACAGAACTACAAGAGAAACTAACATTAAACAGAGATGGCATTGTTGTAGTCTATATCATATGTCAATGTAGTCAAGAAAATATACATACATACATTATATATATATATATATATATATATATATATATATATATATATATATAAAGTAGTAGAATAAATAAATATATAATAATATGCATAGTACTTAATTATTAACAAATGACTACAGCAATATAATAGTTGTGTCAATTGTAATTATAAAACTCAAATATATGTTAATTTGTAAACTATTAATTAATAAATAATTAAAATGACATGCTGGTTGAGCTAATTAAGAGTAAATAAGTAAATAAATAAAGTAGCAGAATAAATAAATATATAATAATATACATAGTACTTAATTATTAACAAATGACTACAGCAATATAATAGTTGTGTCAATTGTAATTATAAAAACTCAAATATATGTTAATTTGTAAACTATTAATTAATAAATAAAAAAAAAATGACATGCTGGTTGAGGTAATTAAGATATAATAACATATATTTATAAAATAATTATATTGATAAATTCCGAAATACATTCCATCATGTGGGTGAATGAATTTCAAAATGATTTGACAACATACGTAATTATAATATTAACACAAAAAGATATAAAAACTATAATGTTATGGAATTACGACGCTAGGTCGATCAATTCGTCTCCAAGAATTGTTATTTCTTGTCTCTGCTTTTTTTAAATAAAATTGTTTTATACTATTTCAAAGGCATTGTGAATGTAATAATCCACGTGTTGCGCGAATTCAAGTAGAAAGTCGGCTTTATCGCAACGGCGCAGACATTGCAGCGGCGTATGTTTGTCGTGGGTCTAGCTGAAATAGCGGCGCATTATGCCGAATTTCGTATCAATTACTGTTGTGTGGACAATACAGTTGTAATAGTTGTCATCTATAATACGAGTAAAACAACACGACGTGAAAAATATGTTCATAAAGATCGTTTCTCAAATAAACGGCGAGCTTCGACAGCTTCCTTGACACCCCTCACAACAAAGATCGACTAGTCCTGGCGCCCACCGTGATGTTGATATCTAGGTCAGCCTATTTCGTTGCAAGGGGAAACCCATAGATTTAGCAACAGGCAAATAGACGAATTATTCGCTATAAATTATCAATAAAATGCAATACTTTGACCATCAGACAATTGGTAGCCGTTATGTGCCTTGATGTTTAGAAATTGCTAACATACGCGTGGAATACGACATTAGCGACTAACGCGTGCGGCGATCTGCCGAAGACTCGAAGTGTCGCGACTCGGGGAAAAAGTACCACCAGCTTTCAAAAAAATTTATATTAATAAAATGATATGTATTGGATAGCAAATTTCACGCCGGATCGAATGGTACCACACACTTCGCGATCTGATGCGGAACGGCGACGTTGCTCACGAAATACGACCATGACATAAGTTGTCATGTTTAATTGCGTTTTAGCGGACGATTTCTTATTAGTTCAGCGTAGTGTGTATCGCCAATCGATAGAGCAGTAATTTTTCTTCAAAATAAGCTTTATTCTGATTGAATTGGTCAAAAATTTACGCGGCGCAACGATTGAGAAGAAAGCCTATTTTACGTTTAAATTTTCACCCTGGTGGTAAACGCGATGAGGCGCGCGCGCTAGCGTAACAACATAGCATCTTAGCACAGGCAGCGTGTCGCAACAGGCCAATTTTTGTTGAGTAGGGGGTTGTTTTAAAATGCTCCTAAACGCGTTATATTTGAGGAACAAGAACGGAATTTGGTATACAAAGAGATAACATAATGACGTTTTTATGCATATAAATTGTATTCCACAACGGTTAATATTTCTATTTGTAAGTCATGCAGCAATATGGTAAATTTGAGTGAAAAATCCTTGCCCAAGCCTATGTCATTTAGACAGAAGTTTGAGTTGACAGGGCCCGACTGTCCTCTCACACAGTAATCTTTTAACTTGCATTATCCAAATTCTTTGCCCTCCTACTGAAGCCAACCCTCACCCCCAGAGCACCTGGTGGGTGGACAGTGTCACAGTGGTACACATACAATACACACATCTACCAGCAGGTTTTGGACTGGCAAAAACTTGATCTTTCAATAAGGCCTGACACTCGCACACACGCACACGCACACACACACACACACACACACACACACACACACACACACACACACACACACACACACACACACACACACACACACAAATACAAACGATACCACGAGTAGTGCTATTATTTTTAGTTAGCAATGTTTACACAACATTGTCTATTTGATCCAAACATTCCACTGCACTTGTTGAAACATCATAATCTTTGAAGACAATGTAATGTGGCTTCTATTGTTGTTATGGTACATGATATTACTAACCTGCCATGTACGTGGTACAAAGTGACCCCATCGTCATGTGATAGTTGCTATGTTATGTTCCACAGGTCTTACAAACCACATTGAAGTTCTTGTGAGGAAATGCGACCGCCTGACAAAGTTTAAAGATGAGTAAGTACCTATGCATAACTGACGGTGAATGTGTTGAGCACATTCTATACACAAAGCAAAAGTAACAATGTATGTAATTTATCATAATTCTTTTGACTTTGGCAGAAACAATTACCTTATAGTCTCATCTTTCAATGTCCAGTTATTTTTCTCAACACATAAACCAAACCAATATGTGCATTTACAATACTCACATAACATATTAACAAATCATCGTATAGAACTAATACATAATTTCTAAAAAATATTGCTCAACTTTATACCCACTTTGCAGTGGGCTGTCTCTCATGTTCTGTACGTAACTTTGAAGTGACTGTTGCCTTATTAGACCCATACGGTTGATGATGAATAAATCATCCTTGCATGCCAGGGGTCACGGCGACTGGGTACATTAGTACCCGACTTCCCTCTACCTCTGGCATACCCCTTAAAAAAAACTCTTTTAAAATTGCCCATGAGGAATGTGGTTTATAATTATTAGGACTTACATCATTCGTGTTGCCATCTTCAAATTAGGGCATATATTTGCATTGTTCCCACGGCTTATGCAGTAGTGACTGGTGAAGTCAATTGCTATAGTTTTATAAGTCACTGCTAAGGTTTTCGGAGATGCTCAGCCAGGGGTACAATAGCTCAGTGCAGAGCAATGACCCCAGGCTTACGAGGATGGAATAAACCAATTGGTTTGGTTGCAGTATTCTGGCCCGAGGCAAGGACCTACAGCGTCGGTACGATCAGTTGTGTGAGGAACACAGACTGACACAGATGACACTAAAGGACACTACAGCCAGGTAACATGGTCACTAGGCTCAGGAGAAAATACTCAAGCAGTGAGTGAAAGTGAAAGTACTTGGGCACGAGTGTTTAGTGCATTATGATATTTATAATACCAGTCGCACCAGGCAGGAGTAGTCAGTACTGCTGAAGGTATTTAAGGAAATTACATATCATTTTAAATCTCGTGATCAATTAAAAACAAGATCAATCAAACAAGCTGCAAAACTCCATTTTACAGTTTTATGATTTAATACGTACTTTCTGGTGATATGTCACAATACCAATTTCATGAGTTAGGATTATGTTACATGCGGGTTCCCTTGTTAGTGTCATATTAAAGCAATTAATGTGTTTGCTTTAAACTGAAACAATACAGTTACCTGTGAGTATCCTGGGTTCTTTTTTAATGGAACTGTCAGTCATAGAAGCTATACCTTCGTAAGTGCCATCTAGGAAAACTGCTGGAGTGTTGCTAACACTATTCAGTGATTTTTGGGTGTTCCCCAAATCTCAAACTATTTGTTCATCTTCTTGTAGCAGATATAGTTTTCTCTGATCAGCACTATGATATTTTACACTGTAGTAGATTGATCAACTGCAACATTATAGAATTTAATCAGGCAAGACCATAACCATTAATTGTGTTTTATTTTGTTTTGGAGTTAAACACTAAATAAATCTGCATATATTTGATATCATTGAGGTTTCCTTCACAGTGAAACAGACAGATCAAAGCTTCTGAACCTTCTTAACCTTGATGATGAAATTGGTTCAAGGTCCCCTGGAATGGAGGGAAATAAAACAGGATCTCAACAGGGAGACTTGGGGACGGATTCGTGTGATGGCAGTGCTTCCATGGAACGCAGCATCGGGGAAGGAGAGAGGAATGAAGATATGGGAGGTCAGCGGAGACTGAAGCTAGTTACTGGGAGGAAGAGAGCAAGATACAGTGAGGTGTGTGGAGAGTAACAGTACTAGTGTAGGCACAGTTGAACAAAAGGTAAGTTTTTATATAGCGCAGTATCCAGTCCATAGGACTGCTCAAAGCGCTTTTACACATTACTTCCCCGGCAGACCTGTTCAATCAAATACCATCTCAACTTCTCTGGGAAGCATCCAGCCACATGCTACAATTAATGTGCGAAAGGCACTGTCTATTGCCAGGTACTCATTTATACAGCTGAGTGAACTGGAGCAATGTAGAGTGAAAAAACTTGCCCAAGGTTTTAACACCGCAGCACAGGATTCGAACCCGGGTTCTCTTAGTCGAGATTCCGGAGGTCTACCCCTGAGCCACTGCACTCTACTTCCTTACTGCACTAGATACGAGCGACTTATCCAACAGGCAAACTTTGTAGTTTCTTGTCAATCTTTATTTAACTTCATATCTTCTGTTCATGGCTGTGAGTACCTGGTACTTTAGCTGATTTGGACATGGTAACCACTTTTGAAAACATCTGTACCTTGAATAAACCTAATTATTGAACAAGAAAGAAGCACCCGTCTTGGAAAAGTTTACCTGTGTAAGGTTAGCAGCTAGTAATTATGTATGGGTCAAATATGGAAGGATTCTTATTCTGTCATGTAGATTCATGGTCCTTGTACACGCACGAAAACAGAATTTCATTTTGGAAATGCAGTGTCTACGGAATTACCGTTATATTATGTGTCAGCTGTTGTAATGCAACTTCTAGTTACATTTGTAAGATTGTTCACAACATAGTTTTCTGCAGACAAATTGCGCTCAGTCGACTGAGAGGATGTTGTAGGTCCCTGCCATGTGAGGCTGCTGATCGTCAGTTTTCAATATGGCTCATATTTGTTAAATCCCAGAATGCACTAGTTCTGTTCCAGTACATCTCAGACTCACACTTGCACATCCTTCGTTACTGAGTCGTTAATCATTACACTGTGATGCAGGGTCCATATGGGTCCTTGAAAATCTTGAAAAGCCTAGAATTTGATTGGACCAAATTCAAGGCCTTGAAATCCTTGAATTTTACAAAGTAGTCTTGAAAGGTCTAGAATTTAAATATGGTCAATAAAATATTGTTTTGACTCAATTGTTGTGACGAATAATAGCCGAAAAAGGAAAAGCCACAAAAACAACTCATGTGCACATTGGGCAATCGGCATTTCATTGTGATCTGCGCCATTTTTTTTTTTTAGTTAACTCCATTTACTGCATGTTGTTAAAACAGTCTTGAATTTCTTTTTTAAATAGCCTTAAGAAGTCTTTAATAGCCTTGCATTTGAAATGTCCTATGTATATGTACACTGACAATGTTATTTGCATGTGGTCACATATTTGTTCTGTTGAGGTTGTATAAGGTGTTCGTTTATCTACTCGGTTGCCAGTGTACTTTCAATGCCAACAGGATAATTGTTTTTATTTCTTGGGCTGTTTCCTGAAAGTCTCTATTATGTTATTTTTCTACAGGAAGAAAAGCCGGTAACGAAAAAGAAAGTGAAAGTCTCCCACGGTGACACAAGCCCTGAGACACAGGAAGACTGTCAGAGGAAACAGGAAACTAGATCTGGACATCTAGGAAGTAGAGCCACAGCAAACAATGGCAGTTGTGTGAAAACAGACACCAATTCTCTTAGTTTTGACAACAACGTTGTCAGAACGCATGAGAATAATCATACAAAATGTGATACTCGGACAGAGTTTATTACACGTTCTGTGACATGTAAGGATGAGTCCACAAAACGCATAAAAGACACACGTCTTGATGTGCCTTCCGAATTGTCATCTGGCACCGAATCCCAGTTTACAAAAGGTTGTGAAAAACAAAGAAACAGCCAGAAGACATCTGCACAGAGACAGAGGATGAATAAACATGAGGATATACTTAGTCCCAACAGTGACCAACAAACACAGGTGAGACACAGAGGCAGAACAAATATACTAAGATGTGGTGAAACAGAATCAATGCCAAAGAAGGGAGACACATCCCAAGTACTCTTTGTCCCAGAGACATGCTATCCAGATAGTTGTGGCCCAGATTCCAGCCCCGTTGCCATGGATACCGTTGGCCCTATTTATTTACGTGGGTCTAGCAATGTTCCAGGTACCACACCAAGTAAATCGTTGCGGACGAAGAAACGAAATGGTAAAATACCATCCACTGATACAGCAACGCCCCCGATGAAATCGTCGCAGTCGAAAAAACAAAACCGCGACTTCGATGAATGCAGGGAAAGGTCAAAGGTGATGACAAGTGATAAACGACACAGTTCGGTGGAGCGCGACACACACCAGGACAGCGTGTGTAGTGACGACATGGATGAGTCGGGCGATGTGTCGGAAGTGTTTCTCCTGCCGGAAGCAAAACTCCCGGGTGTGTTTATCTCACCGCTGTGTAACAGCACGCCTGTCGATAGCACCAGCCATACCACCTGCAAAATCACGGCGTCACAGAAGGTTGGTTGTCACGAGAATCTTGCATGTGACATACAGGGCCGTGTCATGCCAAAGTTCCCATCACTTCATAGCAGCCCCTTGCTGCATTCACCCAAACACGACAGTCAGAAGAATCCGCGTCGGAAGAGTGCGGGTTCACCTTTGCTTTTCGACGACGATGCAGACGGGACATCAACTAAGCACGAAAGATCACGTGTCTGTCAAACATCTGGTGACAGTCATTCAATGGTGAGAACAAGAGGTCGAAATCGACTCGGCGGTAGAAGTGATGCTGAAACAGTCGCTAAGGGGCAACTTCTGTCTTCCTCCATCGATGCCAGCAAACAGGCTGACAGCATATTTTTCAGAGACACGGAACAGGGAGCATACTCTTTGAAGACATGTGGACAGAGAAGAGTAGACTCCAAGGTGGTGGTCACTAAGACACCAACAGGTGACACCACTAGCCGGAAACTAGTTCAGATGACCCTGTCACAACACCTTCAACCTAAAGCAGATAGAGTCCCTACCTCGTCCACGGTGTCAAGATCAGACGAAGAGGAGCAATTACAGATTGAGAGAGCGAAGAAAGCTTCGCTACATGACCTTGACCTTCGTGATGTCCCTCGCAATGAGACCAGCGTTCCTCCAAAAGTGACAGGCACACTGGCGTCAGAATTCAAAGAGCCGATGACTCCTCGCAGGACAAAACGACACAAAGACACTCGTCTTGTGCTAAGTCCCTGTCACACCCATGATCGGGTGGACACCTTGGAAGTGGTCCCAGAGACAGTCCCTGAGGAGTGGGAGGAGGAGGAGGAGGAGGAGGAAGAGGAGGAGGAGGTGGATCACCAGCTCAACGGCAGTGTGGATCCAGACATCCGCCTGTCAGCATACATCTTCACGCAGTCAAACCAAAACGAGGATTCGGCTCAGGCCGGGAGTACAGGGACAGAGTGTCGCGATTCGGACAGAGAGAGGGGAGAGAGGGAAATCGACAGCTGTGCTCCCAGCGTCGTCTTTGCCCCCCTCCGACGTCAACAGATGCCGCCACCGGCAACAGTGGACGAATATTTGAATGACGAGGATTGCATGGATCAACATCTCGATGGTGGTGAGGTGGAGATAGGTATGTCGTGTGTGTTTATTATAAGTATAATTAATGATGAGGAAAAAGACACATGAAATTGTCAATTTCACAGAAATGTACGGTTTATAGATATTAAGTTAATTTTACCACATAAAACAGTCGTTAGTTAGTCATTACATTATTGTAATTTAAATTAGATTATTTGAACTGCCATTATAAAATAAAAAAGTTAACATAGTCTTGTATAATAATAATGGTCGGCTAGTGTTGCCTTCGGTATACACTCTGGTTGGATAGAATCATATTCAATATCTCTATTTGTTTATTGTCTCATTTATAGAGTGTTTAACTGATTGGGTTGTATGAAATCTATTAACCTTTGCTAAATGATTTCATCAGGCTAGAACTGACTTATTACATGCCATATCGGTGTGATTTTTCAATTGTACATGATCGTTGTTTGCAGATGAGGGTATGAAAGAAAAGAAAGTCCACGAAGACAGTTTTGACAGGTGAAGACCAGCGAACCTACTCTAGCAAAGCCAGTGAACCTGGTCCAGCACTTCAGTGTTAATCCAAGTTATTACATACTAGTTGTAGTTGATACGCTAAAGCTTGTCTGTTTGCAAATATATTGGCTAATATTTCATGTGGGAAGTTGGAAATTTGTGTCCTCCATAAGGCAAAGTAAATTAAACTGTTTTTTTCTGCTCTACTTGGAGAAGTAACCAGCAGCATGTCAATGTAAACATAGTTACTGTACATGTAAACTGCTGTCTCTTTACCACCTTAATATATTAATGAGATTTCAAATGACCTGTCACTTTTGTTGATTATACTAAGATATTTTGGCATGTCATATAATATATGATATCCAGTAATGAGTATGTATTAATATGCCAGCTCTGGATCTTTGTAAGTGCATCTCCTGTGTGTCACTGGGGTCCACTCACCTCTGGAGACCGGGCGTTGTAAGAACTGACCGTTACGTTTTGTCTGTAGGGCCCCAAAGGCGGCACGCCCCAACTACGCTTACAGGGACGTGGTGAGGAAACACGCAGAGAGACGACAGCTGCACGCCACAGCCTGTCCTCAGTGTGAACAGGTGAGTGTCTTGTGACCACAGTCTGTCCTCAGTGTGAACAGGTGAGTGACTTGTGACCACAGCCTGTCCTCAGTGTGAACAGGTGAGTGTCTCGTGACCACAGCCTGTCCTCAGTGTGAACAGGTGAGTGTCTTGTGATCACAGTCTGTCCTCAGTGTGAACAGGTGAGTGTCTTGTGACCACAGTCTGTCCTCAGTGTGAACAGGTGAGTGTCTTGTGATCACAGTCTGTCCTCAGTGTGAACAGGTGAGTGACTCGTAACCACAGCCTGTCCTCAGTGTGAACAGGTGGGTGTCTTGTGACCACAGCCTGTCCTCAGTGTGAACAAGTGAGTGTCTTGTGACCACAGTCTGTCCTCAGTGTGAACAAGTGAGTGTCTTGTGATCACAGCCTGTCCTCAGTGTGAACAGGTCTGTGTGTCTTGTGACCACAGTCTGTCCTCAGTGTGAACAGGTGAGTGTCTTGTGACCACAGCCTGTCCTCAGTGTGAACAGGTGAGTGTCTTGTGATCACAGCCTGTCCTCAGTGTGAACAGGTGAGTGTCTTGTGACCACAGTCTGTCCTCAGTGTGAACAGGTGAGTGTCTTGTGACCACAGTCTGTCCTCAGTGTGAACAGGTGAGTGACTCATGACCACAGTCTGTCCTCAGTGTGAACAGGTGAGTGTCTTGTGACCACAGTCTGTCCTCAGTGTGAACAGGTGAGTGTCTTGTGATCACAGTCTGTCCTCAGTGTGAACAGGTGAGTGTCTTGTGACCACAGTATGTCCTCAGTGTGAACAAGTGAGTGTCTTGTGATCACAGCCTGTCCTCAGTGTGAACAGGTGAGTGACTCATGACCACAGTCTGTCCTCAGTGTGAACAGGTGAGTGACTCATGACCACAGTCTGTCCTCAGTGTGAACAGGTGAGTGACTCATGACCACAGTCTATCCTCAGTGTGAACAGGTGGGTGTCTTGTGACCACAGTCTGTCCTCAGTGTGAACAGGTGAGTGACTTGTGATCACAGTCTGTCCTCAGTGTGAACAGGTGAGTGACTCATGACCACAGTCTGTCCTCAGTGTGAACAAGTGAGTGTCTTGTGACCACAGCCTGTCCTCAGTGTGAACAGGTGAGTGTCTTGTGACCACAGTCTGTCCTCAGTGTGAACAGGTGAGTGTCTTCTGACCACAGTCTGTCCTCAGTGTGAACAGGTGAGTGACTTGTGACCACAGTCTGTCCTCAGTGTGAACAGGTGAGTGACTTGTGATCACAGCCTGGCCTCAGTGTGAACAGGTGAGTGTCTTGTGACCACAGTCTGTCCTCAGTGTGAACAAGTGAGTGACTTGTGATCACAGCCTGTCCTCAGCGTGAACAGGTGAGTGTCTTGTGATCACAGTCTGTCCTCAGTGTGAACAAGTGAGTGTCTTGTGATCACAGCCTGTCCTCAGTGTGAACAGGTGAGTGTCTTGTGACCACAGCCTGTCCTCAGTGTGAACAGGTGAGTGTCTTGTGACCACAGTCTGTCCTCAGTGTGAACAGATGAGTGACTTGTGATCACAGCCTGTCCTCAGTGTGAACAGGTGAGTGTCTTGTGACCACAGTCTGTCCTCAGTGTGAACAGGTGAGTGTCTTGTGACCACAGCCTGTCCTCAGTGTGAACAGGTGAGTGGCTCATGAAATAAATGAATTGGTGAATTCAAAAGGGGCTCAACTCCTTCTGATACAATTGAGGACATCGTTTCCTTTATTTTTTTGAACACATAGTTTCCATTGAGCGCTGTCAGCCAGTAAGCAGTGGCGCCCAGTGAAGTGTGTGATTTATCTTAGATTTTAAACTGTTGCAGTGTAACGGTACCGAAACAGCCAGTTCAACATGTAAATGTTGATTCACCAATTTATTTGCTTTTCTGTTAAGTGTCCTCTTAGACCAGTGTATATATGTTGATGTCACTGTCTTTTTATTGTCTTGTGAAGTTTCATTCAACAAGGCATCCTTACTCAGAATGTTAACACCAAATGGACATTTATATGCTGGCACTGAAGGTGGTTACTGCCCGAGCACTTGTAGTCCTCAATGGTTCCCCGCATTCAATAAGGCGTTACCAACACTGATGTGATCTCTGAGTCAAGCCATCTTCAATGTTGGGAGCCAGAGTTTCAAACATACCAACCGTGGTCCATATCTTAAACTCCGGCATGGTTATGCTGACTGGTGGCGATCACCAAGCTACCTACAACAAGGAACATATATTAAAACACATAAAAATAATTACACCATCAACCGCCCGAAAACATAAGGTAACTAAATCAGTGACACAGTGCTGTCCAAATATTTATGAGCACAGATGATTCCTGACAAAACAAGTCTTATTTGAAAATCTGCCACGTCTTTCACATTAAGGTTTCTCTGTCCAGGAGTTGCCAGCCTAGTCATTTCTAACAGGAAGTCTGCTGTGTCAAAAGTTGGAAAATAAGGCACCTTTGAAGGTCAAAGTGTATTGAGGTCAACTAAGGCTGCTTCAACCATGTTGCCTATGAAATTAGTTTTGAAACTGGATATTTTGTGTACCATGTGAGCATGTTTCCATATCACAACTTGGCAGATGATAAGTTTAATTTTTTTATTATAGCATCGAGAACATATTATTAAATGATAAGTAACGATGCATGAACAGACACCTTCCTTTGAAATTTAGTATTGTAAAGTTACAATTACACAGTGGATCTATGGGTACCACCAGCTACTGAAAAATATTAAACACACTGCCATTCTGCAATGATATACCCTCTATTACAGACATCTGACATGTCTCTCTTGCAGTACTTCAGCACGTTGGGGCTGAGTGATGAAGAGAAGGAAGAACGAATGAAGTGTTGTCGCCACAGAGACCGCTTCGCCCCTCCACAGACCCCCGAACACTTCTGGTCTGTCGGCTTCCCCGACACCCAGGAGTGTGAGGACAGAGGTGAGTCCGTCCGTCCGTCTGTCCGTCCGTCCGTCCGTTCCTTCCTTCCTTCCTTCCTTCCTTCCTTCCGTGTGTCCGTCTGTCCGTCTGTCTGTCTGTCACTCTTGAGGTCTTGCGCTCTATCTCTCTCTAAGGGGCAGAGTAGGGTTTGTCCGTCCGTCCGTCCGTCTGTCCACCTGTCACTCTTGCACTCTCTCTGTCTTTCTCTTTCATCATGGTAGATGGACACCATTCTAATGCACATAATTTTGAGTGGTTTGGATCAGTTTTGCACGTAATTTTGCCGACTACAGATGTATTTGTAAGAAAATAATAAAATGTGGGTCACATTCTGGATGCAGGATTTTATTTCAGATCTAACTGGGTCATCAGTGGTTGAGGCTGACACCGAGTGAGACGTCCCTTTCTGTTTCAGGCTACATCCATGTCACCCAGGCGCGACCATCTCGCTTCCGTCGCAAACGGGGCCTCAAGAAACTCTTCAATGACGACACAGTGAAGGAGGATTTAGCACCACTGTGACACCTGGGGACGGTTTCATCAACATGAGAACAAGGAAAATCCATCATTAACAGAAAGTGTTAACAGTTTAATAGTTTACATCATTGCATCTGAAAGGACACTGTTTCCGTGACACACCAGTGAAATTGTCCCAGCCAAAGTGTTGGCAATTTTCGATTTACACTATTAAGGATACATTTTAAAGAACAAACTTTGGGTTATGAGTTCATAGAAATGTCAGTGGACTGAGCCTCAGGTAGCTTAATACTACAAATATAAGATGCTGAGTTTTGCAGGTGCAATGTTCAGGTTGCTTATATGCAATTTGGTGGGCCATAAAAGAGTAGACTATATTTATTTAAATATAAAGAACATTATATGACGAAAAAATGAAGTACACACAAGTGTGGTTTAAATTTGTAGCGTTTTTCAGCAGGCTAAGAAAAAATGAATAACGTTTTTGTTGACCATTGATAGCTTTCATATTAACCCTAACCACTGAAAGTCTACAAAATGTATTTAATTTAATTTTATCAAATATATTTTAAACTACCATTTTAAGATGTTTTGAAATAGATGAATTAATTTGGATTTACTGCATTGTCCTAGTGAAACCCAGTTTCTCTTTTCAAATACACAAGTTTTGCATAAGTAGTTCTATATATTTATCAACCAGTAAATACGCTTGCTGTTTTTGTTCAGTTACAAATAATCCATTTAAAATAAGCCAACACTGCACTGCTTGGAGATGGAACATTAGGCACAAGTTATACAGGCTGGTAGCCACTGGTGATAGACTTGTAATTTGGTGGACATTTGATCATCCAGACCCAATACACAGCCTTCAAACATATGGCAGTTGAATATTTACAAACTATAATGTCATCATCATGATTTATTCATCCGAAATATATAGTGGATATATATATATATATTATATATATATATTCTTGGGATGGAAATGCGATTAATGTTTCACCATTCTCTGTGTGTATAATAATAACAATATATTTGAGTTGCTATTTGTTTATAAAATGTCTAAATAAAATATAAGGATATACAATATTATATAGAAGGGTTTTCTACATTTAGCATCTCAGTGTATAACAGCAATTTTGGTTGTTTGGTTTGTAAATTGTTTTAGAAATTTCTTTATTTGTTACTTTTATTTTCTATCCTGCTATGTAGTTATATAAATTTAGGTGTACACATTAAAATGTTATACATTAACATGGTGTTTAACTAGAAAGTGTAACAGTGTAGCCATTTACATGTAAGGAACTACCTTCTAGACAGCATGTGTCTTCATGTGAGTGTCAACATATGGTACAAGATGACTAACACGATAGGTACTTCACTCAATTATGTTACTGTGGGTCTGTCAACTAAATAGAAAACATATTTGAAAGAAATTCCATTCTTTGTGTGTATATAAATATGGTCGTTTTATGGCGACATAATATTGATATATAAACAATGACAATAGAAAATTACAAGAATTTTTCATGATTAAATTTGCTATAAAACCAAAATTTGCATGGATATTGTGTCCTTTGATAATCCATGCTGTATGAATTCACATGGGACAGATCCATGTGGTATAAATGATACATAACACTGAGGCATACATCATAGTGTACATGTTTATTATAATAACACCCTATCACATTCACCAACAAACAGAACACTAACAAACAGCTGAAATATCACATAAAACTGCCAAAAACTGGCCGGCAAAACATATGGAAATATTCATCTTATGACAATAATTATCTACCCAGTAGATATCCTCATTAAAACCTCTTAACCATAATACCAATTTCCCTAGTAAATTAACCAACATAAACTGAGCAGTGGAGTGCTTATTTGTACATTCAGTTGTTTTGTAAAATAATGATGCAAACGACCAAAATTTCCTTATGTAAGGAGTAGGCTTTTGCATAAAATCCTCTTAAGGATTAAAGGTCAGGAGGGAATCAGGAGCCTCGCCAGTGTCGTATTGAGAGCTAACTAGGAGCCACAGATGTTTAATAGTGACCACTACATTTGCGGAGACTCCCTAAGATCTTTATGGGACCAGGCAAATACCCAACAAGTCAACCCGACTGGCACAGCAGGATTTCTCCCGCTCATTCTTAACTGTAAACTGCTTGCAGGTTCTAGCGAAAATTCTCTTGTGTGGGAAATGGTGAAATGTGTATGATTAGCAAGAATCGTGTACTACATGGCAAGTGTACAAATGATTCAAATATCAGCCATTGTAGAGTCCATCCTACATGACCACTCACAAGTTGGTGTTTTATGTGCAGATTATTACAGATTATTATTCATTATCATTTCCTGTTACACAGGACTTCACACTGATTTGGTGAATCTGAATGCGTGACCCTAATTTCGTTTTTGACCCAATGACATTCACTGTTATTTCTCACGGCTTAGGTAATGGTGGAAAGCAACTACCACTTACAAGAATAATGTGCCTTAGTAATTAATGCTGATTTTTCCCCCAGTTCAACAATCAGTCAATAACAAAGAAACATTTATAATTTGTTTTTCGTAATATTAACCATATGTACAAAGGTGTACATGTAACAAGTGCATCCATTTGTCAGGAAAAGGTCGGGTTTTGACTCCATTTACTGCCGTGTTAACTGTTAAACCTTAGTGAACTTTCTTCACGAGATGGTTGGAATGCAGCAGTAATCCATTGACACCATCTATGTGGTTTGTACACCCGGGATTGTGAAACATCCCACAGAGTAAAAGAATAAACTGCTGTGGACTATGCAATTATAAATGTTTTAACATTTCAACAATTTTTAAGAGAGCACACGTCATCGCCCAAAGTGCATAAGCTTTATTTACGTTTTAACACCCCTTTAAGGAGCTAGTGCTGTACACTTGTGTGCCTCGTTATAATGCAGATCAGTTATAATGTGGTCAGTTGTGGACCCCGAATTTCTGCCACCAGGGAGGAAAATGGATGCAATAGCTAACAATAATGGTGTAATAACTGTCACTTGTCTATGTTCTGCTTGAAACAATTTGTTAACAAACAAGAACTTTAATGTAGAAGTACAGCTGCATTGCTGAGTTGGTTTTCTGTTGTGCCTCTGACTTCTGCCCTGTCGTCAGCATCGCGGCACCAATCCAATCTTTATTCACACCTATCTATTATGTAACTGTATTTGGAAAAAGAAAAGTTAGATTTCTGCCATTCACATGTGGTGGTACTGATTGTGGGATGAATCACAACTGTTAAGTAGATGTGTTCAGTTGGCAGAGTCCTGTGTAACTGCTGTGCACATAATTGATCAACATGCATGTGCATTTACTAGATCTACTGATCTACACTACGATACCAGTTCATTAATGTACAACATGTGCTGAAGCTGTTTACTATAACGACCATTTGTAAGGAGTACACGCAGTCAGATCACTGCTCTCTGTCTTGCCTGTCTCTGTAATAACCACTGGCATGAGTGGGACATATACATGGAATGATGGCGGAATAACAGTTTCATTCTCTACGAGTATCACACTGTAGGAAACACCTATGAGAGGAATAAACCCAATCTTCTGTAATGACCACTTGAATGAACAGTTCCAACTTCTTTGTACAGACCATCTATATGAATGTAGACAGTTTCAGGGATAACACACATTAATTTACGCAGGCTAGTGGCATAGTTTTGGGGCTCCTGCAGTCAAATATGCAACAAGTGATGTAACTGTGTGGACAGTTGATTACCCCAGAATATTTCCCGCCAGTCAGTATGTTAATTTCTAGGGCTATCTGGTCTTGTACTTAGGACACCCTCTGTTGTTACTGCAGTCTGCAGGGTCAGAGTTCACCGACCCCCTGCCAAGATGTCTAGGGAACGGATCCACAATGGGGGAAGATGACGTAACTGAAGCTAGCATCTGTCTTAAGGCGATACATTTAGAGGTATATATATATATGGGATTTGTCATAATTCAGGGTGACTACTGGGACATATTGCCAGGAAATGCATTTATTTAAATTATTTAATAATTTATTTATTTATCACAGGACACATCACTCCAGGGGGCCCTGTGACAGTCATACCGTCACCACAGTCATACTGTCACCACAGACATACTGTCACCACAGTCATACTGTCACCACAGTCATACTGTCACCACAGTCCAGTGACTACTGGGTACACCGACAGACAGGTCACACGCGCTGTCACGAATGGTGAACACACTTAGGCCTATTGCAGAGAAACGTGTTGGGACACTGCCACTCCAGAAAGCTCTACAAACACACTTTCATAGACAACGCAGCACCTATTTGGTGAGTCATTTCTTTGAAAGTTGACTGCATTACATGCTGTCACCTTCACAACCTTGCATCCCAATGTTTTAGAATTTTTATTATATATATTCGGCTGCATCACACGCCACAACTGCCGAAACATTACATCTCAATGTTATTCTTGCATTTGCATAGTTGGTCATATTTAGCTTGTGCACTAGATTGGTATTGTTAGGGTTTTCTGATCTAATAAATTAGACAATTTATACATCCTGTTTTATCATTATTATGAGTGAGTGAACATAATATATGCCCATATATACTTCCATGCCACAAATGGTACATGAATATAAACACCAGGAAGGAACAGATCCACTCTCTAAAAAGATCACACTGTATGAAATTCCCATGCAATCACAGCTGCGGGACCCACCCTTCTGAAATGACCAACTGAACAAACAATTCCAACTTCTCTGTAATGAAAGACTTAATCTACACTTTGCACAGTTTCACTTTCACAATGCGAAAGCGAAACCGATCAGCTTATTCTGAGCTATGGCAAAGAGACTGAGGAAGAGTTGCTTTTCCAACGGGTCAACGTAGAACTCGTACTGTACGGAGGCGACCGGTGACCTTTCACCCTGGTGACCGGTTGAGGCACTGGCACTAGCGGGTGAATGCTTGTCTTCGTGTCGATACGCAATGCTACTAGCAGCGCCATCTATGAAGTGAGCAACGCGATCTGTGTTGCTTGCCTGGTCTTCTTCCTAGAGTACGAGAAAGTGCCGATGGTCGCATTAGAACAGCAATAAAACTTGTGTCTCCATAAGTATTTATAAAGTGACATTTGCATGTAAGACCATTTAAGGAATTACGTTCACAGTGGCATTAACTGATAGATTCATTGTGTTGATTGTTGCCTGGCAACCAGAGTGGACAAAGTTATAAAAACACTGCCATCAACATGAATCTGTCAGACATTCTGCATTATTTTCACTAGAAATTTTGGTGCCCTTTTTTGACTTATGACTGAAATAATAATTGGCAATTTATAAAGATTTCCATGGTAACCTATAAAGTGATTAGGCTGTCAAATATGCATAAATTCATGAATATACAAGCGTAAGTATATATTACAAAATATTAGAGCATACTAATTACAATGCTGTAATAAAACAAATTGCCTTTGACGCTGACAACACACAAACAATTATGAAAATATCTAACCTGGTATTAAGAATACGAAGAACCTTTCTTTGTAAATAATATATTAAATATAACAATAACAGTTCTATTGGTTGTTTATTAAATCATATGCACACATTTAGAGTTAGACTCGGAACATACGATATATCCAACAGGTATCAAATAGAAGGGACCGATTGAATAACAGAACATATTAAACCAGTTGTTATCTGTACACTACAGTGACTATTTTTAAGTCGTACTGAATTTCATATCAAACCTTGCTTCATTTTAACTTTATCAATGTTGACAAAGACTGACCCAAGAACAAGAGTCGAGTTTGTGCTGTCTCATCAACAGCTGCAGAACATTGGCATCCTCCGCACTTCCACGACACTCGATCTCCGATAGCGGGAACGCCCTCTGTTGGTCATCACTGGCAACACTGACGATGAAGAGGACCTCTGGTGTCAGGAGCAATACACAGGCATCGTAGCCTCGGGTCGGCTGTGACAGGTCCGCAGAGAGACTCGTGATGATGTCGCCATTGGCAACGGTCTGCAGCATTTTCCTGCAGTGACACAGAAGCGGCCACGTGGAACGGTCACGGTTGAGTGGAATATCTTAATGATATATTTACTGGTGGTTGCCAACGAGATGAGATATATTCGAGGTTTATGGATTGAAAAGAAAACAACATAAACACGCCTAGGTCAAGGTTGAGTGAAATACGATGAAGAAAAAGACAGACATAAAAGATAAAGAAGCCTATAAGGAAAAATCTGAATCAAGTGTTACTTCTTGAAGTCAGTAACAGAGAATAACCTTTGGTACTTTAGACCTATCTGACAAGAGTATCTGGTGGCAGATGATTACACCAGGTGTAATATGTTACACCAGGTGTAATATGTTACACCAGGTGTAATATGTTACACTAGGTGTAATATGTTACACCAGGTGTAATATGTTACACTAGGTATAATATGCTTCCTAATATAATATTCTGAATGGTCTATGGTGGCAGGTAATTCCTATGCTTCTTAATATAATATTCTGTTTTCAAACAAAACTTTAAAAACATTTATCAAAAGTGTTATGGATTAGTCCAACTCACTCCGTGTACTTGAGCCTAGAGTTGGGGTAGGCCGCTATGTCCCGCTCCAACGCTCTCTGTCGCTTCTTCAGTCTACAGCTCAGCCCAGTTCCCTCCAGTAGTCCGAGACTCGTCTGCGAGACAAGACCAGCGGCGCCACCTATTGGCTTGGTGACAACTCCGACGAGTCCCTTTCCCACCCCCACCACGACCCCTGTGGCGGTCTGGATGGCTGAGGTCGGTTTATCGACGTCGCTCCCGGCAACGATCTGGAGGGGTTGATCGGCAATACCCGCAATCGCACCTACAAATGTAGCGCAAAACTCCTTATGCTGCAGGGAACTACCATAGACAACACGGGCTAGCCGGGGACATGTGTCATCTTCAAGACAGGCAGGTGGCTATTGTGGACAACACGGGCTAGTTAGAGACATGTGTCATCTTCAAGACAGGCAGGTGACTATTGTGGACAACACGGGCTAGTCAGAGACATGTGTCATCTTCAAGACAGACAGGTGACTATTGTGGACAACACGGGCTAGTCAGAGACATGTGTCATCTTCAAGACAGACAGGTGACTATTGTGGACAACACGGGCTAGTCAGAGACATGTGTCATCTTCAAGACAGACAGGTGACTATTGTGGACAACACGGGCTAGTCAGAGACATGTGTCATCTTCAAGACAGACAGGTGACTATTGTAGACAACACGTGCTAGTCAGGGACATGTGTCATCTTCAAGACAGACAGGTGACTATTGTAGACAACACGTGCTAGTCAGGGACATGTGTCATCTTCAAGACAGACAGGTGACTATTGTGGACAACATGAGCTAGTCAGGGACATGTGTCATCTTCAAGACAGGCAGGTGACTTACGGTGACAGAGATGGATAATTACAACAGATGAGAATGGTGGCATGTTGTGACGGCCAGCTCACCACTAGAGTAACTAACAGTTCCAAGTCATTGGGTTCACATTATTGTCTATCATTGGCTCAGCTGGTAGCGGAATAAAAAAAATTGATCAGTACAAGTTCAATAAATGATTCAAACGACACTGATCAGACATTGAACAAATTGCTAAACTGATTGACGTGAATGGTTTACCTAAAAGGAACATTTTAAATTAAGACTCGCAACAAATTATGTCTGGCTAGGGTTTTACTGTGCAGCTGCACCTCGCAATTAGGGTCAGCTTAGGGACTCTGCAGTGGCCCTAATAGAGAGGTGACCATAGTAGCAGGATTAATTCCCTATAGCTTGCTGTTACAGAAATCATTTATGACTATCAAAGGAGGATGAGGTGCTGTATCGCCAAGGTGGGCATAAAACAAGGTGTGACTGTATATGTGCAAGTGTTTGCTTTGGCAATAGTCTTGCAATAATTAGAATTGATTTTGTTTTGTTAGTTTAAAACATTTTTTAATTACGATTAATGCAAATGTAATTTGCATTTCAAAGCAAACGCTCTCCTGCGACGACATAAAATAAATGTAACACCAAACACTAAACAAAACAGCTACAAAGTCGAGGAGACACCGAGATGATTACTATCGGAGTGACGTTTATGAGAAGGCAACCTACCAAGCAGACTGAGTCCGAAGCCCGTGAGTCCGCTGCGAACGCCATCCGCTACACCTAGGGGGCGCTGTCTCAGCCACTCCTGCTGCTCACGGTAGGTGTGGTCGAGTGACAGGCGGTCCATGTTGCGGGACAAACTCGACGCAAAGTTGGTGATGGACGTGAGAGTGCCTGGGACACAGCAGGACGCGGGTGGTCAGTTGTCACGAAAAACAATGATTTTCACAGTCATGTAACCAGACAAAGTTTGCTTTATGATTCAAAAGAACAGGGATTGTTTCATAAACTACATACCATGCTGTTGCATCTATATAATGTATTGTACCTATCGCTAAATAAAAGTCACAATCTCAAACAAATTATTATAAATTCATATTAGGAGATTTGCCTATTAATTGTTATTCTTGCTTGATGAACAATATTAATTCATAATTGTATCATTTCTCACACAAACTTTTATTAAACTAGATTATGCATAGTAATACACTGTTTTCATAGTATAAGTATTATGACTAATATTATTCTTTTTTAGTATAAGCATTATTATCTTGTTATTAATTAAATTATTATTATGTACAGCATGTACTACTAGAGGTAGAAATTATTATGTAATTTTATAGGGCGTCCAGTTGCTTCAACTAGTGTAGTTATTACTGGCGTCCTTGCATTCATTATTAACACATGTTCTGTGTCTGTTGTATTGTGTTGTATATATGCCAAATAAAGTTCAAGTTCATGTGTGTAATCTGTCACAAAATACATTCAACAACATTCATAAAAATTCATTAAAACATTCATAAAAAACGGTATAAGTTCCTAACACAATTATTCTGACCACCCAGTGACCACACTGACCATTGAGCCGGTCTAGCAGTGACCAAGACAACTCACCAGTGGACACGTGCCTGAGCAGGGAAGTCATGCCATTTGTGACCCCTGAGAGAAATGCCCCTGGCCCGTGCCTCACACCCTCGTAGGGCATTCGGAACAGGTCCGCCACCCCCGTGCCAAAGTTGCGGATCAGTCCAGTTGGGTTGCCGAGGATGTCCAGAGATCCCACGATGAGTCCTGGGAAGGGAAATGGGAGTTTTTGCAAACGGAATTTCTTAAGAAATGTTAAATTTACGTTTTCCCCTCATCTTATTTCAAACACATTTTATAAAAAAAAATCTCATCCAGCAATCATTAAAACATGATACCTTGATTGAGCAATATTTTGAATGCAGATTTTACAAACTGCTAAATCATTTAATTCTGCCTGTAGCGAATCTTACATGTTGAAATGTCACACAAATGATTATACGTTTGACTCTGTGTTATGCTGATTATTTTTGCTCAGTCAAAAACGTGTGACTGCCACATTGAGTGCATTGTCCTTTGTCAAATTACCAGATGAAATGTATCTAATAACCTCTGTTGACCACATAAACAAATGTTCGAAATTTTATTAATTTGAAGTGGTCCAATTAAATGATGAAACCCAGAATGAAATGATAACTAGGAAAAGATGCATCCAAACAGCCTTAAAACTTAGCCACACAGTAGTATATGTCTTGTGAAATCAAGCAACAAATGACTGGTTTTTATAACGGCAAAGCTTAGATTACAAGTTAGGGTTCAAAATACACTGTGCAAAGAAACAATGATTTGAAATACTTTTCAATGTATTTGTATTTAAATACATTTGCATTTAAAAGTATTTGTATTTAAATGTATTTGACCCAATGTCTGCCGGTCAGTGCTGTCTCACCTGCTCTGGTCAGCATGGCCGTCACATAGTGGATGACCAGTGTCCGCACCAGCTGATACTGTGATGTGAACAACTGGTCGCGCTCGAACGCCCTGAAGTTGAGTGGCGTGTCGTCGCACGCAATGAACAGCTTCAGTGAGGCATGGATACTCAACAAGATCCTGAGCGGTGCGATCCGCACGTGATCCAGACGACAGGGATTGAGCACAAGAGCGACGGCGTTCTCCCTGACAACCTGAGGGGCACCGCGTCGGCACCGCTCCGGCCGCGGCGCAGACAGTCTGACCGGCACAAACCGGTCAATCCTCTTAAGAATCTCGTACATGAACGTGTCCTCGAAGAACATCACTAGTGGTTTGATGTCGACGTCCAGTGATTGTATATCGACGTGACCGTCAACGCCATCGGTGCATGTGACCAACGTTATCGCGACCATCGCGTTCTGCTTGGCGCGATCCAAACGCTCGTCCAGTCGGAATTTCAACAGGTTCTTCCCGGAGACACCAGGTGGCGTATCGGTGTGCTGGCGGAGCACGACGACGGGGAAGTCGTAGTTGCCGCGGTCGTACAGCTGGTTGTCGAGTTGGAGGTCCCCGACACTGCAGTGCCAGTGTGTGTGTGTGCCACGTCTCATAGAGGGCGCCACTGTGTCGTATACATCCTCGGGATTGTGAACGCACATGAAGATGTCGTCGGCGGCCAGAGAGACGAAGTCCGCGACGACCTGAGGCGAGGTTATCTCCTCGCTGAGGGTGATAAGGGCATGGTCACACACCCCCGTCACCTCGAGGGTGAATGCTCGTGTCGGAGGCACTGGAGCTCTCCTCCGCTCCGGCGGTCTCTCACTCCGCAGCGGACTCTTTGGTATGGATGCAGTGGTGGATGGTGACGGTTTCTTCTCTATAACGACCACCTGTATAAAATGCATACATATGGTTTCACTCTTCTCTATAATCACGCCATTTTCAATCTTCTCTATTATGATCACCTGTATAAAATCTGGTATGGTACGTGGTTTTAGTTTTCTCTATAACGTTAAACGACCACCTGTATGAGACATAGATATACAGTTTCTTTTCTATAATGGCCATCTGTATCGAATACAACTTCGATCTTCTCTACAACATCCATCCGTATGGAATGCAGATTTACAGTTTCATACTTATTTACGACTTGTAAGAAACACATACACGATGTCACTATTCTCTATAACGACCACCTGTATGAAAAACACAAACACAGTTTCATTCTTCTGTGTAATTTCACCTGTATAAAACAGACATAACCTCTAATGTAATATTTATAGGGCAAATAATTAACAGTATTTCACTTCTTGTTTCCTTTTCAACCATTGTATGTTTCTGTAATGAAACATGCGTTATTTTTATTAGCCATTTCCATATGGCATGTCCATCTATCGAACACATAACTTGGGACACTTCTGGTCACTATTGAAGTATTCAGGTTTTAGCAAGCTTTGCCATCATCAAAGTGTTTTAACTCTTAATTATACACTCCGTGGAGCCACTTGTTGTATACAGTGGTCATGCTGAATAAAGTAAGTATTTAATAATTGTTGTAGTTTATTACTCCTCACTTATAGTTTACGGAGATTTTGTTGTTGTTTTAAAGAGGCACTGTATGGGATTGAATCTTCCTCGCATAATGGCAAAATTTGGCCGACCCGCGAGGAGGCAGCACCGTCAGTACCTAAAAATATCTTGTTGACGTTGAATCAAACACGGACATGCGCCTCTCTTTTCCAATCTATTACCGATGTTTCCACAACTGCACTGTCCAGGATCACTTTTAAAAGCCATAAGTGCGGCCCGCTTGTCTTGTCAGTTGCCGCAGTTGTGTCCACCGCTCGGCTGCGCAATATCGTCAATGTCAACAAGATATTTTTAGGTATTGACGGTGCTGCCTCCTCGCGGGTCGGCCAAATTTTTGCGTGGAAGGTTCAATCCCATACTGTGCCTCTTTAAGATGGATTATCCTAACCTGTACTGAAATGACCTTCACCTTTGTCGAAGCAGTAGAGGTCGTGCCCTTGATGCGACTGCGGATCTCCTTTGCCGAGATCTCAGCACGTGTAATCGGGTCAACATACACGCACGTCGCATGACCTACTTTCTCGACATGAACCTTCACATCTGAGCATTCGGGCAGATTCACGAATGTGTCGTGTTCCATCGCGACGTCCAGCCCATAGCTCCACCGCATCACAGACCCCCCTTCGCCATAGCAACACAGTGGACACGCCCCCTCGGACGTTTCACCGTCTGTTAGTTCCTGACAGCCAGCCAGGTGGAGCGTCAGTTGTGTGGGAGGCTGCGCGATCTGCGGGAATGTCTGGTTCGTGGTGGGGAATGCGTAGGCCTCACAGCCGAAGGGAGGCACTGTGGGAATGCAGGGGGTCGACAGAGTCTCCTCGTACACTGTCAGTGCTGAGGAAACACAACACTAACATTGACAATGAGGTGTCAGCAAATGACAAGTTCGTATAAAGCATTAGCATGGTATGCAGGGAGAGGTTTATCTTGAGATCTGTTTAGAGTGCACGGGTGAATAGGCAGGCAGAAAGTTGAAGAGAAATGAAAGCTTTACGTTATCTACTCCATGAATGATTAGACTTGATCATGTACACACACGAAGAAAGATACATATCTACCTGGATATTTCTGACTGAACTTAGTACCACTGAAAGCATTTACACTGTACTCCTTGGTAGCCATGTTGATTGCGATATTATTGTATCTTCGCAGGGAAGTATTCAGCTATGCTAGAGTTACTTCCCATTGCCCAATAACTGGTCCTTCACATGAAAGCACCACTGTCTGTAGGCAGGTATACATTTATTCAGCTGCGTGAACTGACATGTGCAAGGGGAAAATTTCCAAGCTTTGAAAGGGCAACAACAAGGCTGGAGACATCAGAATCTGATGTTGTAACTGCCACCAAACCAAAAAAAAAAATGCAGATGGCTAAAGTTGTCATTACAAAACCTCTGTAGAAATCCATCACATTGTGTGAATAAAAATAAGTACTTACCTCAATAGTATATTCAATAACTCACATTACTTACTATTTATTGCAGCCGCTTTACACATTGTACCATCAGGAATCAAAGCAATACCACTTATCCAGGAAATATTAAGCCATGATATGACTACAACAAAAATTGACAACTGTCTTGGTTGTTTTTCTTATCTTCTTAACAGAGACGTTGTATTGTTGCTTTTGAATAATCTTAAACACAACACTGGTGCAGAATTGTTCCACTGATAATTCACGTAGGCAAACATCAGAATAGTGAACATTTGGTGATGGAAGTAAGTGACAAAGCGTACCTTCTGAGGCAGGCTTGGCCAGCAGACCCTGCCCAAAGTGTAGCGGGAACGGACAGTTGTTGTATATCTGCAGCGGCGGACTCGTCTCCTTGGCAACGATGATGTAAACAACTCCATCCTCTGTTTCTGTCATCACCGTACACAACATCGTGTCCTCCGAGTCTCCTTCCATACCACAACATCGCACAGACACACTCGTCCTAACTGCAGCACTCCTCACCGGCAGCCATACTGGACAGCTCCAAGTGGCACGTTTTGATTGGTCGATGTGACCCCGGCTGTGATTGGATGTTGAGCAATTCTCATTACAATGGCCGTCGCTTGGATGTGGCCGTGTGTTGTCTAGCGCCAGACAAAGGTGGAAGGCGTAGTCAAGAGTTTCTGGCGCCAGGTCCACTGGTAGTTCCGGAACGTTCCACAAGAGGAGTGGGTGTAGTTCTTGTTTCAGCCGGTCAGTGCCCACGTGTTGGTCGGTGCTTGAGACAAGGGTCACATGACTTGACGCACAGTCAATGGAGATCTGGAGGAGAAACATCAGTGGTGAGATACCCAGACTTTTCATCTAAATACAACATCTAATTAAAATAAATGTACATATTTAATTAATTACTACACTTATTTGAATGTTATTAATGTTAATTAATAATAGTACAAGCTATATATGGTACAAATACAAGTAACATTCCAACGAACACCCATTATCTACAAAAGGTATGCAAGGTGCTTTCATAATAATACACACTATAATTATATATATATATATGTATATGTATATATATTTAATCATTTATAAATGTATTGAAAATTATTTTGAAAATGCACCAATGCATTTGGAATATTGCAATGGTGCATTTTCAAAATAAATTTTAAATACATTTATAAATGATTACCACATTATTTATTCATTAGCAAAGGTTACATATATATATATATATGTATATATAATTATAGTGTGTATTATTATGAAAGTACTTGCACACCTTTTGTAGATAATGTGTGTTCGTTGGAATTTAAATTGTATTTGTACCATATGTACCTTGTTAAATCTTGTTAAATATACTGTGCAGTGCCAGAAACAAGTTAAAATTGGATTACCATAACAGCAAATATATCATTATATTTACTAAATGAACGTGTTATTACATGCTAGCTGCTCTCACTGCAAGCAATCACTATGTTTATTACATTACATTTTATTATTTCCGATATCAACCAATAACATGCGCACACCATCTTTTTTGTCTACATTTTATTTACGTCAATTGCGGTGTGCCTTATCATAGATTAATGATGGCTAAATATGTTATAACTAGTAAATAACTGACCTTGTCGGCCTGAACCGGTAGAGCGTGACACTGGACCAGCATGTCACATGACATCAGGTTGGCCAGTTGGAACTTCTCCCTGACGGTGATGACCCGGAGACCGTCACGCATGACCGAGTGCAACACCAGGTGGCACACCTGGAGCACAGCGAGAAACTTGTCATGGAGCAGCATTTATGGACTCATTTCGACTTACTTTTACTCTGGCGTAGTACCACTACCATGTCACTTCATTAGCGCTAGGCAGCATTATATAAGATTCTATCCACTGTCACAGAAGTCTGTGCGTCTTTTCATTAAAAAGTGTTTAATAACAAAGAATAGAAAAGCTAATTATCAGGTTTTCCACACCTCTCTATCCTCAGTTGTTCTAATAAGTTCATTGAAGCTGAACCAAGTGCATTACAGTCAAATTCTTGTGTCAATCCACGACTTTGCTGGTGTTTCTCACTTTCTTGCCCCATCAGTTCCTTCTTGCAGGAAAGTCCCCCTTCCGTCTGACCACATGAAGAAACCACTGCAACTTTCTTCTTTTTACAAATGTCACCAGATGTTCTTGATTGCCAATATATCTCTCCATCAGTTCTCGTACTTGTATGTTTGTGGTGTGTGAGAAGTTGTGAACCTATAGCAACTTTCGCATGCAGCTCGTCTCAAAGGCAATGATGTGCTTTTCCACCTCTGCATTGACCATCCAAGTTTCACCTCCATAGGAAGACTGATGACATCAGTGCTCTCAGCAAACTCCTTCTGATTCCACATATATGTTCTTATCTCTCCAGATGGACTTCAGACTTGCCAGTGACTACACAGGTAGAGCTATCCTGATCTATATTTCTTGATTAGATCTAGTGACATCAGTTATGGTTGCTCCAAGGTAAGACCTTGACATATGTCATAAGCAGGGTTGGAAAAAATCATGATTTTTTCGAATAAATCGAATAAATCGAATAAATCGGACTTTTTTGATTAAATCGGATTTTTTCGATTAAATCGATTTATTTGATTTTTTCAACATTCTTGACAATCATAAGAAATAATATGTAATTCGGAAAATAAATAAAAGTGGAATATCATAATATACCCAATAGGCTGAACATTTCATTCTTAGCATTTCTAAAGAATTAAAGCAAAGTTGTTATGCACACAACGTAAGTATAAATTTAAGATAATCTGAAAAAATAGAAAAAATCAGTGTCTTGATTTTTTCAAGTTGATTAAATCAATGATTTAATCGATGATTTAATCAATTTGATTAAATCAATGCCAACCCTGGTCATAAGATGACATCAATTTGAAAGGTACAATGACAAATTGTGAAGATACATGAGTAAGTTGCTACCATTGTTGTAGTGGACGCGGCTGGGGCAGGACGCATGTAGATGGACACAGGGGTGTGGCCATGACGGTACAGCAAACCCTCAATGCGGGGCAGATAGTGACCGGTGTCGTCCTCCTCAGATAGACTGACCGCTGAAGACATGTGCAGTTGTCCATCTTTCACAAACCCAACGGAGAACGTCGACTGAAACAAATGACTGATTTGATCAGCAAATGTTATAATAATATAATAATAAAACTTTATTTAGACACCATCAAATCCAGGACGTATGTCCCGTTCAAGGATGTGTACATACATGTAAATAGGTAAATAAATGAATAAATATAGTTAAGCTAAAATATGTTCGTTGTGTAAAACTAGTTATGTGGAAAATAAAAATGTTTTTAATTGTTTCTTAAATTGTACTAGATTGCCGCTGTCGCGCATATTCCTAGGGAGTTTGTTCCACAGAGTGGGTCCTGCACTGGCAAATGCCCGGCGGCCGAAACGTTCTAAGTTCACTTTTGGCACTTCGAGGAGTAACCCGCCTGCAGAGCGCAGCGATCGGCGAGGCGCGTGCTGGAGTAGTAGTGCCACGAGATACTCTGGCGTGCCGTCGTATAAAGCCCTGTGCACGAGTACTACCCGGTAGTAGCTTGTATTCGATATGCTTTCTGACAGACAGACAGCCAGTGTAATTGCCACAGTATTGTCGTTTGCATAACAATTCGAGCTGCAGACCACTGGACCATTTCAAGACGGTGCAGGTGACGATCGCTGATGCCGAATAGTATCGCATTGCCATAGTCGATACGCGATGTCATCAGTCCGTGTATGAGACTCTCTTACGGTACAACATTATTTATACACCAGGAGTAAGGAAATAAAAACAACACATATCTGACATGCCACAGTGAAGTGGAGGCTTCGCCAGAGACCTGGCCACCCATCTTCAAGACTGGCAGATTACTTGCCAAGATAGGTAGTTACAAATGGTAAGACTGGTGGAATATAGCAGGGGCCATCGGGCCACTAGATTAACTCCCTGGTCCCTGATAACAGACCGATGTCACTTGTGGTAACTTGTGGTGTCTCGCAGATCAAACTCACCTCAAACTCTGGCGGTGCAATCGTCAAATCATGGGGCAGGCTCCACTGGTGACCCCTGGCGCCATCTACCACAACGAGATCAATGTCCGTCTCGTTCACCATCAGCCAGTAGGGGGCGACACTGATGAGCAGCGAGTTGCAGCCCGGCCAGTATTGGCTCAGTCCTATCTTGAGCTCGATGTCCGCCTGCTCCTGGCCATCAGGGGGCGCTACTGATGCCTGAGACAGAGCGAGGTTCACAGACTTTTGCGGAGACGAATGGGCAGTTGATGGCACCGCACCACCGTATGGCCACTGGTTGATGGTGGCTCCATCTGGAGGCCATTCCGCTACCATCGCGTCGATGTCGACTTTCTCAACGGACGTCCGTTCCACCTGCTCGATCATGCCTGATGCGAGAGTGAGGGCTGGTGCTGACACCTGGCGACTGGCACTGGTAACATAAACGATAAAACATGTAATGTAAACTCCCTCAAGTAAATTACAGATGTGATGTTTTCGATGGATGTTCTACACATTTCATTCTCATTACACAGCCACTCCTGTGGTTATTAAACATAGTTCTCATGATCTTTTATTCTGTGTTCTATTACATAATTTCAGAACGTTGATGTTCAATGACCGACAATATGACATTATCTGGCCCCAGTGCCCGAGAAGACAATTTGTTGACAATGTTTTGTTGATATGAATATGTTGACGTCAGCATATTAACCATGTCAGTCGTCTGAACTATAAATACATTAATGCTCGATATCAGCATCAACCTTTCTCTCTGTCTGTGAAGCTCTAAGACTTCACCTTAGGGTCCACACTTTCACTTGCTTACCCTAGTTTGAACGTGACATTGTATGACATATCAGCACTCATCGTTTCGAGCTGGTTCTCGTCACCACGTCCCCGTAGCTCCACCTGGTGGTGGGATTTCAGTCGAGGTGTTTCGATGTTCATAAGCAGCGGCAGTGGGAGATCTGATCTCACGACAAACACCGGTGTTATGAGGATCTGGAATGAGAACAAATCATTAGAAAACAATATTATATTTTTATTTGTTCACAGGATTATTTGTTCATAGCATATTAAAAATTAATAATAGCATGATCCGTAATTGCTTTTACGCAAATATAATTATTAAAATAATTTCACTACTCACCATTAATTAAAACAAATAAAGCATAATGTAGTAATATAATAATAAATATTAATATATAATTTAAATGTATGAAACAAATAAGCCATAATGTTGTAATGTAATACACTGTACAATTAATAAATAATTTAAATACCAATTATATATATATATATATACATATATATATATATATACATATATATATATATATACATATACATATATATACATATATATACATATATATATATATATATATACATATATATATATCATAATATATATATATATATATATATATATATATATATATATATATATCATATATACCTCGGTATGTATATAATTTAGACTTTACATGCAGAACTGTTTCAAATAATAATATAATGTAAATGTGACAAGAGAATATGGCATTAGACAATCCTGAGATAACGACTGAGTGTGTGGCGCCACCTACCAGACTGCGAGTGACTGCGTGGAGTGTCTCGGTGAACACGTGACACCAGACATGGATGAAGTTGACTTTGTCATGAAGTGGAATCTGAGGAGAAACAGAAGTCACATTAACACTGTTGTTTGTTGTCAACATTGTCATCAGAGTGACATGACTATATAATAACACTCCAGTCACTAAGTGTCACCACTGACAGCAATCGTGTCATCAATGACCTACGGATGTCAGTAGATCATGACTAACAATATCATGACTGATGACGGTGTATCAGTTGATGTCAACGTCATGACTAGTGACAATGTCATGACTGATGACACTGGCTATTAGTGTCACCGAGAACAAGTATCAGACGTTCTCAATGATCACTTCATCAAAAAAATTGTATCCATACGTAAATTATATCAACCATAGCAAATAACTGTGACATATATAGACATTTTTACAACCACACTGCTCAAACTGAAGCCTTAATAACAATGTTTTTAAATGTCAAATTAACATGGCATCAGCACTAATCAATGCAAAAGAACAGATTTGTCAGATTATATTAAAACTATTCAACTTGACCTGACCTTGACAAGTCTGGCATCCTTGACCTTGTCGCCAATGACAACGAGTTCTTGTGACCATGGCATCTTCACTCCCATCAACCTCAGCTTCACAGAATGCACATCGGAACGATTGACGACAAACGATGGAAGTGTCTTGTTGGCGCCTAGTGATATCGCAGCCTCTTTCTGGTTCCTCTGCGTTGCCTTAGTGACCAGTTTCACATCGAGGTGTTGCGAGACTCGACTTGCGACGACGACTAGCCCAGAAATGACAACCTGAAAGTGACGTTGCCGTGTGTACCATAGTCATGAATGTTATATTGTTATACCGATACAGAATACCAAATATTCCTCACGGTAAAAGATATGTGTGCAGGTTAACTCTAGAACAGAAAGATATGGCCATTTTGAAGTCGGCATTACATGATATCTAAGGCCACTGGTCAAGCCACATTTCTTCTCACTGGAAATGTCCATTAAACAAGAACAATTAACAACTTGGACATATTTTGTTATGGACAGGAGATGCAAGAGATCATTTTAATTTGTATTTATTTATTTTAATAAAAAAAAAAATTATACTTATAATGTATTAGCTTTATGTACAACGCTGCAAAATGTATGTATTTAGATTTTTTTAAATATTATTAAGTAGAAAGAAGGAGTAATGAGAGATTGTATATTAAGAAGTAGACAAGTGAAGACAGACAGAGACAGGGTTGGAAGTGGTGTCTTGAAAGGACAAGACTGGTCACTGGGGACAGGGAAGACGAAGATGGGTGACGATGGTGACAGAGGAAGAGGGGGAGTTGTGGGGTGAGGGAAGGGAAGAGGAAGGGAGGATATTGTGGGGAGGGGATGATGACGGATGAGGAAGTATGGGAGGAGCAGTAGGGTGAGGAAGAAAGGGAGCAGGGGTGGAAGAGGGTTGAGCGTATAAGGGGAGACAGGGAGGACAAGGTGGAGAGGAGAGCAGGGAAGGAAGATGGGGGAAGGACGGGGATGCAAAGACAGGGAAGGAAGGGGAATGTAAAAAGGGGAGGGATGGGATGGTGATAGGGAGAGAGGGAGACTGTTCCTCGTACCTTCTTCTGGGAGCTGGTCACCTGCTGGACCTTGACCACTAGAGTCGCGCTCTGCTCTCCCCCCTCGATGGACACCACGTGGGTGCCGATGCGGTCAAGACTGACCGGTCCACTCCAGTGGCACCCGGCACTGCGCAGACACAGCCGCAGCAACTGGACAGGTCAAAGGTCACAGTCACACCTGGTCTCCTTATAGCGCAGTTCAAAATAGAAACTGATACTGTTATTTCTGATGTTTGACAAATTCATATCAATATAAGAATAGTTAATTTCCCAGCACATCATAAATCATGTTGTGTTTGTAAATAGCAGTGACAAATATAGTAGTCTTGTTTAATTGTTTATAATTTAAATTCAGGGTAGCTCCTACTTTAATGATAAAGTCTGGTTTCAATCAAGGTCACCTTGACCAAAGTTAAAATGTACTTTATGGTTATACAAACAAATGTCCAAAAATGTAATTTAATGCATATTATGTTATCATCACAATACACAATAATATCTACTCAAACACAATAGTAACACTAACAGATGTATGGGATAAAGAAACATTGAATTATATGATCATTTCTTTCGCAAACACATGTCATACTGCCTATTAGAATAATACTTGTTTTGCGATATACGCTCTTGAATGATAAGGTAGATAGGAAAGAGTTTCTTTCTTTAATTTTGTTCCTGGTATGATATCGTACGTTAAGCGAACATCTGTAGTAAACTAGTTTACTTTAAATTTATGTTGCATAATATAATTTTACACAGATTACAGTCGCACTTCTTGTGTTTTGAAGATTGTTATGAGATACATTGGCCTTTTATATTATATTTATTTGGTATAGTGCCACATCAATAATCGTTTGTGGTGCTTCACAACATATTACAATTTAAAAGACATAAAAATATATATGTATACAATATGATAAATACAACTGTTTTAAAATAAATGTAAAACAATATATGTATAGGTATATAAATAAATAAAATTAGTACAGTATGAAATAGCATCGCACTTTTAAATAAATAAATTACGTATTAGTCCTAAAAATACATAACAATCGGTCTAGTATATAATTACATTACAATGATACTGATAAATGACAGTATAGGTATAATTATTATTAGTAATAAATAGTTTAGTATATGTTAAAACTGTTAAATAATAATAATTACGTAACAATAATGCCAATAAATAAGTGTATAATATAATATAGCCCAGCTGACCTGTGGTGTCTTGTGGGACCTCCATGCGTAGGGATACAACTTGCGACTGTTCACTACCAGGCTCTCATCTGTGTCTACCTACACGTGAACAAGTGCAACAATTATACAGTGCCGGATCTACACTAAAGGTACATAAGGTATTTCTTTTTGGGAAAAATCAACTTCCTTCACACTGACTGTACAAGTGGATGTTATTTCATTTATGAGATGTTTCTGTGAGTTTTGTGAAGTCATCATCCTGTCTATTAGAGAAAGCAGAACTATGATTCATGGCCCAGAGTTTAATTGAAATGCTTAGAATCTTTGTTTTTAAATCAAGTTTTCATTTTTCATATCCAAAATCAAGATGTTTCTTTCACCTATAGGAGGCTCTTGTTTGACGCTACACATCAACGAAAAAGACACATCTGGATTTTGGATATGAAAAATGAAAACTTTTATTTGAAAAAGAACTATATTGAGAAATGTTCAGTAAATTTAAATAAATTATATAAATGCTTGGTATGATTAAATACCATGTAATTTTCAATGAAATCTTTCTTGCATTTGTGAAAACCCTAGTTGAATGGCATGAAATCTAAATGCCGGCATGACAACTGACTTTTATAAGTTATTACTTCAATTTCACTTGTATGTGTATGCACCGGTATCATGGCTTGTACAATCTTGACCAAAAATTGTGAAATGAATTATTAATTTTATTCAGCTAACTTCCATAGAATACACACAATACACAGTGTAGTACATCTGATCACCACCTGGGGCAGTAGAGGATGGTCCCAGACACTCCACTCATTCAGTGCCACCTACCTGGCCGAACCTGATCACTTGAAGTGTGTCATTCAGTGCCACCTACCTGGCTGAACCTGATCACTTGAAGTGTGTCATTCAGTGCCACCTACCTGGCCGAACCTGACCACTTGAAGTGTGTCATTCAGTGCCACCTACCTGGCTGAACCTGATCACTTGAAGTGTGTCATTCAGTGCCACCTACCTGGCCGAACCTGATCACTTGAAGTGTGTCATTCAGTGCCACCTACCTGGCCGAACCTGATCACTTGAAGTGTGTCATTCAGTGCCACCTACCAGGCTGAACCTGATCACTTGAAGTGTGTCATTCAGTGCCACCTACCTGGCCGAACCTGATCACTTGAAGTGTGTCATTCAGTGCCACCTACCCGGCCAAACCTGATCACTTGAAGTGTGTCATTCAGTGCCACCTACCTGGCTGAACCTGACCACTTGAAGTGTGTCATTCAGTGCCACCTACCTGGCTGAACCTGATCACTTGAAGTGTGTCATTCAGTGCCACCTACCTGGCTGAACCTGACCACTTGAAGTGTGTCATTCAGTGCCACCTACCTGGCTGAACCTGACCACTTGAAGTGTGTCATTCAGTGCCACCTACCTGGCTGAACCTGATCACTTGAAGTGTGTCATTCAGTGCCACCTACCTGGCTGAACCTGACCACTTGAAGTGTGTCATTCAGTGCCACCTACCTGGCCGAACCTGACCACTTGAAGTGTGTCATTCAGTGCCACCTACCTGGCTGAACCTGATCACTTGAAGTGTGTCATTCAGTGCCACCTACCTGGCTGAACCTGACCACTTGAAGTGTGTCATTCAGTGCCACCTACCTGGCCGAACCTGACCACTTGAAGTGTGTCGTTGCAGATGAGGTAGCAGGGAGGGACAACCCTCTCACACTTCAGTCTCGTCTTGCACTGGAACTGTCAGAAGTAGCCAGTGATACAACCATCATATATATATATATATATATATATATATTTATATATATATATATATATATATATATATATATATATATATATTATATACAGCCTCAGTCCATCAATTTGTTATGCTAGTTAGTTTCAATTTACTTACAGTTGGAATATTTGATTAAAGTCACCCTTAATTCTGATTAATTATTTGATTCTGATTACACAAAAGACCAGTCAAATATGCACTTCTTGTGTATAATAAAAACACCATAAGATATGTCTTTGAAAAACTTGAGGAAAAGAAAATGAGTGTTAGAGAAAAAAAATTGGAAATTTCAATTTTCAGGCCCTCATTGACCCTAGGAAACTTTAAAATGAGTCTATCAAATTCTTTGTGCATAGTGACTGTACCCTAAGACACATCTATTCAAATTTGTTTAAATGATCTTCAACAGTTTCTGAGATGAGAGCTAATGCAGACCTTCCGACATTTTATTAAAAAGAAGCAATGTTCCTCTTACTACACAAAATTTGTAAAATGCTTTTGCTCACAAAAAAACATTTTATTAACAAACAAAGACCAACTACCATAAACATGCAGTCTTCTAGAACTTTACCTCAGTCGATGTAGGTCTATCTATGTGTTGCAACAGCCCCATGTAAATAAATACTTTGGATCACTGTACAGACATGTATACTGGGCATACAATTAAATTAATACAATAAAACATGACATATTTTAATAGGCTACTGTGTAAAATTTGCTATTATTACTAGTAAATAAAACAAATATTGTCTATGTCAGTGTGCCGTCTACTTGACCCCACTACACAGGTGACTGGTCAGTATAGCGTACCTGTGTCCATGCCTGCTGGGCAATGGTCAGTGAGTGGACTGTAGACTCGGCCACCCGCAGCTGTAAGGTGTCTATGTGGAGGTCAGCCTTGACCACTGTCTTCTGAAGATGGAAAGGACTGGGTGAGACACGCCTCAAGCACAGTGTAGTTCTATATCCTGAGAAACACTAAACACTACAGAGACTGGTTATAACAAAAACACTACAGAGACTGGTTACAACAAAAACACTACAGAGACTGGTTACAACAAAAACACTACAGAGACTGGTTACAACAAAAACACTACAGAGACTGGTTATAACAAAAACACTACAGAGACTGGTTATAACAAAAACACTACAGAGACTGGTTATAACAAAAACACTGCAGAGACTGGTTATAACAAAAACACTACAGAGACTGGTTATAACAAAAACACTACAGAGACTGGTTATAACAAAAACACTGCAGAGACTGGTTATAACAAAAACACTACAGAGACTGGTTATAACAAAAACACTACAGAGACTGGTTATAACAAAAACACTACAGAGACTGGTTATAACAAAAACACTACAGAGACTGGTTGTAACAAAAACACTGCAGAGACTGGTTATAACAAAAACACTGCAGAGACTGGTTATAACAAAAACACTGCAGAGACTGGTTATAACAAAAACACTACAGAGACTGGTTACAACAAAAACACTACAGAGACTGGTTATAACAAAAACACTGCAGAGACTGGTTATAACAAAAACACTACAGAGACTGGTTACAACAAAAACACTACAGAGACTGGTTATAACAAAAACACTACAGAGACTGGTTATAACAAAAACACTACAGAGACTGGTTATAACAAAAACACTACAGAGACTGGTTATAACAAAAACACTACAGAGACTGGTTATAACAAAAACACTACAGAGACTGGTTATAACAAAAACACTACAGAGACTGGTTATAACAAAAACACTGCAGAGACTGGTTATAACAAAAACACTACAGAGACTGGTTATAACAAAAACACTGCAGAGACTGGTTATAACAAAAACACTGCAGAGACTGGTTACAACAAAAACACTACAGAGACTGGTTATAACAAAAACACTACAGAGACTGGTTATAACAAAAACACTACAGACTGGTTATAACAAAAACACTACAGAGACTGGTTATAACAAAAACACTACAGAGACTGGTTATAACAAAAACACTACAGAGACTGGTTATAACAAAAACACTACAGAGACTGGTTATAACAAAAACACTACAGAGACTGGTTATAACAAAAACACTGCAGAGACTGGTTATAACAAAAACACTACAGAGACTGGTTATAACAAAAACACTGCAGAGACTGGTTATAACAAAAACACTACAGAGACTGGTTACAACAAAAACACTACAGAGACTGGTTATAACAAAAACACTACAGAGACTGGTTATAACAAAAACACTGCAGAGACTGGTTATAACAAAAACACTACAGAGACTGGTTATAACAAAAACACTGCAGAGACTGGTTATAACAAAAACACTACAGAGACTGGTTACAACAAAAACACTACAGAGACTGGTTATAACAAAAACACTACAGAGACTGGTTATAACAAAAACACTACAGAGACTGGTTGTAACAACAGTGGCAGTCTGTCTCTACTGGTCTCTAACCTGGTGGTGATCGACAATTTTGGTCTCTGACACCAATGTTGTGTGATAACACTGGTCTCTGACACCAATGTTGTGTGATAACACTGGTCTCTGACACCAATGTTGTGTGATAACACTGGTCTCTGACACCAGTGTTGTGTGATAACACTGGTCTCTGACACTAATGTTGTGTGATAACACTGGTCTCTGACACCAATGTTGTGTGACAACACTGGTCTCTGACACCAATGTTGTGTGACAACACTGGTCTCTGACACCAGTGGTGACTGACACCAATTGTGTCTGGTAACACTGGTCTGTGAAACTAATGGTCTCCGACACTGATGGTCTTTCTTTCCTGCAATGTACGACATCTAGATAAATCTGAGAATCATTAGGTAAAATCATAAAGCTGAATGCACAAGTGCTATCTGTAGAGCAAGGCCCTGTTGAACATTTAAGATGAGAATGCCAATTTCCATTTCAGTAAGTCTAGTTTCTCTATGAAAGGTGGCTTCAGTTTCAGATGATTTTAAAGTATTCAGAGTACATTCCAGCATCCAGCCAGACACAGTTGCACGTGTTGTAGTGTAGGAACACACCCTTTCAGTGTGCAACTATCAACAGGAGACCAGCACCAGTATAAGTGTGTCACTCACACTGGGGTAGTTACCCACCTGGGGGTGCTCCTGCCATGAACATGTGCCCTCAAGGTCACAGGGCGTCAGCAGCGGTCGCAAGGTCAGGGTGCGATACTCCAGTACGTCACACGACAGACGTGTCTCCGCCTGTCATATGTATGACATCAGAATGACATTAGAATGACATCAAAGTTACACACACAACTAAATGTGACCAACTGTCAGTCTACATCCACCTATGATGCAGTGTTAGCAAACGTAGTTATCAACATCACAATTATCCCGATGGGATCACAACATTTCCGCTGTCACCAGTGAATGACATGAACAATAATTTCCCAATAAACAGAATCTAGCCCACTGCAGGAAGCCCTGGAGACATTAAACTATACATTCACAGGGAAAGGTCTCAGGACAGTGTAGTGTTGTGACTGGTGGACCGGACACTAAGTCTCAAGAAGCCAGGTTCAAATCCTGTGTTGCTGCGTCAAGTCTAAACGTAAAGGTAAGTTCTTACATAGCACAATATCACATCCTTGGGATTACTCAAACTCATCACTTTCAGCAAGTCTGTTCAATCTACATTGCAGCAGTTCACTCAGCTGTACGAATGAGCATCTGGATGTAGACAGTGGTGGACATTTGTGTATAAATGGTCCTTGCACATTAACTGCAGTGTGGCTGAATGGTTTGTGTTAAGCTGAACAAAGCTACCCATGAATGAAGAGCTTTATGCAGTCGTAAGGATTGGACACTGCACTATACAAGAACTTACCTTTACCTTTATTAGTCTGTTCTGTAACAATTTACAAAACTTTTACAATGGTGAATTTCCCTTAAGTCACTGTCAGGTCCAGGTTGTGTAGACACATCCATGCATGTGATGGTCAGTGGTCAGTGGTCACTCACCTGTATGTGTGCTTGTGTGTGGACGTCACCAAGCCAGCTGACATTCACATTGGTGTTGTCGACTGACCAGACCATCCACTCTTGGTCCGTCGGTCCAGTGGCGTCCACCTCAAATGGCCGCAACTTGGCCGGAGTCACTGGACACAACAAGAGTGGGTCAATGTTTAACAATTTAGACTTTATGAGGCATGCCCTACCTGCAAGTGAGCACATAAAGTCACCAAGATATGGAAGCACCAAATTTGTGCACGTATATTTGTTGCCATTTGTTAACATTTAAATTACTACTATGTTAAAGATAACTGAATTCAGCAGCAAGATTGTGCTAAATACACTAAAAAACCTTTAACCTAAACACGAGAAACCTGTCTTGCTCTGTCTGAGTGTGCTCTCATAGAACACCACACATATCTAGGTACATCAAGTCAGTCAATAATTATTATATTTTCAAACACTGCTAATTCAAAAATGCCTAATAGAAAACCATCTAAAAATAGCTCAGTGAACAGATGAAACGTTAATGATCCAGGTATAAGTAATAAATATAAGTACCAGGAAGATAATGCTACTTCCATGTGTGGTCAAAATAAACATCCATTTGTGGCCACTCCAGGAATCAGATACATGGTTCTTTCAGCAAAATGTTTAAAGGGCTATGCAGACATGCTGCAGAGGAGGTTTTTTTACAAGAGGAAAGTTGGTGATAATGATCTTTATGATTTATCAAGACGGACACAACAGGTGCAATCTTCTTTGAACAGAAGGGTGGGGGCTTGAAATTTAGAGCCACAATTTTTGGACCCATTTTCAAATCCCCAAGAACAATGCTTGGTGGAACAAAACACATAAAATGACTACATAAAAACTGAAAGCCTGTGTCTACAAGATCCTAACAAACATTGCTAGATCACACATACCTGTCCCGAGATGTTGTAGATGGTTGGCCAGCCTCAGTTTGAGAGCCGACACGCTCACACCTGCTTGTATCACAGGAACGAGGTGTGCCGCAAAACACGAACTGACGTTGAGCGAGGCAAACAGTGTCTGTGGCGCCACCACTGGCTCGATGTTGACCGTCGTACTGGCACAAAACAAACAAACAGACTGGCTCAATGTTGACCGTCGTACTGGCACAAAACAAATAGTGTCGTTAATTTGATGTACTCTGGTAACTGCTTTTTACAAAATGCCATAAACTAAAACCAATTGCACATGACATAAGTTGCTTGAACAATTACATAAACATAATTTAGTAGTTTACTGAATACAGTTATTTAACTCACACCTTCATTTTCACCTTTCTACTTTCTTTTTGACATACTTTTTCCTGTTAACATTATTTAAAATTAACTAAATTTAACCTAGTTTGCCTCAAAAGTGTTTACTGAGCTCCTGCCCCATGATAGCATTTTATTTCAACACTTGGTTTTACTGGTCATTTGCCTCATTCAGTGCATAATTGTTTTAAATGTTAACTTGTTTCACCGTTTCTGGGAGCCTGAAATTTTGCCAAAATTAAGTTGAATTTTTTCAGTTTGTCGCCAAAACTGTGACTGCTTTGCAAGGTAGTTAAGCCATAAAAGGCACAAACAACTGTGATTTGTTTACACTATATATATGATTTTACTATTATTATTACGTTTTCATCCTGATCTAGACTTTGAAGTAAGTTGAAAACTTTGTTGGTGTGAAATGTGCATTTTGCACCATTCAAAACACAACGCATTTACCTGACCGATATGATATTTATATGAACAAGAAATAATGACTACTTACTCCAGATCTTCAAAGAGCTGAGCATACTCCTCCCTGTCGACAGGGTGAAGGATGACCACCCTCCAGCCCTGGGAGGGTGTCACAGAGGGGTGCTGAGTGGGGGTGACAGAGGGCAGTTCCAGATGACAGCTCTCCCCCTCGGACAGATCAAACTGGGCGTAGTACTCGTACCACCCTCGCAGCACGTTCCAGTACTCTAGCACACACTTCACCTGGGACAGGATCACAGTACAGGTGAGTTCTTACACACTTCACCTGGGACAGGATCACAGTACAGGTGAGTTCTTACACACTTCACCTGGAGACAGGATCACAGTACAGGTGAGTTCTTACACACTTCACCTGGGACAGGATCACAGTACAGGTGAGTTCTTACACACTTCACCTGGAGACAGGATCACAGTACAGGTGAGTTCTTACACACTTCACCTGGAGACAGGATCACAGTACAGGTGAATTCTTACACACTTCACCTGGAGACAGGATCACAGTACAGGTGAGTTCTTACACACTTCACCTGGAGACAGGATCACAGTACAGGTGAGTTCTTACACACTTCACCTGGAGACAGGATCACAGTACAGGTGAGTTCTTACACACTTCACCTGGAGACAGGATCACAGTACAGGTGAGTTCTTACACACTTCACCTGGAGACAGGATCACAGTACAGGTGAATTCTTACACACTTCACCTGGAGACAGGATCACAGTACAGGTGAGTTCTTACACACTTCACCTGGAGACAGGATCACAGTACAGGTGAGTTCTTACACACTTCACCTGGAGACAGGATCACAGTACAGGTGAGTTCTTACACACTTCACCTGGAGACAGGATCACAGTACAGGTGAGTTCTTACACACTTCACCTGGAGACAGGATCACAGTACAGGTGAGTTCTTACACACTTCACCTGGAGACAGGATCACAGTACATGTGAGTTCTTACACACTTCACCTGGAGACAGGATCACAGTACAGGTGAGTTCTTACACACTTCACCTGGGACAGGATCACAGTACAGGTGAGTTCTTACACACTTCACCTGGAGACAGGATCACAGTACAGGTGAGTTCTTACACACTTCACCTGGGACAGGATCACAGTACAGGTGAGTTCTTACACACTTCACCTGGAGACAGGATCACACTACAGGTGAGTTCTTACACACTTCACCTGGGACAGGATCACAGTACAGGTGAGTTCTTACACACTTCACCTGGAGACAGGATCACAGTACAGGTGAGTTCTTACACACTTCACCTGGAGACAGGATCACAGTACAGGTGAGTTCTTACACACTTCACCTGGGACAGGATCACAGTACAGGTGAGTTCTTACACACTTCACCTGGAGACAGGATCACAGTACAGGTGAATTCTTACACACTTCACCTGGGACAGGATCACAGTACAGGTGAGTTCTTACACACTTCACCTGGAGACAGGATCACAGTACAGGTGAGTTCTTACACACTTCACCTGGAGACAGGATCACAGTACAGGTGAGTTCTTACACACTTCACCTGGAGACAGGATCACAGTACAGGTGAGTTCTTACACACTTCACCTGGAGACAGGATCACAGTACAGGTGAGTTCTTACACACTTCACCTGGAGACAGGATCACAGTACAGGTGAGTTCTTACACACTTCACCTGGAGACAGGATCACAGTACAGGTGAGTTCTTACACACTTCACCTGGAGACAGGATCACAGTACAGGTGAGTTCTTACACACTTCACCTGGGACAGGATCACAGTACAGGTGAGTTCTTACACACTTCACCTGGGACAGGATCACAGTACAGGTGAGTTCATACACACTTCACCTGGGACAGGATCACAGTACAGGTGAGTTCTTACACACTTCACCTGGAGACAGGATCACAGTACAGGTGAGTTCTTACACACTTCACCTGGAGACAGGATCACAGTACAGGTGAGTTCTTATACACTTCACCTTGGGACATGATCAAAGAACAGGTAAGTCCTTACATAGCAGCGACGGGAAACCAAATTCTTGGATTAATTACACGAAATCTAGTGTACAAAGAAAAAGAACTAATAATACCGCTGTATAAAACAATAGTTAGGCCTCATTTAGAATAGTGTATACAAGCATGGAGGCCATATCACAAGAAGGATATTGATATGCTAGAAAGATTACAAAGGAGAGCAACCAAAATGATACCAAAACTCAGGAATATTAGTTACAAAATGCGTCTAAAATACTAGATATATACTTAGATAGATAGGTTGGACTCTTGATAAGCCAAAGGGCTTCCTAGTCCACCTGCCATCAAGAATTGAATTTCTATGTGGCAATCTTGTTAAATAGCGTAGTACCCAATCCTCAGGACCGCTCGAAGCACTTTACACTTTACTTCCCTGACAGACCTGTTCACTAAGACACCATCTCAACTTCTCTGGGAAGCATCCAGCCATATGCTATAATTAATGTGCAAAGACTGCTCGTACACATATCCACAACTGTCTATAACCAGGTATTTATTTATACAGCTAAGTGAACTGGAGAAATGTAGAGTGAAAAAACTTGCCCAAGGTTTTAACACCCCAGCATAGGATTCGATTCGGCAGGCTTGAATCATTGAATGTTTATATCAGAACAAATCATACAAATAATAGTTCTCAACGGACTTGTTTCATTTTTGTTTTAGTCAGCAGCTAACACATGATGCTATATTTGTCTAAATGGTGAAGAATAGTCATCCACGCCATCACTATTTGGCAGCAGGATTAAATATTTTTTTATTTTGGGTTTTTGTAGTTCAATCTCAGATAGAAATATCCCCATGCTTTTAGTTTGTTCAATAGATATAATTTTATTATGATAAAGCATTGTTTTAGCGTTAAAATGACGCATTACTCATATTTTTATGACCAATATTAGCGAAGTTATGATTTTTATAGGAACAGTACGGTACAGAGGGTTTTTCTTGGTCACCTGCACGGTTAAAAACAACACACCGCAATGTCAACAAACTTCTCTCTTAACTTTTTTTCACATCGTATTAACTTTTACATGTTAAAATTATTGTCCAAACCTTCAAGTCGTCCACAGAGCGTTGTCCTGCCAACAGGTGTGTGAGAGTGAAGGGCAAGGGGTTAACGTCCAGTGACGTGATGAGTCTGGGTTCACAGAACTGCCAACTGAGCATGGAGTGACCGTACTGCTTGTCCACCCCAAACATCACCTCGCCGGGGTGGGGTAGGATGTCTGACCCCGCTGGCAACACAAACATCTTTGTAAATATCACAGAACGTATTATGACGATAATTTCTAATCAACACACCTGAGGTGTACCTGTAGGTGGACACATCAAAATAAGAATAATAAAAAATGCTGCCCAAAATATACAATAATACCATATAAACATAATTTTGTTTGAATATTTACAAAAACATAACAAGTGCTGACATTGTGTCTCATTTAACTACACCTGCTGGTGTGTGGTAGAGCCTTAGAGGGCTTCGTTGTCAGTTAGTTAGTCTTTATAAAAGATCACATACAAATGGTGCATGATAATGTCCGAACAAACTTCAACAAAGACAAATTAATTTATATACAATTACACAAAACATAAATAATTACATATTTAATTAAACAACATTTGCTGTTGTTGACAAAACACATTTCAAATTGTATATTTCAGGTTATTATCTTTTAAGAGAAGCTAAGATAGTGTTTGATTGATTGAACAGGTCTGCCAGGGAGTAAAGTGTAAAGTGCCTTGAGGAATCCTGAGGATTGGATGCTGCACTATATATATATATATATATATATATATATATATATATATATATATATATAAACATACATTGTTTACCTTTATAAGTCACCAAATTTGGTTTCTATGATATTTTACCTTACACATTAAAAATATGTTCATAAGTTGTACACTGTGTGATGAATATCTTTCTTATAACAATGAAGTGAAACTGAATTGAAACCCTTCATACTTTCTTCGCCATTCCTCTCCATAAATGGGTGAGGTTAAGTTCTGTTTTTGTAACAGTTCAACAACATCACCTATCTGATCAGCTCTAAACGTTTGCCTATGGTTGCTAACGTGTTGTTCTTTCGAGTAATTTTCATTATTTTAGTAACATAATTTTCATAACACATCTACAAAAACAACGTAACTAAACATACTTTCATCGACCACAAACTCAAAGTCTCCCATGCGTAGGTCGTCACTGCTGTGTTGTATCTTCACAACATCCTGTCTTGTGTCAGTGTGCACCGCCTCGTCTATGTGGTGCCCTGAATCCTGCGCCACTTTGGGCGGTGCATCGGGTTTCTGCTTTGCCCCTTGCAACTCCTGTGGCAGGCAGAAGGGAAAAAGTATAATATTGTCCCAACGGTGCACTCCCAATTGCAATTTTAACACTTTGACACTAGAATAATTACTACAACATTGTAGTTTTCAGTCGTTCTGCATTGTTGTCATGAAAGTGTTTTTACAAATTGTCAATGCATATAATAAAGCTTGCAAACAGGACATTATTACTGCATTGCAAGAGAGCAAGCTGTCCACAGATTATGGCAAACACTTACCTAAATGGTTGTTATGAAAGTTACACGGAGATAGATTAAGAGCTTGTCAAAACTAGAGTTTTCACAGAGCTGTCTTATAAAATGATATTTTAGGGTTAGAATAAAAATTGGTGTTGCTTTATATTAAATTAGTTTAAAACAGTAGGGTTTTATAACAAATAAATTGGCTGTAAAAGCACATTACATTTCACACGGTCAGTGATCATTGATACATTATTCTACCTCATATAAAAATGGGCTAAACTGAGTAAATAAATATTGATATAGAACATAAAAAATTACCTCCATCGCCATGGTAACATGTTGCTGTAGGGCAGTAGCACACAGAAGGTGTTCCTGACCAATGGACACTTCCATAGGTCCGCTCTCGAGAAAGACGAGGATTCGGGGCCAATGTTTGGGGCCACTGTGGCCCCCCCACACACACCCCAGGGTGAGGCCGACGGTGGCCGGTCCCACCAGGGGGCGATACTTGGCCTTGTACGACGTCTTCACCAGAAGGTCCGTGGCGGAGACACTCAGACTCACCTCAGTAACCTCACCTGGGATAGTAATACAGGTGTGTTACTGGTAAATATAATACATAAAACATTATATACAGTGTATATATATATATATATAATATACAGTATATATATATTATATATAATATATATTATATATATATATATTATATATATATATATATATTATATATATATATATATATATATATATATATATATATTATATATATATATTATATATAATATATATTATATATATATATATATATATTATAAATACAGTATATATATATATATATATATATTACAATAAATATAAATATAATATATATATATATATACTGTATGTATGTATATATATATATATATATATATATATATACATATATATATATATATATATATATATATATATATACAGTCACGCCTCGCCATAACACGGTAGTTGGGGTCCACAAAATGGAACCGCGTTGTAAACGAGGCGTGCTATATATTATATTCCACCACCATCCACCCAAAACGCCACAACAGCAACCAAAGCGTGCTGGTTGCACGGTCTATGTGTGATTTATAAAACTAATTGACATTGAAACCAACGTAAATGTGTATTACGTTAAAATAATACACACTGTCGAATGTTGAACTGAGTAAAACTTGCGAATGGTGTCAAGTTTTAAAATATATTCAGAACCAACGCGCCTCGACTGGCGATGCAAGCTGGGCGGAGCGATAACACAGTACTGCTGTCGTGGTCTAAAATAGCCTTGAACTCAGCAGCCGAAACGCACAAATGAATTGACACGTTGCCGAAGTCGGTCAAATATTAATACCTATACTAATTGCGCTCACTATTGGCTTGATTTCATCTTTCAATCAATCCCAAAATATAAATTTAGATCGCACATTTACCATGCCGATTTATAATGCAATTCACCGCGGTTCGAGGCTATTGCGGTTTATACGCAGTTGACGAATTCATATTTCAGGATCATAATCAGTGTTCGTCACCGCGCAATTCGTAAGCAATTTAATTGCCATTTACAAGCTGGCGAAGGCGCCCGTTCGCGGAAGCCACAGCGAACTGGCAGGAGACAAACGCGATTGATATCGATGCAAACAAACAGTGCTTTGCACCAAGTTTACTGTGCCTAAAGTTAATTAAATGCAATCAAAGGAATTGGTCACGTTTTAAACAAACACTTAAGAAACCACCACTCAAACCAAGCAATGGTTGCCCAATAGATCGGTTTGAAAAACGACTGGATTGGTGCCGCGAAGCTGACGGCAGACGACAGAGCAGAAGCCATGTCCATGGGGCACAACAAACAACGAACTCAGCAACGCAGTTGTACTTCTGTGTTAAATGTCTGAACTCTTTACTGGGTGGACAGCCTTCTTATTTTACACTCTGCTGTGGGCAGACAATTTTAAGATGGCAGCCATCTGTGAATTACACTGCATGTTGCTTGCATTAAAATTCAAATAACTCGACAACCGATGCATGAAAATATATGAAATTAATTACACTGTACGTGGAATGATTTTGTGAATAAAACGTTATTAAAATTTATGTGTTGCAATCAATTATATTTCAGATCTTGAAGCAAGCTTCAACAATTATGATGACAAAATAAATATGCAACTTCATCGTGCTACATACATGTATATGTAATCAAAATAATAATCAATAAACATAGACATGAACACATCACCTTACCACAAACAGGCTACTGTAAATGACGACATAAACGTCACTCACCGTCTTTCCACTCGGCAACGACATCACTATCTATGCCTTGAACTGCCAGCAGGGCACCTGCATTTTCTGGGGCTGTATTGGTCTCCATGGCAACCACCAGTTGGCCGGTGCGCAGGGAAATGTGTCCCACTTTCACCAGCGGTGCAGACGCCGTTGTCGGCGGCGCACAAGTGGTGCCAGACGTCTCTACAAAGTCACTTGTTAGTTTGTTACTTAAAAATGCAACATTTTCAGAAACAAGGTGCTTTTGTCTCATACTGTTAGCACAATATAAATCGACAAATTTATAAATGCCTCAGTTTGTTTTAGTACGGCAGGGAAAGGTAAGGTAATGATAATATTCATTTCAGCCAAAATCAAAATTTTTATGAAACATGACCTAGCACTATTTTTGGCTCACATACATAATAGACATGCATGACTTAATGCTCAGGTCACTGAAGATTGTCACATTTTACTACGATGATTAGCAAAAAACATAAAAATTCTCTCGTTCGATTGTTAGGAAATCAAAAAAAAGGAAACACGAGTAAACAGATTTGCTGCACACCTCCGGTCACTGTATCATGAGTGACCGCTAGTTACCTGCGTGGTCAGTGTCTCTCTGACCAGTAGTCTGTCAACACCCTCTAAGTCTAGTTACCTGCGTGGTCAGTGTCTCTCTGACCAGTCACCTGTCAACACCCTCTAAGTCTAGTTACCTGAATGGTCAGTGTCTCTCTGACCAGTCACCTGTCAACACCCTCTAAGTCTAGTTACCTGCGTGGTCAGTGTCTCTCTGACCAGTCACCTGCCAACACCCTCTAAGTCTAGTTACCTGAGTGGTCAGTGTCTCTCTGACCAGTCACCTTTCAACACCCTCTAAGTCTAGTTACCTGCGTGGTCAGTGTCTCTCTGACCAGTCACCTGTCAACACCCTCTAAGTCTAGTTACCTGAGTGGTCAGTGTCTCTCTGACCAGTCATCTGCCAACACCCTCTAAGTCTAGTTACCTGAGTGGTCAGTGTCTCTCTGATCAGTCATCTGCCAACACCCTCTAAGTCTAGTTACCTGAGTGGTCAGTGTCTCTCTGACCAGTCACCTGTCAACACCCTCTAAGTCTAGTTACCTGCGTGGTCAGTGTCTCTCTGACCAGTCACCTGTCAACACCCTCTAAGTCTAGTTACCTGAGTGGTCAGTGTCTCTCTGACCAGTCACCTGTCAACACCCTCTAAGTCTAGTTACCTGCGTGGTCAGTGTCTCTCTGACCAGTCACCTGTCAACACCCTCTAAGTCTAGTTACCTGAGTGGTCAGTGTCTCTCTGACCAGTCATCTGCCAACACCCTCTAAGTCTAGTTACCTGAGTGGTCAGTGTCTCTCTGACCAGTCATCTGCCAACACCCTCTAAGTCTAGTTACCTGAGTGGTCAGTGTCTCTCTGATCAGTCATCTGCCAACACCCTCTAAGTCTAGTTACCTGAGTGGTCAGTGTCTCTCTGACCAGTCATCTGCCAACACCCTCTAAGTCTAGTTACCTGAGTGGTCAGTGTCTCTCTGATCAGTCATCTGCCAACACCCCTCTAGGTCTGTCTGTAACTGTCGCAGTTGGCGCAGCAGTGTAGTACTCAGGTTCACCTTCAGAGGGCGCTCTATGCACATGGTTACATTTGCTGAAACAAAACCAAGTCACAAAGCTTGATAATTTCCCATTTCATACAAACAGATGTTTGAAGTTGAATCACCTGCACCCTGATTCTCTTAAACCCTTATAATTTTACATGATAAGATAGTTATGTGATATATTTATTTTACACTGACTTGTCTGTAATAATAACTGTTTTCAACTTTACCCATAATTTGATATTCATCAATTACCATTACGATTATTCAAACTCGTTAAAAAAAAATTGTTGTCAATGAGTATAAAGTATTTCTTTAAACAAACTACCGGTAACTAAAAAATTATTATTTTAAAATAAAAAACTAATCTGACATGTTCAAAGATCATGCTGCTTATGAAATCACCCATGTAAATGACCAATAGCTAAATCTTGCTACTTTTAAAATGCCCCCTGTAGGTGACCGCTAACTCCATAAAGCTAGTTTTGAAATGACCCCTGTATACACCTACTATCTTTATCATACTTCTTTTGAATTGCCCCCTATAAGTGACCACTATGTCCACCGTGCTATTTTTGAAATGATCCGTAGACAATAAGTGACCACTATTTCCATAACTGTACATTTGAGATGTTCCCTGTAAGTGACCACGGAGACTGACCACACTGCAGGAGGTCTGTGACAGTGAGGGTGTAGAGACTTGGGGGGACTCCAGTCTGGCGGTCAGTTCGGCCGGGCCTGGTCTCCACCCAGTCCACCATGAAGTCACTCATGTCCGGCAGCGGCTTGCTCTCCTCTGTGGACACAATACACGTCCATGGAACATAAAAGTAAAGGCAAGTTCTAATATAGCGCAGTATCCAGTCCTCAGGACCGTTCAAAGCGCTTTACACTTTCCTGACAGACCTGTTCATTCAGACACTAATGCGTGAAGGCTACTCGTACACATATCCACCACTATCTATAGCCAGGTACTCATTTATACAGGTGAGTGAACTGGAGCACTGTAGTGAAACAAATTGCACAAGGTTTTCACACCGCCGCACAGGATTCAAACCCGGGTTCTCATAGTCGAGAGTCCGAAGCTCTACCCCTGAGCCATTGCACTCTACACTTGTAGATTAACAAACCATCCCAATTACGACTGGGAAACCAGATTAGATCTTTTTAAATAGTAGCAATCAGCTTAGAAAGGGATTTTGAAGTTGTTAAAAAAGCCAGATTGTGAGTTTATGGATTTGTTTCCATATCTTTGAATAAATCCTGTCGTAATGATTACTGTTGGTTACCCCTCAAAGCACAGGTTCTTGATGATGAAGCTGCTGCGTACATACTTTATTATTAATTTCCTCACCAAGACAAATTGTTATTACTATTTTTAGCGTGTCCATAGAAACTATTTCACTCAACACAAATACTGGTTCAAGAGAGAAGTCATTCTACGATTTATACCGTTATATCTTGTCTGTATCTATTAGATTTTTAATCATATATAACTCTTAGAATTTTTTATTGTACTCTCTCTTCTACAATATATTTTATTTATTAACTAATTTGATCTCTTGACCACCACAAGAGAATTTCCCAATGAGGTAAAATAACGTTATTTAATTTTTATTTGGTGGGTCCAACAAAAAATATTCTCGATAAAAAGGAGTCTTAGTCTACAAAGTTGCTAGATTTACTATATATAAAATTATACTCCTCCTTAATTATTGATTTAATGATTACCTGGAAAGAAGTAGCCGAATCTCGTCCCTTTCAGAACAATATCATAACAGGACAATTCGATCTTTGACTGCGTTTGATCCACGGACATGAGACTGTGAGGCTGAGAGAAATAGGCGTAGATGTACGGACGAACAACAGCCTGCTTGCTGATACTCTCACTAGGGGGCACTGTAGTGCACGCCTCCGTTCCGACGCTGTGTTGCGAGTCGCCATGATGCAAAGACGATAGGGAGGCGTCGAGGTTGATGTCTTCAAGGAATGATCCCTTCCACATCGGCGGAGAGTTCGCAGGGTCAACGTCCTCCATGACTTGACTGTAAACCATCAGTGAGATCTTCCTCGCGGTCAGAAGCATATCGATTGGCATCAGGCTCAACAGACTCTTGTACGGTGAAGAAGCTACTTGGGGTTCCGAGACTTGCAGCGCCATCTGGGAGGGGGATTTCGCACCGACGATCCGTGTCGACGTTTCGCTTTCGACACCACTGTCATTGCCTGTCACGTCCTGCGCATGTGCAGATCTCTGACGGGGCGAGTGTCCTTGTGCTGCCCCCTGGCGGACTGCCCTCTCTGGTGCTGCCACCTGGCTGGTGGCCCTCGCTAACGTTGCAATGTTTGAGTCGAGAATATCGACGAGTAGTTGCAGCTGATTGGTCGAGATGTAGAAGTCCATGTTACTCGAAGCGTTCACCTCGATGGACGTACCACACACCAGGAGGAGCTGTAGTCAAGCGAAGCAAGTTTGTTAGTACAACGGTGTTGTGAGTGTTCTAACTAACAGCCACAAAATGGCAGTCATCTCTGCAGTTTTTAATGTACTTGGCAGAAATGTTGTATGTCATGTAGCACGACCACTGAAGTGGTTCGAAGATTAAATTCTTTTTTAAATCGTCCAAAGTGGTGGGGTTCTCATGGTTCGTGATTTCAATTTTCTTTGCACAGCCTATCCAATAATGCAGTTTTCTGGTCAATAAGGCCATGGATTAGGGCTGAGTAGTGGCTGTGCGGGGGGCAAATAGGGTTTCAAATTCAAAATGACCAACGATCTTACAGCAATCTTGTTGCATACATTTTAAAAGTAAACAACACAGTTAACACAAAAGAAAATCCAGAAAATCCCCAATTTACACTCAAACATCCACTCATGTGCAGGTAGCGATTTATCTAGGTGTCAGATGACCTCCACTGATATGGACGACGGTCATAACACTGAGAAAATCAATCACAGTGCTGCGAGATATTAAGAGACAAAACTTCAATTACATCACGTTTATAAGCTCAACACAAACAAACTTTTACTTACTACATTCTGTTTATGTGACAGAAGTTTGGCATAACACAACTGACTGGACGCCTCTAATCGCCAACACAAGCAGAAACTACGAACTCTTCCAGCCACATGCACGCCCTACCAGTAGTCATTCTACGTACGCTGTATTCCACTGTGGAACGCACTTACCGAGGAAGCTGTCACCGCATCTACCGCAGAAGTGTTCCAGAGAGCCGCCATCCCAGTCATTCAGACATTAGCATTATAGTAGATTGTTTTAGTGTTAATCATAAACTGCCTGCTTTTTTATTTAATGTACTAATCATTTTAGTGATAATGTATTATCATATTTTATTAACGTATTTATTTGTTTAACCCACAGTGCTTGCTTATCTGTTTATTTATATATTTATTATATTTATTTTATTAACTTATTCGTCGTTTAATGTACACTTAATGTACAGTTAATTGTATCTATCTATTTGTCATTATTTATTTTATTAACTTATTACTTTAGCACACCGTCACGTTACAACTGCAAGATAGTGAAACGTAACTTTTTAGCCGTAAATTCTTGAAGTCTTGAAGTCAGCACACATGACTGAACACCTGTAATCAGTACACACCTGTTGACGTGGCTGTCTGGAGACAATGGCCGGAGCAACAACAATTCGCAGGTCAAAGTTCGCGGCAAGTGGCCTGAGCGACACCTGCTCAATCTCGCTGGAAAATATTAAACATCAGGAAATCACTACCTCCGCATACATGCACAATTTAGATACCATTTGTCAGGCTAGGGTTTAATTGTAACTGTTTATTATCTAATAAAGTGGCAAATGTAATAGATTTACCCAGAACAACACATATTCGATTTTTGTAAAGATATGTAATTGAATTCAACATTGATAATAATCTACATGGATTTACCATTATCTCTCATAGGCATTGTTTACTACCTCAGGTGAACAACTGAATGATACATGAAATTCATTATCATTATGTAATTTGACACCAGAGCATATTGTAAAATCAATATTTATCTATATTTGTTTATTATATTAATTTTTAAATATTTATTTTAAATAATTACTTATTTATGTATTTATTTTGTACGTGAGTAACCTTGTCACTACCACCACAAATAGTGTGAATGTGTGGAATATGTGTCTACGACTGCCTATGTAATTACTGTTTTTATGATCCTGTACTGACCACAAGACAATGTTCTCTCCTTTACATATCTATCTTGTATCTTGTTAAAATACATTGGCACATCTCAGAATCGCTTGATGGCGTTATCATGATCCTCTAGATGCCTTCAATAGCATCATTCTAACCAGTTATGACAACAAAGAGCATCTGATTGTATCATACGATCATGAGATGTCTATCTGTATGTACTACTTGTGTCTAGCTGAGATCTGTTGTGAGGCGCAGGGTGTGTGAGGTGGCTACCTTGCTGTCGTGAGATTATTCCACTCCAGGGCGGGGTTCTGTACCACAGCAGGGCTGTCAGAGTCCTTGTTATGGACAGCAGAGGGCGCCAGTAGGAAGTGCTGCCAACACCCTACACGCAACACAAGCAATCATGTAAATTATTTAAGCAGCGTTATATTGAATTACTATATTCAAGCCACAACACGACAAAATAACAAGGGTTTTTTAAATTAAAAGACTAAATTTATTATAGAATGATACAAATGTAATTTCGTATTTCACACAGACAGATCCTCAAAGTTGCATATACTGGAGGTAATTTCTTTTAAACTTTGCATTTATACTTTGACTAAATCACAAGTGAGTGTCTCCACATAGCCCATGAAACACGAAGGCTCCATTCATGACAGGTTTGAAAACAACATGTTATGCGACACACTTACAATTTTTTTCTAAATAAAAACAATGAGTGTATGACCAAAGGTGATACAAAACAGTGGCTAAAACACACGTTAGGACGCTTTCCTGGCCATTGAAGCGTGCAAGAACATGTGGTTACTTATGTAGGATTATACAGAAAAAATAATATTTCAACTCCATACAATACAATCTGCACCATCAAAACAAGTCACGACGTCTTTACTCTGGCTTGTGTTGTGTTATCTTTACCTGTGCTCAAACTGAGGCCACGCATGTCGAGCTGGTACTGACGGTCTTCGACCTCCGACCCCAGTTGGGAGGTGATCCCAGCATGCAGTGCACGCCGGTAGATATCCTTCTCAACCACGACTCTGGGCAGGGGATTGTCTGCGTTTGGTAGCAGCGACAACGCCTCGACTTGAAACACGCACATGTCATGGCGGGGTGCCATGGCAACCGTCGCCACGCTCGAACTCGGGCAGGCCGAATCGACGTTTTCCTGGGAGGATGTGATGTCACAGCTGCTGCAGGGGATTGTGGGTAGGAAGAGGCGGAAGTTGGCGGCATTGAGATATATCAACGGCAGCATGCTGATGAACCATAGCGGATGTTCGGTGGCGATGGTGGTGCCACCTCGTGGTGGTGTTGGTGAACCGACTGTGGTTTCGGGTGCCTTCAGCACAAACACCTGCAGGAGGTCCACGAAGACAGGACAGTTGAGTACAACGTCACACGGATGCAGGTCAAGACAGACCTCGTTCAGATAGGTGACGCAACTGCCACCAACAGCTGCGCCGTGTTTATTCCCGCCTGCGGTGTCGCCGTTGTCATCGGCAACCGAGTGTTTCTGCATTCGGTGCCGCACGTTGCGCTGCTGAGCTCTCGTGTACGTGAAGGTCAGGAAAGCGTGGCTCTTGTCGCGCCGTTTCTTCGATTCGTCTTTTGCGCATGCAAAGTCTCCCGGTGCATTGTGGGTCAGCCCAGCAGACCAGAGTCGGTTGGAGATGACGTGGACGTTCTGTGAGAGATGCTTCCCACATGACACCACCACTCCTCCCATGTTTCCTGCCCCCCACAAACTCCCCTCCTCGTCCCTGCAACAGGGAATATAATCAATAGAACTGACATTGCAATCATGTGGCGTACAACCTAATAAAAAGGTTCATCACAGTTTTAGAAGCTGTTGAACTTTCAATACAAAAATTCTATTCTAGCTCCAGATGTTGTTTGTGACAAAAGTTTGGGGTGATATTTGGAAGTATCAAACACTGATTTATCAGATGTCGTCCTGCACTTCCAACGTCTGGTGGCATATAAGGGACCCAGCAAAAGACGTCTATTCTGGACAGAAATAACTGCGTGGAACAGGTTCTAAAAATCTTGTAATTTTTACAAATACTCATACCTCATAATCTCATCTGTTAATGGTTAGTATAATTTCTCATTAAACGATTTAATAAAAACGGGAATGGTGCTCATCGCATATTTTGGGGAAAATAACAGCATCACTATCAGTGCACAAATTCGTGTATTTTATGTTAGTAAAATCACACAAATCAGACTTGTATGCATTCATATTTCCATCACATTTCCTGCAGAAACAGCCCTATCAAAGATTCATTCATTATCATGACCACAGACATGCAAATTCTTTTCTGTGTCATGATCAACTTTCCACAAAAATATTACATTACATGAAATTAAAATGAATACCTGTGCTTTAAATTAGTCATTATTGTTTGGTAATTTGTCAGACTTACATTTGCTGGCGATGGAGGATGTTCACAGAGCCGACTTTACATCTGACCTTGGAGTAGACATCTTGGATATCAATGGCTGTTGTTAAATCTTCAATTTCAGTGACGAGGCAGACACCTTGATAAACAGAACCAAACAGACCAACTCAAGTATTATTAAAGTATGTATTGTCAAAGCATAAAATATTTAAATTGATGAAAATAATTAAACACACAACTAGTGGACAGTGAGAGAAATATTTTAATTATGTGACTGACACAATAGTCATGTTTACACGGCACAATTTCTGCAAATGCTTAGAGTGTTTTGCATGACAAAAATATGAAATTTGTATATATATAAAATTATACATAAATAATAAGTAAATCTGCTCAAAATTATTATAACATAACTGAAATGTAAACTAACAAGATATGTATAATGAAAAGCTACTATAGAAATACAACCAAACTCAGAATAACTACAATTATTTTAAAGAAAAACTGTATCAACAAAAATTAAGCGGGGGGGGGATTCCAGCAAAAAACCCTACAACTATACAGATTCTGAGCTCACCCCGACAGTGGTCACTGTGACTGGTCAATGTACCGGTCAATCGTAACAGTGTCCACTGCATCCACAGTGACAGCGTCACGGAGTCACCATTGTCACGACACGGTGACGCGCTGTCACGTGACCAACTCCCCGACGTCGTCGTCATGACGCGGATGTCACCCAGCCCCACCTGACTCGACGAACTCGTCTTTCTCTGTAGGCCACTCGCTGTGCCTCTAGATGGCGCCACTGAGAGGGCAGTGGACGTGTCTGTTGGCACAGTGCCAGCATTTGGGGCGAGGACTTGCGCGAGAACTTTATGCCCCTGGATCACGTGACTCGCGGTGGACGCGAGTCTGAGGGCGAGGTTGTATGACAGTTGCAACTGGAAATCCAGAATGCACATGAAAAATTGAGAGAGGAATGTTCGACAGGTGGAACAACAGATAAACAACAGAAACCCACGTATTATGATGTAGATAAATTATGAACACTTCTTGTTGCCATGTTAGGTTCAGTTGCTGCCGTCCAGTGATTTGTGCTGAACCAATTTATCAACATGTCGATGTGCAAATTTAGGTCCAGGAATTCACCGATAAGATTGCATGTGATTGTGATGAACTGTTTGGAGAAATGTCTAACTAAAGCTCTGAGTGAACATGAAATGTCATATTCTGATGAACAAAAACATAAAATGTAGTAACCATTAAAACAATGAAAGCAGTGTTAATAAAAAAATAACAGGCTTTTGATAACAAATGACTCAATGAAATGTGTTTATCTAATCTGTTTACATGTGTATAATCTAGATACATCTATCAGTTATTCTACATCTACATTATTATCAGTCCGTAGGTTGTATCATTGCAACCACCAAGACACATGTTAACACAGCACAGCTCACACTGACGCTAACAGAACATACTGTCAGAGACAGACACAGTACACACAGACAGAGACAGTACCACACAGACAGAGACAGTACACACACACAGACAGAGACAGTACACACACACAGACAGAGACAGTACACACACACAGACAGAGACAGTACATACACACAGACAGAGACAGTACACACACACACAGACAGAGACAGTACATACACAGACAGAGACAGTACATACACACAGACAGAGACAGTATACACACACAGACAGAGACAGTACACACACACACAGACAGAGACAGTACACACACAGACAGAGACAGTACACACACAGACAGAGACAGTACACACACACAGACAGAGACACACACAGACAGAGACAGTACACACACACACACACAGAGACAGTACGCACACACAGACAGAGACAGTACACACACACAGACAGAGACAGTACACACACACACAGACAGAGACAGTACATACACACAGACAGAGACAGTACACACACACAGACAGTACATACACACAGACAGAGACAGTACACACACAGACAGAGACAGTACACACACACAGACAGACAGTACATACACACAGACAGAGACAGTACACACACAGAGACAGAGACAGTGCATACACAGACAGAGACAGTACATACACACAGACAGAGACAGTATACACACACAGACAGAGACAGTACACACACACACAGACAGAGACAGTACACACACACACACAGACAGAGCAGTACACACACACAGACAGAGACAGTACACACACACAGAGAGGCAGTACACACACACATACAGAGACAGTACACACACACAGACAGAGACAGTACACACACACAGACAGAGACAGTACACACACACAGACAGAGACAGTACACACACACAGACAGAGACAGTACACACACACAGACAGAGACAGTACACACACACAGACAGAGACAGTACACACACACAGACAGAGACAGTACACACACACAGACAGAGACAGTACACACACACAGACAGAGACAGTACACACACACAGACAGAGACAGTACATACACACAGACAGAGACAGTACACACACAGACAGAGAGAGTACATACACACAGACAGAGACAGTACACACACAGACAGAGACAGTACATACACACAGACAGAGACAGTACACACACACAGACAGAGACAGTACACACACAGACAGAGACAGTGCATACACACAGATAGAGACAGTACACACACACAGACAGAGACAGTACACACACACAGACAGAGACAGTACACACACACAGACAGAGACAGTGCATACACACAGATAGAGACAGTACATACACAGACAGAGACAATACACACACAGACAGAGACAGTACATACACACAGATAGAGACAGTACACACACACAGACAGAGACAGTACACACACACAGACAGAGACAGTACACACACACAGACAGAGACAGTACATACACACAGACAGAGACAGTACACACACACAGATAGAGACAGTACATACACAGACAGAGACAATACACACACAGACAGAGACAGTACACACACACACACACACACACACACACACACACACACACACACACACACACACACACACACACACAGACAGAGACAGTACACACACACAGACAGAGACAGTACCACACAGACAGAGACAGCACACACACACAGACAGACCTGAGCATTGGAACACGCGACAGTGATAGTCTGCAGGTCGACGTGCACGCACAGTCCAAGGCTCGATATCGCGTCAGACGTGGGTGGGTTGTACTTGGTCGTCACGGCAACGGTCGCTGATGCCGACACGGGTTTGATGATGGACTGGACAGTGTGGGAGGTGTGGAGGGTGTAGGCGCTGCAGGCGGTCAGCTGTAGTGACCAGGGCAGCCTCGCTCCTGACACGGGAAGACATTGTGAGGATGACATACTTTTACACGTTGCAGCCGACTGATTATGTACACAAGCAAAAACACCCATCTTCTGGATAATGTATAAACAAACAGATGACAGTTACTCAGAGTATTTCTAAATGAGGATTTAAACTGACAAAACATATTTCACAATTAATTAAAACAAGACTTCTTACTTCACAACTAATAAATGTTGACGTTAATGTGAGTCGAAATTTATTAGTTGTGAAATAATAAATCTTGTTTCAATAATATTTCAGTGTTTTCATAGTGTTTGGATCAATCACAGGACGTAATGAAAATGACAAGCACAACCGACTGACTACCATGTTACATGCGGTATGTATCTTTGATATGGTGAAAACCCTGAACAGTTTGTAAATTTCAAACAGGTCTTAATTTTCTTTACGGGGGCTAAATACTTGACACCAGAGGTACATGTAAGAAGAAAAATTGACACACATATGCCACCTGAATAATAGTTTGGCAACCGCTTTAAAGAAGCCATTTGCAATCGAATGTTTGTGCTTGTCTTTCTTTAAATCCATTTTGCAAAGAAAGCAAACAAATACAATAGTGGGCAATACAAGAGGCAAACTCTTTTGTACAGACATTTTACAGCTATCTTTAATTATCAAACATGAACACTGCATTTCACAAATACAATTTAAACAAAATGCACAAAACACAAGGTTGAAATGCCAAACACGGCATGACCCCTGACCTATGACCTACCTCCGACAGAGTGCCCAAACGCGTGGGCGTGTATGGGGATTTCCCTGAGTGCCGCCCCATACGGGGGAGCATCGGCACTGGAGGCGTGCAGACGGGGTAGGGAGAGAACCAGGGTGTCAGGGAGACCTCCCCTAGCGTACACCCCCCGCAGGTTCTCCCCAATGTTCATGGAGGGTTCGGGTGGGAGACAGACGGGACCCAGCGGCAGGAAGACGCAGCAGCTCGCCACGGTCAGCTGACAACAACAGGTCATGTGACAGTGCGACAAGTCATGTGACAGTGCGACAAGTCATGTGACAGTGCGACACTTACACAGCATTCAGAGACCAGCATCCCATATTACTGTACATATTTATTAGATGCTAAATTTCACACAATGGATCGAGCTATTTTACAGTAACATACTATTTTGAAGTACCAGGGGTACCTGTTGAAGTTTAACAGGTTATAATGTATAATAATCGCCGAGAAAAACAAACCACAGAGCTTGGTTCACTTAGCAAGCAATACTGTATCTCGTTCAAATGGTTTGTTTTTTAAATGAAAAAATATTTAATCATTCAAATTTTGGCGAGATTCGGTGGTGGTTTTTGCTTTCTGCACTTGAGATTTGACTAAATACTGATGTGTATTGGACCAAACATATTACAAGTGTCAAGATGTGTCAGCAGCACAGGCCATTTTACTTCCAAGCCACTGTTTCAAAGGCCATACTTTCGAACATTGGATTACAAGTAACCAGAGCCGTAATGTAACGAAGTACTTTTACTTCGTTACTTTACTTAAGTAGGAAAGTTTACTTTTCTTGAGTAACGAAGTACAGTTTTTTGGAAGTACTTTTACTTGTAACGAAGTACAAATATGAGTACTTTATCTAAATGTAGTGAAGTACTCACAATTTCTTTGCTAAATTTGCAAATATCCTAAAAGCACCTGTCGGAAGCAAGGTAATGTCTGCAGTTAGCATAGATTTATTTACAAATATCAGCTGGAACTTAAAACAAACAGATATGTTAAGTGTCCTGGACTGGCCAGATCAGTTGTACAAACAATTTGCTTTGTCACCTGATGATGCCAGTGAGATAATTGCAATCTGGGGTCTGGAGCTGGTGCTGCTGAGCATGAACTGGGTGTTACAAGACTTCCTGACAGGGCCTCTCTAAGACAACAATGCCCATGAATGGCATTGGCCCTGAGGTTATTTAAAGCCTTGCATTGAGTAGACATGAAAAACAGCTGCCTTATTTGTCTCCTTGTGTCTTGCATATTGTTGACACAGTTTATTAGCTTTAAATGTTCACTGTGGACTGCACATGCTGTATATATCGAAGGCTCCCCATTATCGCCCATCGCAAACCTGCCGGTCTTGTGGAACCACATCTTTATAATTTCTATTTATTTTTAATATAGATCAGTGTTTGTAACTGTTTAATTTAACTAAAGTATTTGATAAATGTTACAATTAATTATTATTACAAATGAAGACATATTTCAAAAGACACGTTATTATAAGCATTCATCCAGACCGAATGCCTCCTTTAAGTAACACAGGATAAAATTCATCATACGTCCGTCTATAACCCACGATGATAAGAACATTTTAAGAAAGATGTAACACCCCTATGACAACGTGAGTTACTTCTAGTTCAACTTATGAATACGATGGTTGCTGTGGACCTATTATTAATAAAGCACGGTGTATCTACAGCCTGTAGGCCTAGTTGGCCTACGCAGTGTTGTTTGCATCATGTTCATTGTATTAAATATATTTTATGCATAGCGTGTACACACCAAATTATAATTGTGAATGTTTTGTTTTATTCACAACAGTGAGAACTAGTTTCATGAGAAAAGTACTTTTGTGTTTACTTCAAGTACATATTTTTACTTTTTCCTTGTACTTCAAGTACATTATTTTAGAAATACTTTTACTTTTACTTGAGTAGCTTTTTCTAGGGTTACTTTTACTTTTACTCAAGTACAAAATAAATGTACTTGTTACAGCTCTGAAAGTAACCATATATTACAGAAATCAGTACTTTAATAATTTTGTTACACCTGTCACACTTAACTACGATTATAAATTTATAATATTTGTCACTGATCCTGATGAGACTGATTTAAAATAGATAATATTCTAAACCTTATCAAGATCAATGTCAGATATTTGTAACCACAACTATTAAATATGATAGAATCAATCAATAATTTATTATAAATGAGCACCTGCAACTCTGTCCGTTTGACGAGAGGAAACATGTCTGCCAGATACTTCCCCCATCCGGCGGTGACACATGTCACCTCATCAGAAGGCGTCACCTTGTCACCCGCCGGATGGACAGTTGGCCCAGACTTGCTCTGTGTCGGTGCGGGTGTCTGGCTGTCCGTGGGCGCCGTCGTCACATTGCTGCCTGACTGGGAGCCTGGCCGTGACACAAGGACTGGGTACAGTGTCAGCACTCGGGGACGTCCTTTGTGTCTTAAATATTCACTTCTTCACGTGCTCATGTACTCATTCATTACACCCCCCCACACACACGCACGCGCGCATGCACACACATACGCATGCACACACACACACATACTCACACATGTCACACACACATAGGCATGCACACACGCACGCACGCCCGCACGCACGCACACACACACACACCACACACACACACACACACACACACACACCACACACACACACACACCACACACACGCACGCACGCACGCACGCACACACACACACACACATATCACACATCCACTCAGTTACTCACCCTCTCTCCGCCCTTCTCCTTCCCAATCTCGTATATTTACTCACTCACCATATCAAACAATCTCACACAATCAGTCACATATTTATTCAATCATAATCTCACACACTGTCAAACAATCACACATTTCCGCAATCACAATCTCACACAATCACTCCCATATTTACTCAATCACAATCTCAAACAATCTCACACTTGCCAGTCACATATTTACTCAATCACGTTATCGCACAATCCTACACAATCACTCACATATTTACTCAATCACATTCACACACAATCCTACACAATCAGTCACATATTTACTCAATCACATTCATATACATTCCTACACAATCAGTCACATATTTACTCATTCACATTCACACACAATCCTACACAATCAGTCACATATTTACTCAATCACATTCATATACATTCCTACACAATCAGTCACATATTTACTCAATCACATTCATATACATTCCTACACAATCAGTCACATATTTACTCATTCACATTCACACACAATCCTACACAATCAGTCACATATTTACTCAATCACATTCATATACATTCCTACACAATCAGTCACATATTTACTCAATCACATTCACACACAATCCTACACAATCAGTCACATATTTACTCAATCACATTCACACACAATCCTACACAATCACTCACATATTTACTCAATCACAATCTCAAACAATCTCACACTTGCTAGTCACATATTTACTCAATCACATTCTCGCACAATCCTACACAATCACTCACATATTTACTCAATCACATTCACACACAATCCTACACAATCAGTCACATATTTACTCAATCACATTCACACACAATCCTACACAATCACTCACATATTTACTCAATCACAATCTCAAACAATCTCACACTTGCTAGTCACATATTTACACAATCACATTCTCACACAATCCTACACAATCAGTCACATATTTACTCAATCACAATCTCAAACAATCTTACACTTGCTAGTCCCATATTTACACAATCACATTCTCACACAATCCTACACAATCAGTCACATATTTACTCAATCACATTCTCACACAATCCTACACAATCAGTCACATATTTACTCAATCACAATCTCACACAATCCCTCGCTCCTTTACTCTCACCATCTCAAACAACCTCACACAATTGCGCATACACTCACTCACCCACTCACCCACTCACTATTTTGTTTCTGCTGCTCAATGGCAAATTGCAAATTAAAACCTGTTCTATATTGAATTACTGAGACTCTATTATACTGCGAGATGGAAAACCGCTTGATGACAAAACTGCATGATGGTAAGAACCGAAACAAAAGTGCCATCGAGTAGTTAATAAGGCATCTTTCCACATGTTTACATTCTCTATCCACGGAGCTTTGTGCATCAGACATCGTACCTTCTTTGGTCTTCAGGGGTGATGTGGCATCGGCCAAAGTGGCATCAACAACAATCACTGTGCCCTTCTTCTCGACGGGTCTTTGCTTTGTCACCATTGGCACATAGGTGAACCAGTCAAGAAGAACTGGGTCGATGCATCCCACAATGCCTTGCATCTCCAGGAAGAATGCTGCTGGAGCTAGAATCGAGAGAATACTTATTCAACGTTACGACGCAATGGCTATATTATCGCATGGAATAGCTTCATATAGTAGAACAAGTGACTGTATCATAAGGAAAATAAATTACATGTCGCCATCAGTTCCTTTTGTGTGTTTTGTCAGATACTATGAAACTGTCCTCATTACCAAGAAACTGCGAGCTCAATTACACTTGACCAAAGGACAGTCGCATTGACTGAAAAAAGAATCCACAAGTTGGAGCACTTTTGTAATCTGCTTTGAACTCCAGTTTTGTACAATGACGAGATTACAGATGTCTGAAAATAAATAAATATGCATAACGGAACTACCACAGTTTATCAAGAGGGGAGGCTTTATATACTCACTTATATGCCGTGGATTTATTTGTATGTGGTGAGTGACCGTAATAAACAAAGTTCAGTTCAAATCAACAATGGGCAGACTCAGGTTTCAGTGTACATGATTTTTATAAGTGGAGTGATTTTATAGTGTGAAGATTTGTTAGAAGGCAATTTTTGTGCCAACAAAACCATAACTTTGCAATACTGACACAATGAGCCAAGAGTCTTTAAGTGCTATTTAATGGCAATGTCATTCTAACTGAGAATGTTGACAGTCCAGTGATTTCTTGCCAAATAAAACAATATAGAAAATGTACAAATTAACTCAATAGGGAATACATACCTTGAAGTGAACTCGCATCTTTTAGAAACTGCCAAGTCACTGTGACACAATCATTGTCTGTTCCTTCGCTTGGTGGCGCCACTGTCTGCTGCTCAAAGTAGCTCGTTTCATAGACTTCTGTGGTATCAACTGGGCCACTAAGCACCGGCGTTACAACGTCACAGCCTCGATCTGAGATGCAGCAACATACAGCGATTACAGAAGCATTACAAAATGTCAGTATTAACATGTAAAAAATATGTAATTTTTTGGCAATGTCTGTTTTTAGTTTTTGTTGTACTTTTTATGTAATTTCCCATTTTTTACAATAAGAAATGGAATAGAGTTGTTTGAGCAAGAACAAAAGGTTCATCTGTTAGTAATTTAGACTAGCAGCTTACATCTATCCACAGTACAACAAACCAAAGGTGTTAATTATTTTATGTTAAACTTACTGTGACAACATCGGTGAATTATTAGTCATTTGTTTTCACACAGGAGAAGGCCCATTTAGACACTGTTACAATTCCACAACTTCAGCGTAGTAACATAGAGATGTACACACGAACACAGCTGGTCTGACAAAGCGTCATGGAGGAAACATACATGATTAGGATTGTGATGTCAGACTGTGAACCCATCAGCTACAAGAACGCTCCACAGGTATTACCTCTGGCTAAGACGGTTGCTTGAAGTGATGACACAGTGACAGTGATGGCTGAGACAGCGTCGGTGTCACAGTGCTTCACATTAGTGCCACCGACTGACAGTACCAGCACCGGCCGCATCGCCTGGGGTGGTTTCGCTGCTGCACACAACACAGTGATATATACATTGACTTTATCAATTATAATTTCATAAAGTCAATTGCTTTATAAATAAATTATATAAAGTAGTTCTACAAATTAAATCTTATGAATATTTTTTGACATTTAAAAAAATAATTAGTTTGAAAAAGTACTGTAATAAATTAAATAGTTGTGTAAATTAAATACCAAATGACCTTCAAATAAATAGATTTAAATTTTAAGTATTCAAATAAATACTGATACCAGTTACACATGTTATTACATAGATTAATGTTATATATTATTTTACAATTACTGTGCTGGCAATAAGATAGCTACCCCAAGCAGTCAAAAAACAATTCTTTACAGTGGGTGTCCCGACAATACACAGGAAGTGTTCAATTCAAAACAGTCAGTTAATGAATCAATTAGCGATGCACCTCAGTAAACTAAGATAACATAAAAGGAAAAGCGCTCATTGACAGAGAGAAGTGTAAAACTCACTCATGCGGAACGTGTCAGAAATATGAAACTCACTCATGCGGAACGTGTCGTCCACCAGAGACACTGTCTGTAGTCGCAGCGCATCGGGACAAGTCTGACACCAGGTGGCAGCAATGTGCATCATCAACATCAGCTGCGGCTTGGTGAGATTCACAGTTAGGTTCGGAACTTCGCACGTGTTTTCGACCTTTGGCTGAAGTGGATTGTTCCTGAAATTGGATGTTAAATTTAGTTAGTTGCATTTCTAAGCACATGTTAACTGTGGCTTGTGAGGAAATATATTTTATTTCACAGTGTGGGAGAGAACTTGTAAATGTATTGTTTATTATTGTTATTGTACATCACATGTGCACATTAAGAATACATGCTCAAAAGGAAAAAACACTGAAATCCTTGTTCAGGTTTACACTTTTGTTGTATGTCCAAAGATGTATGGGTCATTACAAGAGGAATACGTTGGTCACACCCCTCATAGCCTACATCCACTGTGTCTTTTTACTAGCAAAAACGCCCCTACCTTTGTTGGCACCACCTGTACATACACACACAGACTACAGTTCCACAGAGAGTCTGTATCTGACATAAAAGAAACATGGCCTCAACCTGAAGAGTTGTGCAATGCCACTCATGTTTAAATGATTGCTGTAAGTTGAGGCCCACATGTTCCAACTGATCGGTGGTCACCACAGACAGTGGTCACCAACTGACCAGTGGTCACCACAGACAGTGGTCACCACCTGACCAGTGGTCATCACAGACAGTGGTCTCCAACTGACCAGTGGTCACCACATACAGTGGTCACCAACTGACCAGTGGTCATCACAGACAATGGTCACCATCTGACCAGTAGTCACCACAGACAGTGGTCACCAACTGACCAGTGGTCACCACAGACAGTGGTCATCAACTGACCAGTACTCACCACAGACAGCGGTCACAAACTAACCAGTGGTCACCACAGACAGTGGTCACCAACTGACCAGTGGTCACCAGACAGTGATTGCTGACTGACCAGTGGTCACCACAGACAGTGGTCACCACAGACAGTGGTCACCAACTGGCCAGTGGTCACCACAGACAGTGGTCACCAACTGACCAGTGGTCACCACAGACAGTGGTCACCGTCTGACCAGTGGTCACCACAGACAGTGGTCATCACAGACAGTGGTCACCAACTGACCAGTGGTCATCACAGACAGTGGTCATCACATACAGCTGCGTGTTGTTTAATGCTCGCCAAGGCCATTAGTGGACATGACATGTCACGAGTACCACAGCAGCCCTGGCACGTCCCATCTACGCTCTGCTCTGGCTCCTGGGAGGAGATCCACTTACAGTGTCTCCAACTTAGTACTGTATGTATGAGTGTTTTAGTTGCTGTTGTCTCACCAGAAGGCTGGCAGTAGGAGCGTGGTCCTGTAGTAGGAGGCACTGCAGGGCTGCATGGCATTCTGCACCGGAGCCCACTGGCCCGGCCGCTCGAGGAGACTCACTCCATACTGGAGCCCAAACAACTGCAAGGACACACAGGTGGTTAGTAATAACAGAAATAACTTCCATTGCTTCAGAATCCTTGAAAACCAAGTACAGGCATCATGCACGATATCATACAGGGACCCAAAGAATAAACTTTAAAACTGGAACAGACTGAGAAGAACAAGATCTTGTGAAAGATCTCCCCCCAATCTGTGCTTACTGACATAAGACAGTAACAGATTCACAGACAAATCAGATATCTAGCTGAATCAAAACTTAGGTGACAGAAAAGGTTATGAAGAAAGACATTTCACAGGTAAAAAGAGAACTGTAATAGAGAGCAGTTGTCACAGTGTGGACAAGCTATCACAAGATCTGCATAACTAAGCTGCAATGTTCGAAGAAATAAGAAGTGTCATTTATGGATAGCAGTTCCTTTATTAGAAAGAAACATTGAATACATTATACAAAATACATACGTATATTTGTGTATACACAATGTTTGAAGGGGCAAACAGGAAGTAATTGACTTTTATATAAGTTCACCCCAATCTTATTAAGGTAAACGGATAAAAATGTACAAAATGTCAGTAATGGTATGTTCTAAAAGACTCTGGCCCAAAGTGGTCTGGTCAAGTGATGTCCACTGTGTCCACCATCTGGTCAAACTGAGAGACTACTACGTGTACCTGGCAGTGGAGGTGGGCGTGGCAGTGGTGTAGGAGATTCTCCGATGGAATGGTCATCTTGCTGACGACACTGACCAGTCTGTGAGTGTACATTGCAGTGGTCAGTTGGATGTCCAATCTCTCAGCTGTGACCACTACACATGGCATGTGGGCAGGCTGCTCCTGGGCATCGACTGCTTGTGATGTCCTTGACCCCTTGACCTTAGCCTGCAATATCAGTTCAAGTCTACCGGGGTACTCGTAAACATGGGCAAAACTGAACAAAATTAGAAACAAATTATTTTTAATTAATTGAAACACAAAGTTGTTATCAAATACCAACAAAGAAATACAGAAATGTGTACATACATAATGGTCATCCACAAACTATTCCTTAATAATTGGTTCTGCAACTTGAGCTAAACATAATTAACTGTTCCGTTGGAAACTACTCACATGCCATTTTTGTTGAGTATTTGTCTTAGTGTGGATGTATTTATTCAGATATTTCTGAAATGAAAAGAGCATCTTACAATAGAATATTCAACTTTGTTTAGTTGCAAAACAGAAAGCGAAAGTTGAAACAAAACTAGTCACTGACACAGGAGGAAGATATCTTTGAAACGTCGGCTGAAACGGACCTTTTTCCTCTTGCTGTGATGTTCTCTGACTGCGGTGCTGCCATCTGACGAGTGGCTCGCAGCATGCACATACACCAAAGGTCGCAGCACTACCAGCTGATACGTTCTCGTTGGAACGAACTGCTCCAGTGGTGCCACCTGGCTGTCAGTGGGTGGCGGCGAGTTTGAGTCTGGCTTCAGGTCTACAATGGATGTCAACGATATAACGAAACAAGCATGAACCCAGAAAAGGGTGTCTTCTTTATAAGACGTATGCAGCATCTACTTAACGCTGATTTCACAGTAATTCATGTACATAGTTGGCTCAAATATTATGCATACAATTATTAGATTAGTGAAATCATCTGCAAGTATATATATACATTGAAATAAAACCAGTTTGCCAGACGTGATTCTTAATTGTAACATGATTAATTGTGGCTAGATATACGTAAGTATTCTGTAATTAGTTTTAATCGACCTCATCTTCCGTCGACAGTGGAAAATCAGCTAGGAAGAAGAAGACAAAGAAGACAACTACTGACAATTGGACAATGGAACGTCAGGACTTTCCTCGACCGAGAAGGAGCTAACCGACCAGAAAGACGTACGGCACTAGTAGCAATGGAACTTGCCAAATACAACATCGACATCGCCGCCCTATGTGAAACAAGGTTCTCAGAGTCTGGTAGTCTCGACGACTTGGAATACTCTTTCTTCTGGAGTGGCAAACCCGAAGGAGAAAGAAGGGAGGCCGGAGTGGGCTTTGCTATCAAAAAGGATATCATCACAAAGCTGACAGAAATGCCACGGCCAGTAAGTGACAGAATCATGACGATGAGACTACCTCTGAGCAAGGACAACTTTGCTACAATTATCAACGTGTATGCTCCGACAATGACAAACCCAGACGAAAACAAGGAGGCCTTCTACAACCAGCTCACAAGTGTGCTCAGGGGCATCCCTCATACCGATAAGCTACTGCTGATAGGAGATTTCAATGCGAGGATAGGAAGAGACAATGACAAGTGGCCCTTGGTCATGGGCAAACATGGGATTGGGAAATGCAACTCCAATGGCGAACTTCTACTGGCTCTGTGCTCTGAGTTCGAACTGATAGTGACGAACACCATGTTCAAGCAGAAGGATGAACGCAAGACCACCTGGATGCATCCTCGTTCCAAACACTGGCATATGATCGACTTCATCATCACGAGGTGTCGGGATAAGATGGACATCCACAGCACCCGAGCCATGCGTGGAGCAAACTGCTGGACCGATCACCAGATGCTGAGATCAAAAGTGGCTTTCAGAATACGACAAAAGCACAACAGGCAAGGGACAAATAAGCCGACCAAGCTCAACACTGCAAAACTAAGTACCATCAGCCATAGGGACAGTTTTGAGCAGGAGATGGACAGTGCTCTCGCCCACTGGGAGGAGAAGGAAAACTCAACACCAGACGAGGAATGGGCAGCTCTGCAGCAGGTTGTGTACAACACAGCCAAGACATATCTTGGCAAGCCAGATAGAAAACACCAGGACTGGTTCGACCCCAACGACCAGGAGCTACAGACTCTTATGAGCAGAAGAGATCAAGCCCACCAGAGAGTGTTGCAAACCAGGAGCACTAGATCCACCACTGCAGCATACAAAGATGCCTGCAGACTGCTACAAAAACACACCCGTGCACTGAAGTCGGACTGGTGGGAAAGGAAAGCAGTGGAGCTGCAGAGAGCTGCCGACAGTAACAACATGAAGGGCTTCTACAATGGACTGAAGGAAGTGTGGGGACCCAAAAAGAAGGGACCTGTTCAACTAAAATCAACAGACGGAATGGAAACCTTCTCTGACAGCAAGAGAGTTGTGGCAAGATGGAGTGAACACTTCCAGAAGCTACTCAACGTCCCTGGCGACATAGATCACGAAGCTCTGGACAACATCCCGCAGCGCATTACCAAGACAAGCCTTGATGAGATTCCAACTATGGATGAGATGGCTAGAGCAATCGCCAGCCTGAAAGATGGCAAAGCACCTGGAGGAGATGGAATTCCTGCAGAAGTATGGAAGCACGGAGGAGACAATCTGTTCAGCAGACTGCACCAACTAATCACCAATGCCTGGGAGATGGGTTCTGTACCACAAGCATGGAAGGATGCAAGCATTATAACCATCTACAAGAAAGGTGATCGAACAGACTGTGGGAACTATAGAGGAATCTCTCTTCTTTCCATAGCAGGCAAGATCTTCGCCAGGATCCTCCTCAACAGACTATCTACCCACCTAACACCAGAGGTAGTTCCGGAGACACAATGTGGCTTCAGAGGTAACCGGAGCACCGTGGATATGATATTTTGTCTCCGACAACTACAAGAAAAGTGCATTGAGCAGGACCGACCACTGTACATGGTATTTGTCGACTTCAGTAAGGCGTTCGATACAGTTGGGAGGACCGGACTATGGCAGCTACTGAAGAAGTATGGCTGCCCAGAGAAGTTCACAACAATGATCGAGGCACTACATACCGGAATGATGGCGACTGTTAATGTTGGAGGGGAAGTCTCGGAATCGTTCAGGGTCACAAATGGGGTCAAGCAAGGCTGTGTACTTGCGCCCACGCTCTTTTCCATCTTCCTATCAGCAATGCTCGACAATGCTTTCCGAGACATGGGGGATGGCATCTACATACAGTCCAGACAGAGCGCTGACCTATTCAACGTCGCACACTTCAGAGCGAAGACCAAGACTACACGGATACTGATGAGGGAGCTGCTATTCGCAGATGACAGTGCACTGGTTGCACACTCTGCTGAAGAGATGCAGAAAATAGTGGATGCTTTTTCCAATGCGTCAAAGAAGTTCGGCCTGAAGATTAACATCAAGAAGACCGAGGTGCTGTACCAACCCAACTCTACAAGAACCCGAGAGGAGGATATCATGGTTGATGGAAACAAGCTGAACTCTGTTATGGAATTCACCTACTATATCAAGTGACGGATGCATTGACGATGAAATACAGAGGAGGATGGCCAAGGCTAGTGCATCTTTCGGCCGACTACGCCAGAGACTCTGGAACAACCACCATGTGTCCATGCGGGTTAAAGGCAAGATATACCGTGCAATTGTGCTGTCCACCCTCCTATACGGAGCCGAGGCATGGACAGTGTACAGACGACAGGTGAAAAAGTTGCATGCCTTCATGATGCGACATCTGCGTTCGATCATGAGGATAACCTGGATGGACAAAGTGACAAACAAGGAAATACTCGAACGGACAGGGCTGCCATCTATGGAAGATCTTCTGATCAGAAAGAATCTCCGGTGGACTGGACACCTCATGAGGATGTCATCAGACAGGCTACCGAAGCAGGTTCTCTACTCTCAACTGTCTTCTGGTCACAGAAAGAGAGGGCGCCCTCGTCTCCGGTTCAAAGATACCATCAAGAGAAACCTGAAGCTGAGAGACATAAAGATCAACTCCTGGACATCACTCTCACAGCAGAGAGACAAATGGAGAGCAAGAGTCAAGTGATGGAAGCAGTCTTTGTCGCTTCGCGACCGACAGCATGATGATGATTCTGTAATTAGTGCATCTGGAAAACTATCTTAAATGTCAATTTTTTCGTACTACAAACAGCAATAAAGAAAACAGTATTTTCATAATCATCAGGTCATAGAATTGAACTATTGTTGCTTACATCATTACATACATTACAGATTACATAATAACAGCAGGACGCAAACCACGGGACCATCAGCAGAAGTGACGTCACTGTACCTGAGGGTTTACTGTAGGGTTCGTAGTCATGGTCCATCGCACAATGCACAAACTTGCTGATTCGCTCAACCATGTCGCTGGACACTGTCACCTCGATGGGACACAGCACAAACTTCATGGAAGAGTTCTCCTGCAGGACGCTATCCTGGGACTGTTCGGACACGGAGGATCTGCTGCTGCCACCTGGAGTACACAATGCACACTATACAGAATCAGGAATTTGTCCGTCAACTGTTACTGCCTTCTTAGATAGTAAAACAGAAAATTCAGTAAAAAGAAAACGTTGTGGTATGTAAAACCTGACCAAGAATCCCAGGAGTCCTTTGGACTTTATAGTATGTTTGTAATTATGCATTAAATGTGTTTTGGTGAATCATAGTCACTGCTTAGTTTCTTCACCATAATCAATTTTATTTGCTAGGCTACGTGGTGGATAGGTAAATTGTTATGGTCAAGTGAAGACTATATGTTAACCTTTTGACCTGAAGTATCTCACCTGTTCGACGTCTTTCCCGTTCCCCATCTTCTGGGATGTCCATCGTGTACAGGTAATCCAGAAAAAACGTGCCAAATCGCTGAAGTACATAGTGTTCCGAATATACCTCACGGTGACGCTGCTCATCTGTGATAAAATGTGGCTGTTCAAGTTTGTTCTCAGCGCCCCCAGGATCAAACAGGGACCCGCTTATATAGTTCAACGGCTTCTCAGTATCAGGACTACCGCTTCGCATGAAGTACGAATCCTGAAAGGCGAATGGTGGCATATGAAGTATTGTGCACGTCAGGAATTATAGTAAACAGTGATTAATGTAGACAGTGTACAACTGAAAACAATACTAATATAATCAATGTTGTTCTGGCACACAAACACAAATGCTTACACTTATTAAAGCTGCTTTATGTGTACTATTGCCAGACAGTTGATTGAAGAACTTGTGATTCTGTGAGTGAAAAGGTCAGCTTGTGATTCATGTTTTTACACAGTATAACCAGAAATAAAATAATTTGTGTAATTAATACTCGAGGTAATTTTAGCATACATTTTACCACGATACCACACGAGTAAGGTGGTCTGTGGGACTAACCTGATGTCACCTCATGCCATGGTGACCACTGACCACATTAGCGAGACTACGTTTCCTGTACTTCACAGTCATGGTAATAACTATCCTACGGTGACCTTTAGTGTGAGGTGACTGCAATGTGAGATTTATATCCAAAATGATATCTAAGAAAGGGATCCGGTATCCTCACCTGTAGGAGTCCTCCTCCCTGTCCCTCCCCACTCCCCCCTCCCACTCCCACTCCCATTCCGACTCCCAGGCACCCCACGCGGGTACTGGAGATCCCAAACTGGGCAGAGAAGAAGGAGATTCCCTTCAGCAGCACGGTGCAGTTGATCCCATCTGCCTCCCAGGCGCAGTATGGACGGAAGGTGACACGTCGAGGTCCACAGGTGGCGCCACCATCTTGTGCCACCTGTGTCAGCTGAAATGTACAAACACGTAAAAAGGATAAGCACTGCGGATACGAATAATAATGTTTGCAAACTGCTGGCCAGCGAGTGCAATTATAAGTGTATCTACAAATCAAGAATACCCTTGTATGTATGTTAGGGAAGGCTTTGAAACATGTTCTGGTGGCCAAACCAGCCAGAGCTTATGCATAGAGCGCAGTGACTCAGGGGTAGAGCTTCGGACTCTCGAATAAGACGACCCCCCGGGTTCCAATCCTGTGCTGTGGTGTTAAAACCATGTTCAAGTTTTTTCACTCTACATTGCTCCAGTTCATTCAGCTGTATAAATGAGTACCAGGTACCTGGTTATAGACAATGGTGGATATGTGTATGAGCAGCCTTCGTGCATTAATTGTTGCATATCGCTGGATGTTTCCCAGAGAATTTGAGATGGTGTCTGATTGAACAGGTTTGCCAGGGAAGTAAAGTGTAAAGCGTTTTGAGTAATCCTGAGGATTGGATACTGCGCTGCATAAGAACTTAACGTTTTTAAGATAGCACTGTTATTGTCAGTTCCTGACACTGAATAGGGGTGGTTCTGTTATCAGACGCTTACAGTTGGCAACAATTTCTGGTGGTCTAGAGGGAGGCACGTTCACCAGATACAGACGGCATGCATGCCACTCTTGGTCTATTACACAACTAAATTCCAAAGGGACACATGTTCCCCTAAAAATGCCTCTATGTAGATGTGTGTTTTAGCTAAAATTAGTGGATCATGAATGTTGACAATACTTTACAATATAGTCCCTCTACATGATGCATTTGTAATTTACCTACAAGTGCCTTTTGATATGACATTGAACATGTCTCATCTGGGCAATTGTTTGCGCATCTCATCTCAAATTAAATTTGCAAAAAAGCGACAGCAGCTAATCTAGAACTTAGAAGAAGCAACTTTACATGAGAACTCCTACCTTAAAGACGACTTCAGCCTTGGAGCAGTAGAACCCAACCACTAGCACTGCCTCCTCCTGCCCTTTCGCAGATGCTCGGGCAGATGCGTTGCCATAGCTACTACCATCTCCATCCTCATCCTCTTCTGCAGGAAGAATCTGGGGCACGAAGGACCATGCCCAAGTTGCCCAACCTGCTTCATCATCCCGAGGCGAAAGAGCTGGAGATGTGTCTGGAAGCAGCAAACATTCAATCATCATAATCATGGTTTTGCCAACAGGTTGTGGTCAACGGTCAACCAGATTGTAAGTCTTCTATCAATTTGGAAATGTTGGAATGATGAGATTAAGTATTATCTAGATACACATTTAAAATATGGTCTGGAAAAGTATATACTAAATATATTAATGTGATGCAATTATATTTTTAGGATGTTTCATTTTGTGTATTACACAGATGACCGTATATAAAATTAGAGTCATGAAACTATTCTGCAAAATGTACAGAACAGTAATAAGTAATCTAATCAAAGTATCAATATCATTATTTATTTATTCAGCCTCGTTTGCCAGAGAAGAAACATTACATATATATTCATACATACATTCACATATAAAAGACCCAGTGGAGAATAAAATGTCTGATAAAATAAATAGCTACAATACATACAGTGGCATATTATAGTAAGAAAAACTCAATGTATATTGTATATTGTGTATATGTACATCAGATAAAATAAAAGAAAAAGATGCATAATATATTAGAGTGCAGTGGTAAAAGAAATTAACTAAAATATGTTTACGTGAAAATGACTTGGTAAAATTGTCAGTAAATAAAAGGTGTCCAACAAGCCCATCATTGTTTGGCACACTTGTGTCGGATACATACTAAGAATTAAAAGCTCACTTACTTGGTGACTCGCCCATAGATAACACCCTATCCAGCAGGGTTCCAGGTACTGTTACATAGGTCAATCAAGTCAACAGTTTTGACAACCAATTTCACATAATTTTACAAACATTTAGGAAAGTACTGATTCTGTTTGGAAATATTATAGAAATACCTTAAATTAAGGTTTAAAAAATGGTGGTATCTGGACGCATAATAGTAATATTGACAACATTACACAATGGAACGTGCAGATTTGATTGCCACACCACGTTACCTGAATCTATTGCTATGACGGTGTCACCAGGAGCCTGAGTGTTGTGGTCGGCCGTCTGTGGACTGGGCAGTTCCAGGGTGCCATAGTAGAGGGCTAGACACAACTCGAGTAAGCGAAAGAACATTGGCACCTGCACGTCAGTGAGAGACAACTCCAGTTTCTTGCAGAGTACATTCAGTTTAGTTATGCATGGCATCTTTGCATGGAGACTGTCGTAGGCTGTATAGACCCGACAGACCAGTGAGCACCGATACAACAGTGGATCTTGATAAGTCTCGATTTTTCCGTTTGCGCTGCGCCTGTCCAAGCACACTGTCAAGTCATGGACGTCTACGACGCGACGAAGTACAAGCTCAGGCAATGACAGTTCGACGAAAGACCTCTCCCACAATGCATCTGTGCTGTAACACTCGGCTGACTTGACGTTCACTGATAGGACGATGTCATCGTCGACAAATTTCAGGATGAGATTGTTGATGATGATGTTGATATTGTTGAGTACGCGGTTGATGAGGCCCTGGAGGTACCCAGGGGGCATGTCTTCTTCGTCCTGCTGTCGACGCACTGGTTGTGCAGCAACCGCAGCGGTGGAGCCAGATTGTGAACTACTGTGACTGTGTTCTTCATACCCAGAGTCGCGTAGTTTCAAGATGCACTCGATTGTGTTGATTGTAATAATGACGGGCTCCGAGCCAAGCTTCGTCCATGGGACGTGGATGCGCAGTTCATAGATGTGACCACTTTTGAAGACAATCGGCAGTTTGATGGCCTCCTCTATCGCCTCCAGTCGCAGGTCGAGTTTGTTGAGGACGGCGTCCCCGCCCCACAATGACAGCTGGAAGTCTTCATGTCGCAACTTTACATACTTGTCGATGTAGCCCATCAACAAGGGGGTGATGTAGGATTCAAGTTTGAACATCTTGCATCCAGTAGTTCGCTATGACGTAGAAAAAGTAAGTTAAGCTGTCAGTTAGTGGGATATCCAGTCAGTGTAACTGTCTGCGAATCTTGACATCACGACTGGGGCCGTCCGGAGGCGAAGCACGGACAGACAATAATAAGGAAATGACTCACTTCACCATGTTATCTGGTTGTCGGAACTAAATGTTTCAACGACATTGGAAGACAACAGCATTCAAAACATTGGCAGTGAATGACAACGACAAAAATAATGACGGGACATCGTCGGCTTTTGACGTCGCAGCGATCCAGAAGACCACTTCCGGTTGTTTGTGTGGCCGGAAGAAGGTAGGTGTCGCATGAAACGAATGCCTTGATACATAATACACTACCATTAATTATTATTCTTAGACTTAGCGCCTAAATTCAAAGATGCGTGACCTTATTTGTGTAAATTGTGTCTGACTGGAATATACGTTATTACTTTATATATCTTATTTATCTATTGCCAGTGAAATCCACCAGCAATTTCCTTTCATTATAGGAAAGTGTGTGTATGTGTGCGTGTGTGGGAGCTGCTCAACTGTGGGGACAGTGGGGCTGCAGCAGCGAAACGCCATGTCATGTGCAAGGTGATCCGTGTATATACCGTTTTTTCTTTTTTCGTTTTCAAATTTGCGAACGAAAAACGAATTCCTTTTTCGTTTTTCGTTTTCAGAAGTGAAGTAAGAAAAACAAAGCACGAATTCGTTTTTCGTTTTCAAAAGTGAAGTAAGAAAAACGAATTCGTTTTTCGTTTTTGCATTTAGGATGCTTCGGTCGCACTGCCACTTCAGGTGGCAAAAATTCGGCCGGTAAAAATTGGTAGTTTCGGCGCGATACTTCGATCGCACTGGCAGCGTTTTGAAAACAA
>OZ024855.1:44083101-44105601 GCA_964017155.1 Oasisia sp. SBJ-2009
TACATCTGTAACACTGTAACGTGTTTGTTACAGCTTGAGCTTGAGCAGAAGATGAGTCGTCACGCTGAGGTGATGGAGAGTGGGAGACAGGTGTCACATGACAGCATCCAGCAGCTGCAACGGAAGCTGAATAACCTTGAACAGGTGACCTTCACTTGACCTTCAGTGCTTTACATATCCTTTCCCTTGTTCCGTCCCACAAAGATGGTTTCCTCGTCAGTTATGCCACGTTGGGTGTTATTTTTCTCTATGCTCTCAAATCATTGGGCCAATTGTTTTCATTTAATGTTTCATGGGGCATTATTTGGGGTGGCTGTGTATTTGAGTGTCTTCTTGGTAATTGTTTTTAATGCAAAACTGTTAACGCCATCCCAGTCATTCAGACATTGACATTATAGTAGGTTGTTTTAGTGTTAATCATTAATGGACTACCTGTTTTTTTTATTTAATGTACTAATACTTTTATTGATCTATTTATTCTAATATTTTATTAACGTATTATTTTAGCTCACAGTGTAGTATCCTTTACATTGCATGACCGTGAAATTCAATGTACAAATAATTTGTATCTATTTATTATATTTATTTTATTAATTTACTCTCGTTTTAATGTACACTTAAAATATACAGTTAATTGTTTTTGTCTATTTGTCATATTTATTTTATTAACTTACTACTTTAGCACACAGTCACGTTACAACTGCAGTATAGTGAAACATCATGTTTTAGCAGTAAATACTTGAAGACTTGAAGTTACATTTGCTTTACGCTGACATATGAGAGACAAATGTCTGGGATTTCAACAGCTAGACGACCTGTGTTCATAATCGACACAGTTGTTGCTATATGACATTGTTTCTCGACAGGTTCTGTGCCAAAGTGATTCACATCGACCTACTACGCCATCTAGTGATGTCCTGTTGAACCGCTCCCGAACTCCGACTCCGGCGGGAGAGTTTGATATGCAGATAAGAGAGTGATGCTGACAGCTTGTTGTGCTGACAAGCTGACAGCTTGTGATGACATCTTAGCATGGTATTCTGGGGCGTAATAGTGCAATGGTGCAAAGGTGGACTCGATTGTAATCTATTTTGCTTTCACCTCGTGTTCAGTTATTTTTACAGAAAAGCAAATCTACAAAGTATTCATTACCACATGCAAGCTTGTGTCTGTGATTTTAAACTGTAGCTTTGATAAAATCAATTGAAAAACTGCTTACTTATTTAATTGCTGCAGAATATTCAATTCAAATATTCTTGCATCACGATGTGATTGTCCTATTTCCTGTTGTTGACTTCCTTATTCTCTCAAAAACCCGGAAGACTTTAGAGCATTAAATCACTGACATATATTAAATAAATTTATTTAGATTACATATTTATATTTGGACACCAACAAAATTTGATTTAATCAAGGAAGCCACTTTAATCCGTTCATACACTATGAACTAGAAACACGATTTGTGATGTGAAATAATAATATTTATTTTGTATAGTTCCATATCCACAGCAATTTAGTACTTAATTTTATTAACATAAAATATAATACGAAATAAGAAAACATGTAACTATATAAATACATAATTTAATGACATTCGTTTATAATAACAAATTATAGTGCAAAATAAATACATAAAAGCAGTTCATTCAGTTATAACACTTAGAAATTAATTAATTAATTAAAACTAAATATTTAATAAATTACAGCAAAAATGCTTCCGTGAATTAAATAAGCATCTTTACAGATGCCTTAGAAGATCAAAGTAAAGTTTTAGAAGTGAAAATAGTTGGCATAGCATTCCAAAATGATGCCATGATGACCTCTTGTCTGATTCGCTACCCTTCTGTGGTCAACAGGACACAGACAGACTGACCAGTGAGGGGGCGTATCCAAGTGAGGGGGCATATCCAAAGCGAGCATACTCACCAAATCGTCACAGCAGTCGCTGCACTCAGCCGGCAGTGCATCAAACATTGCTGAAAAGGGTCCATCGTCGTGAATCGACAACCAAGTTGGTCATGTGGACGGAAGTAGATGGCATCTCTCACCAAGTTTACTGTTTCAGCAGAAGGGCTGAATCGCATCGGGTAAAGTTAAGAACATCGGCCGAATGCCGTATTAATCATGTAAATTACATGTAAATGAAATAGCTTAAAACTAGTTAGTTTTCGTGTCTGTACCTGATACATTATGACCAATATGTTGCCAAGAAGTGCCACTGGTCTATGCAAACTGATGTAAATTACAAGTTTTGATTATGAATTTATTCTGAAAAAAATTGCATAATTCCAGAGGTATATGCCGGGGAGGGGCCATTGAGACTGAGGGTCTGTACTGTGATCTTTTGTAATGGACCTACTGTTTCTTTGAATATTCAAAAGTGAGTCTACAAATGGAACTCTGACCCTCAACCAAAGCTGTGTAGCACCAATAGAATACATTGAATGTAGTATTGTGTATTTCCACTGATAGTATTGTATACTGATAGTATTATATATACTTCCGCTGACAGTATTCTATACTTCCACTAATAGTGTTGCATACTTCCACTTATAGTATTGTATACTTCCACATAATTTTTATTTTATATTTTACATAACTGTGCATGCGAGACAAACTGTTTTATAGAAGCTCAACTTATTTATCATCAGGATCAGTGCAGCAGTATTTTAGTATAAATTTTAATTTCTGACTCTTTAATGTGGTAACATGTATGAACGACTACCATCTTTATGATGGTATCACTTTTTCATTCACTAGTTTATTATTTATTGCTTAGTTTATTATATGCTTTGTATACGTCGTAAGTTTATAATAAAGCTTGGTACACTGTATACATTATAACTTGCATGCTTTTATAATTGTGATGTTGTTTTGATTTCTTATAACACAATTGTTATGATCAGTCATATGTAGTAATTTTATTTTAAATGTTAAGGTAACCATTATTTGTTTCAATTTCCGTCCATCTTGCTTCATTGTATAGTATGCACCTACCTACATGTTATTGTTATATACAAATATTGCATGTTCTCATGGCATACATTGTATTAGTTTATATGATGTGAACTTTTACAACAAACTATACATGTCATGAGGATAAGTTTATTTGTTTGTCCATCGGTTGTTGCCACTGTGGCAAATGTCTTGTTAAATAAATTATCAGATATATCAAAGTGCAAGAGTTAGTGGTTATTTCTTTCCTGGTCCAGCTTTACATACGTGTAACTGATATATTAGGGGAGTGGCAGATCTCTCTAACAGATCGATTTTTACACCACCCCCACACACACTTAAATTTTACATAATTAGAAAGCCCTGCATCTCCCCGTTACGATTATTCCTGTCGTAGAGTTGCGAACTGGTGTAGTTTGCATTAATCCTAGGTCACCATCAATCAATCGATTTTAGAAATTGGGCACTTCTGAAAACTTCTTGAACTTCTGCTATTTTATCCTTAATATCAATTTATGTTAACAAATGCAGAATGCTAATGCCTATCTGTGCACAATATGTGTATGTGCCAGGGATTGAGTAGTGACTAGTAATATAGGTTTTTGTGTAAAAGTACAACATTAATGTGTGCTGAACCCATAAAAACGATTACTTAATAAACATGACCTCCTGTTGCTATGTTCCATTCCCAAGGCAATCTAGATCCCAAAAATAAATGTATGGCTAGAAGAATGAGTGGGCGTAGTGAAGTAAGAATTATACAAATGTCGGTTTTATATAAAGGTGGAAGGGATTTCAGAATGTATGGTCATGGTTTCATTTATATGGATTTTTCTTATTTATATGTAACAGAGCAACTAAGAAATTAGATCAACCGTAACATATTACTATATAGTTTCATATTTATTCTCTAACCTCTCTGCTGTGAACGTTCACATGTTATTTACACAAAAACAATTCCACTCCCTTGGAAAAGATTCAAATTTACTGAAACATAATTGTCAAAACATTTCATAAATGGCAAACATTACTTTGTTGATACAGTTCATTAAACGCGTACAACATTGCAACACTGGGATATGGGCCTTACTTACCCCTTGACTTCTTAATATCATTACTGCAGTCCTCAACATATTCTAAGCTGATCTCTACAAGAGTTATGATTGCTGTATTTAACTTGATGACTTGGCAGAACTCTGACGTTGTATATTAATCCCTCTTTGTTTGGCAACATTTATCAAGGCGAAGTTCATATTCCTGCTTACACAAACACACACACACACACACACACACACACACACACACACACACACACACACACACACACACTCACTCACTCACTCACTCACTCACTCTCACACACACACACACACACACACACACACACACACACACACACACACACACACACCACACGCACACGCCCACACACACAAACACACACACACACACACACACACACACACACACACACACATTATAAGTTTGACTACAGTTAATACATTTCTAAGATAAAAAAACCACCTGAACTGATGAAATGGAATCAATGTGTGTGCACACATGTAGTGTTTGCATAAAGAACACCAGCAGGGTATGAACCTACCACACACAACACTGAACCGACATTACCCTAAACTGTACAAGTGAAAAAAAATTGGTTTAGAGAAACATTTAGCAGTGCTTTTGCATTAAAACACAGTATTCTGACTGCAATCAGTCACAACTGTATTATGTCACAACTGTATTATTAGAAAATTAATATACAGGTACATGAACTGACAGGAATACATAATAATTAGTACATGATCTGTAAAAGCATGCACCAACTCATTTTTATGGACAAGCCTGCTAGTTGTGGTTTTGAACTCTTCATATCACGCCATTATAGCTGCCCAACACCTAATTTCAAAGATTTTTTTTGCCAAAAAAAATTACAAAACGAGTATAACTGTTTCCTACAAGCATGAGTTATGATTATTAAACCAGAACATGTAGCATCGTCTAATACTATCCAAAATGTCCTCTAGTTCGTTATCTTCAATATAATACTCGCCGGGCGTGCGTGCGTGCGTGCGTGTGTGTGTCTGTCTGTCTGTCTGTGTGTCTGTCTGTGGGGTGTGTGTGGTGTGTGTGTAATAATGAATAATGTATGTATAATCCTACATTATATATAATAAAAAGAAAACTATGCAAGTTCAAAATATGTTCGACATTTTTGTTATGTGTATTTAATAGTTGTTTTGTTGATGCAGGTGTTATGTACACGTATGAAAGGTTGGTAATGTACACGACTATACTGACTGGGTATTTGCATTAACTGTGTTTCTTAATTATTAAGAAACAATATTAATAATAATAATGAATATATCAAAGAAAAGGTTATTCTAGGTAATATTATACCTGTGTAAACTTATGCAAACTCATTTTTTTCTTAACAATGAATGATCGCAGTTATTTATTCATACATTCAATGTACTATTATTAATATACCATAGTTATATTTATTTACTTATTGATGACTAAAGACAATGTAGTTTATTTTGTATAGTAGAAATGATTGTATCTTAAAAATTTACTATCAATAAAATATTGATGATTTTATGCATGGTATTAATTCTTTTACAATTATAATTCCAGCCAAAACAGTTATTTGGATAAGCGCGATATACGAAAAATATAATAATTATTACTAAAGAATGAAAATATCATGAAATATATCAACAGATATTAAAATAAATAGTTTTTAATACAACATAATATAATTCCAACATATAATTAGGTACGTCCCCTTGTAGTTACATACAAGGCGACGTATACTTAGGCGTGGACGTTCCACATTTGAAATGTAAGAGAGTTCAAGCATTTTTATATCTTTCAATAATATTTACGTACGTACAACAAATTAACTAAAGCTTACCGTGAGGCTGAGTTGTGTACGATTAAAGCTGTTAAAAACATTTACAATATACCTTAAAATAAGTCAATGTGCTGTTGCGAGTATAACTGTTTCCTACAAGAAAAAAAATTGAAAAACAAAAGAGAGGGAATGAGGAAGTGGGAGACACTGGGTATATAGCCTGTAGTACAATCTAATGTAACTAGTTCGGCCAGGGGTACCTCATCGGTTGCTCCTCATAACGTTCCCTGGCACGGTTGGTCACAATCCTTACTCCCTCACAACTGACCGACTTCCGCCGGAAGTGTTCCTATGGGAGGAAATTACCTGGCCCAAACCCCGGTTCGCCGCACCGGTTGTGACCTCCATAGGATGAGCGTCACTGGTAACCCCTTCCGCCACGTGCGGTCGGAACACTCAGTTGCAGAAGGTAGCCATTTTGTTTGCTTATAAACCCATGCCGAGCCTTAGCTGGTGAAATTGTGGTGTCAACTTGTAAAACACGTAAGCTGATATATCTGACGTTATTTATTTTGTAGCATTACATTACAACTTCGCTTATATGTCATGCTATATCATATAATACATAAAACATGTTAACATGCATAACTATAATTATTAATGTAGACTTAACCAGATTCATGGTTCTATAGCGGAAGTTGGGCAACAATATGGCGTCGCCGACATTTCCTCCTTCATAAAATTAAATAAGGCATTATTTTTAAACGCAGATACATAATACAGTACACCCTACAGTGAATAATATAACTCGCCTTGGTATACGAGAATTCATAATTTAAAATAATAAACACAGGTGGATTAAAACATTATTAGTTAGTTTCTTTGATAAATAAATACAATGCTTACCTACGATTTACATCGACGCAAATCAGCAAGTGGATCCATTCATTACATATAAACTATGTTGCCAAGTAATGTTTTGATTAATGAGAAATGTATTATCTGTGTAATTATATTCACAGTAGAACGATGCTAACAGTTATGCATAATGATGATAATGTTTGTCTTCCGTAATGCCTTGCTGGTTTGACTATGCATGTTAGCGATACAGAATGTCGACACTGCATGTACCACATGGCAACTAATGTAATGTACTACCAACAGTTGCCGTTCTAAAACAACATTACACACATAGCCTACCTTAAAGCAATTGTCTGTAGCAGTCGTGGCTCTCTTTTTGGCGTCTAATTGTATATCCCAATGTCTGATGACTCCCCAAACTGCAACATGTGCAGCTCATTCGAGACCAACTGTCAAACCACATAGAGCGTCAAATGTGTATCGTTTGCTGAATATCATACGATCCGCTGCACCCGACCCTAAACGAACCATCCGTAAACACGTGAAGTTGGTCTTGTACTGAAAACCGTGAGAACTGCATTACCACTACAACTGCACTTAAAATTCGACAAATCCATGCTTTCGATCGAACGCTTAAGTCATTTGTTTGTAGCAACTGTCATGTTCAACGCGACAGTCAATTAGTGCGTTCTTGCGCGGGACCAAGAACATACCATTGTCGGAGGCCGCATGTCAGTCTAAGAATGTCCACGACAGTGAAGCATTGTTAAACTGACAATGAAACAAGACAGGTATTACACACGGGCAAATCAAGTTTGCCTTGAATGGCACAAGTAGCTTCGCTGCAAATACCCATGACCGTACCGAATTGCGGTTTAATTGGAATGACGGGAGGGGTGAAAAGGATTGGTTGATGGAAGTATGGAGGAAGAGGGGTGTAGAGGGACAGTGGGAAGGGAAATAGTAGAGGATAAAGAAAGTGAGGGAGTGGGAGAGGGAGACGGCGAGGGGCCGTCAATCAGGGAGGACGGGAGAAAATGTTGAGTATTTTTAAAAGGAAGTGATGGGGAGATGTACATCAGAAGAGAGACAGACAAAGAGAGAAAAAAACCTCACAAACTTGTTCACTCTGACACATTGTGCATCAGAACGAAAACGGATTGCAGCGCTACTCATTTGTTCATTTCTTTCATCTATTTGCTAAAAATGGACACTGAACGGTTTAAATATTAATAATAATAATAATACAGTTTTTTATATAGCGCTAATTCCCGCATGGCGGATCGTTGCTCTGCACAAGAAATATACTAAATGTATATTAATAAATAGAAATGTAAATTATATAAATTAATATAAATCATTTTAATTTTTTGGTTTTAAGAAGTACTACTAAACCTTTGTATGTAAATTATATAAATTAATTTAAAATAAATTAAACACTGTTTTTAAGATGAATACTACTAAAACTAGGTATGTAAATTATATAAATTAATATAAAATTAAAACCTTTACTGAAACTGTGTGCGTATATATATATATATATATATATATATATATATATATATATATATATATATATATATATGTGTGTGTGTGTGTGTGTGTGTGTGTGTGTGTGTGTGTGTGTGTGTGTGTGTGTGTGTGTGTGTGTGTGTATATAAATCTATAAATTAATCTAAAACATAAACACTGATTAAAACGTGTATGGCATTAAAATGAAATTCTAAAGCATTCTCCGTCATTTCAAAACAATTTGAATTAATTGAAATCTCTAATAAAAATATATGCCTTTAATTAAACACTTTCTAAACATACACAATGTTCCGGATGCACGAATGTTCACAGGTAATTCAATCCACAGTCGAGGTGCTGCTGCGCCAAATCACCAATACACTTCTTTATAATGGTATTCTATATAAGGGATTATATAGATGGGTGATATTAGCACTAACAAACATTATTCTGATTATGTAGTGAGGGGGTAGAGGGAGGGAAGAAATGATAAAGGAAGGAGAGGGAGAGAGGGGAGGCTGAGGGAGAGATTAACGGGAGAAAAAAAGAGCGTGCTTATATGTGTAAGAGATTGTGTTGTGGGGATATAATGTTGTCATCGTCACATTTCTTTTTTGTATTAATCTGCACCCTCCTTCCGAAGAAGACTTTATATTATCATAGACATTACCGATAATATAAAGTTTCTTATTGATTTTAGAGCAAAAATATAGTATATTATCATCAAACGCGTGCGCAGCGTACACTAACATTATCACGTCACGTAACCTTTTGCATATCACCGGTGTTTCCACACAAAATGGGATCAGTTTGATATAGCATATATGATGCCGCCCATACGTTACCATTATAAATACTATTGGCAATGGTTATGCTTGACGAAGGTCACGTGTAGCAATTGATTGTCACGTACACAAACCACAACGTAACGTTTTAGTAAAGCAATCTGATTTTTTATATATATTTTTCATAAACCATTACTAATAAAAAAATGTAAAAGCAACATATTTAAAATATTTAAGAATCGCATAATAACTCAGCCTGCGTCTGATCTAACACCGAAGGAAGCATAGACCTCTATTCCAACGAGTAATACAGTCACAGAAAAAAACACCTACTCCCAATATTTGTATTTACTGTTGGGGTAAAATGTAAAACAGAACCAGATGGTCGATGCTGCATAGGTTTTCTAATAGGAGTAAGCAATGAATGTAAATACGACACACACGTACACGCACCCCCCCCCCCCCCCCACACACACACACACACACACACACACACACACACACACACACACACACACACACACACACACACACACACACAGTGGTAGGAGGTAATGTAAGCTTTATGAAACTTGTCACAGCCCGGGCCATTCTTACGGTTTATCGTGTAGGCCTATTTCGAAAGATAAATAGGCATTGAGTATATATGGTGGCGGTGGCTGAGCGAGTTGGAAGATGATCGACAAAACAATTGCTCAACACCTGCAAGAGAGACGGGAAGTTCACAGGAAGTTCAGAACGGGGCTAATTGTCCGAATATAGAAAAGAAAGGGAGATGTGCATGACCCGGGAAAACAATTGAGGCATTACGTTGCTTAGCAATATGTTGAGGTTGCTGGAACGAATTCTGGATGGCAGAATAAAAGCAATAGTGTAAGGGGAAATCGTCGAAGAACAGCTAGAGTTTAGACAAGGAAGAGGAACAACGGATGGGATGTTTGTCCAGAGATAGGTAATAGAGAAGAAATTGGACGGACAGAAGGATATGGCAATTAGATACATATACCTGGAGAAGGCCTAGGCTATAATCCCAAGAGAAATGACTATGGGAACACTGGAGTGGGTGGGGGTCCCAGGGGGGAGGTCAGGTTGGTACGTAGGGAGTCTTACCTCAGTACAAAACAAAGTGGAACAAATTAAAAAAATTGGCACATCCATTTCTTTGGAACAGTAAACCCGAAGCTTTGAAAAGAGAATCACTGTTAAACACATTTGCTGACGGAAGTGTTAACATTGTATATATTAGAACTAAAATATAATCTCTATTCGTCAAACAAATATTCTGCAATTAATTAAAGAGCATAGAGCCAAGTCGAGCCTTAGCAGTGTATTGGCTGGGTATTTATTATTATTATTATTATTACAAGCATTTATAAAGCGCCATATCTCCGGGACCAGCCCGTTCATAGGCGCGTACACACATTACACTAAAATGTACATAGAATCACACAAAATATATCTAAAAATGTAAAGCATGGTATATGTACATGTGCATAGCTAAGTATAGGATATTGTTTCTAAGATTGTGTAAATATAAATTTTATAAATAAGATTAATTTAAAAAGTAAAACATAATTATTATACAATAAAATAATAATACCGAAATTAATATTTAAAATAAATAAATATGTATATAAAATAATAATAATAAATTTGTTATAAAATAATACTAATACAAGTAATGATTCATAAAATACATTATCATGAGTGTCACACAGAACAGATCCTCATTGGTAGTACGCTAGTTTAAATAAATGTGTCTTGAGGAGGGTTTTGAATTTTGCTCAAGTGTCTGACTGACGAATGTTTTCTGGCAAACTGTTCCAAAGCGCTGGTCCAGACACCGAGAAAGCCCGCCTGCCGTAGCAGGGTATACACCTGTTAATCTGCGCCGCCTTTACCCACCTTAAATGTCATGGTGCTGATTCACGTCCGGGTAATCTAGCCGGATAGACAAGCCGTCAATCGATGCCTTTTCGAAGACTTTCAATGTTATTAGTTAGATCATTTCTTTCAAATTAAACCATTATTTAGAACTGTATCAGCTTAGAACACGTTAAATGCGCTTCTTTCGAGTTTGACCCTGCTAGGCGCAACATAATCGGCACATCCCATGATCGTTCGACAGACAGCCAAACGTGCTCGGACAGCCAGTCTCTGCCATGCCCCACGACCGTCGCCCGGTCCAAAATTACGCAACATGTACTGAGCGCCAGCGACCGATGTCGCTTCGATCAGCGGAGCAACTTGTCTCTTGCCGCATCTATTCACACCTCGAAGTGCTGACCCAGGAAATATCATCGGGCAACCAGAACGTGTTTACAAACCGCCGAACGCTGATATAACCATGTGTATTATATATATATATTATATATATATATATATATATATATATATATATATACATATATATATATATATACATATACATATATATATATATATATATATATACATATATATATATATATATACATATATATATATATATATATATATATATATACATATATATATATATATACATATATATATATATACATATATATATATATATATATATATATATATATATATATATATATATATACATATATACATATATACATATATACATATATACATATATACATATATACATATATACATATATACATATATACATATATATATATATATATATATATATATATATACAGTGCCGGTAAAAAGTCATGGGACCATTGGATTTTACTGTTGTTTCTCTATTGTTAAGCTCTGTGGCAGCATTAAAATCAACTTGGCAAAGGACGTGCTGCCACCTATTGGATGCCCTAAGTTTATATCCTGTTTTGAGTGTTGTTTTGCCTCTGTTTTTGCCATTTTTGCCTAATTTCATAAGAACACCCCAAGATTGCCGTCCAAAGATCAAGGTAGGCCTCAATTATATCACTAAGTGTTATCTGCTTTCTATGGACTAATGAATCACAATTGACTGTCTAAACTGTATGTGGGCAATAATAGGGTACTTTGGTGTATTACCGGAGCAATATTTGGTATAAAGTGTCAATATTAATTAATTATTATTAATTATCAATATTTATTAAAAAAAGTAGTTAATAAATCCAATTTTCAATACAATAAGAGCTAATGATATGGTAAATATTTGTTTTTATTATTCCATAATAATAGTTATTATATATTTGTAATAAATTATGCATATAAATTTAATTTAAAAGTAATAAATAAACTTATTTGCTAATTTTCAACGAAACGTTGACTGCTTAGTAACCATTGACATTAGTTCAGGTCTCCATGGTAACAAAACGTTGACTGCTTAGTAACAAAATACACATTCAGCTGAAAGCTTACAATCTTAATTTTACAGTAATTTTCATTTCGTTGAAAACTATATTTTCTATCACAGAATTTACCTACGGTTAAAAAACACTGTGCATGATGTCATGATACTCATGGCAGCATGATGTCATGATACTCATGGCGTCATGATGTCATGATACTCATGGCATCATGACGTCATGATACTCACGGCGTCATGACGTCATGATACTCACGGCATCATGACGTCATGATACTCACGGCATCATGATGTCATGATACTCACGGCGTCATGACGACATGATACTCACGGCATCATGATGTCATGATACTCACGGCATCATGACGTCATGATACTCATGGCATCATGACGTCGTGATACTCATGGCATCATGATGTCGTGATACTCATGCCATCATGATGTCATGATACTCATGGCAGCATGATGTCATGATACTCATGGCAGCATGATGTCATAATACTCGTGGCATCATGACGCCATGATACTTGTGGCATCATGACGCCATGATACTAATGGTGTCGGTGTCACACTGCTTCTGCCAGTCTGCCCCTGCTGTCTGTGATACTTGATGTTGTGTCCAGGAGTCGTCTGAGCGGGCTCTGAGGGTACAGCAACTGGAGGATGAAGTGACGAGTCTCAGACACAACCTGGAGGACAGAGACCAGGTGAGACTGACACTGAGACAGAGACATGTCTTCTAAACATGTTTGTAGATAGTGTAGTATAGAGACCAGGTGAGATTGAGACTGATACATGTCTTCTAAACCCGTTTGTAGATAGTGTAGTATAGAGACCAGGTGAGACTGAGACTGAGACATGTCTTCTAAACATGTTTGTAGATAGTGTAGTATAGAGACCAGGTGAGACTGAGACAGAGACATGTCTTCTAAACATGTTTGTAGATAGTGTAGTATGGAGACCAGGTGAGACTGAGACATGTCTTCTAAACGTGTTTGTTGATAGTGTAATATAGAGACAAGTTTGTACCCAGGTTTTTCGTATAATGAGTTATTATTAGGAGCTGTCTGAATTTATCATGTAGCTGGTCAACTGTAGAAAACTAAAGAGCAACTTACAAAATGATATCTGAGACGGCTCATACAAATTCTCCTTTAGTATTTAAATATAAACAAACGCGCAAGATTTACAGGTGAGAATATACAATGTTTGAAGTTATGTTTCTTTTGATAAAGAATGAAATGAAAAATAATTCCTTTTACAGTGCTGCCTTGTGACACCGTGAACCAATTTAACTGCGGGTCTTTTACGCGGTAGGCAATTATTAGATTACTTTATAATAATCACTGCTGAATGGTCCACCTTTGTAATTCATTGTTTACTCACCAGGAGGTTCGTCAGATTAGAGAGAAGTCGGCTGCTGAGATTGCCGACCTTGAAGGCATCGCCCACGCGCACTACAGCCGAGCCAATCGGCTTGGAGACGAACTCAACTATCTGAGAGCGGAACACTTGGAAATAGTGCGGCGGGTATGTTACGTCTTATTCCTACGCCAAACCAGTGGGTAGAGCGGTGCCACACACACATTCGCACACACCACACGCACGAACGCACGCACGCACGCATTGCTGCGTGCAATGTTGTGATTGATGACTCAGAAGTGAAGTGGTCATAACAACAAGCTAATCCTGACCTCAATAAGTCATATGGCACGCAAACATGGCACGCAAACGTCTTTTGAAGGAATAAAATTTCCAAACATTAGTACATCCTGCTATGTGCATGAGAGCTATAGCTGAAACACTTGCTAATCCAAAAACGTAGAGGTCAAAAAATTTGGATTAACAAAATTCATCACAACACAATTACATTACTTTGCAGTAAAATTTATAATAATAAAACCATTTATATAGCACCATAAATCCAAGTTACCTTGTTCGAAGGCGCTGTTACAACAAATCATAGAAAGAAACTAAAAGTAAAAAATCATAAAAATATAGCATCAAATATCGAAATAAATTATCATAAAAATACACATACTTATAATAATTACAAAATTACTTATAATAATAATACATATTATGAATGTAAAAGTACTAAAAGCAGCTCAGAATAATAAATAAATAAGTAAATCCTAAAAACTTAAAATGTACGTCAATGTTCATGAGTAAAAAGCTCTTTTGAATAAAATTAACAAGTTTTAAGGAGTAGTCATAAAAGATATTGTACACTTATCAGTACATTTCTTGTGCATGCTAAGCACTGTCTACATGTCCCAGTTCACCTCTCATGCTTGCAGGTGATAGCACAAAAAGATGATGAGTTCCAACAAGCAGACGTGAAACTGAGATTAGCCACACAAAGGTGGGTGGATTAGACTAAGACTGATGTCACTGTAAGCTTAGACGATTGTCACCAAGTCATACAGGTGACAGGTATGTCAACAAAGCTGACATCAATCCTGTATTCTGGCCATCTGATATTGGACACAGGGTCATTTAGAGAAAGAAATCTCACACAATTCAAATGAGACGCTTAGTCTTAATAAAGAGGTTAACATCTATTTAATTAACAATCTAATCAGACCAGTAAATGTCATATAAACATATACCTTTAATTTGTTGCTTATAGCAAGGGTACCAGCGCCCAGGTTTTATGTTTGTCATTTAGTATTACATTTTTATGACTACGACATGCATGTTGAAGATTTACTGCCTACTAGTTCGTGATTGGTTGCTTTATTAAGCTGGAACAATGCTCGCAATTCGAAAGATTCCACCTGCATCATGTTCAAATGTTAAACAAAACCTCAAGTTTCAAAAGAAATTGCCAATATTGCTGAGGTGAACAGACTTAGCCGCAATAGCCTTTGATGTTTAACTTTCCCACATTCTAGACAGTAGACTTCCCGTTACAAATTACTGTTTGGCCAATTCTGGGCAGAGGACCCTTTAGCCAAGCCCAGTGGGAACCTAGCTGATCTTGTTGCAGATTGTCGGATATGGAAGCGTCAATTTCCCGAGCAGAGAATGAGTGCAGAGAGAAACTATCTCTAGCACAGGAGAGTGACGACATCTTGTCAACGAAATGACTTGAGCTGACCTTATTAACTCAGCAGGTAGGAGTACTTGTGTCACATGACATACCAAATAAGATCAAATGTGACCATGGATAATACTGTTATCAATTAGGTTGGCCTCAAGTTGGATTCATTGATATGTTAATAATTTCAGCATGTCCGGTTTAAAAAAATCATCTTTATAACAATTGTTAAAAGAATCATTAGATGATAGGTTATCCTGTCATATTAGGGCACATGGGGGCTAGAATATCAGATAATCATTCTACTGTTCTTGTACAATTTTGTGTAATCCACATTGCCTGAATTCACTTAGTTGTATGAAAGAATACCTGGCTATAGACATTGGCAATTGTGAATGGTCAATCTTTTTGCACTAATTTTAGCATGGCTGAATACTTAGGAAGACCAAGACTGTGCAGATGAATGTTCTGTCAGGAAAGCACAGAGCAGTATTACAAACTGGTTACCACACTATATAAGAACCTACCTTTGCTTTTCACCTGCGCAATAACTAAAAGTCAGGAGGAACTGGAGCAGCTCCACAGAGAGCTGCGGTGGAGCAAGTCGGAGCTCCAGTTGCTCCAGGAATCAACGGAGAAACGGCGGCGACAACTCGACTCTCTTGACACGCAGCTTGAGCAGGAAATAGCAAGTCTCAGGCTCGAAATTAAGATATGACATCTTCTTAGAGGTATTTCATAATTTTATCTCAATTTTTAATATTAGTACATAATAAAAAGTGTAGACATCTTATATTCTTCTTCTTCTTCTTCTTCTTCTTCTTCCATTAATGGCCACCGGTCAACTTGCTGACCATTATTGGCATTGGTTTTTTTGAGTTGTCCTTCTCTAGAATTAGTGAATCCACTACAGGTTACACATTTATTTACCCCCTGTGTGGGATCTTTTACTTCCCCTGGCATAGACACCAGTTAGAAGGGACCACTGGCTTTTAGTGTCTCTTCCGAAAGACACAGGCAAATGTGGGGTGAACAAAACTGCCTAAGTTTTTAAACGGCGGTAGGTGGGATTGAACCACCGTCCCCTCGATTGACAGTCCGGCGCTCTACCACGCAACCACCGCTCACCACTGTTGTGTTGATATCTCCTTCTGTGTTCTTCAGGAGGTCAAAGACAAACTGACCGATTTGAAGACAAAAAGGAAACTGAAAGAGCAGGATCTTAGCCGGGTGATATATCACTGACCAGTCATTTATGCTAAGTTTGATGCATTTTATATCAATGTTTGGTTGAAAGCATTAATAGAAAGTAACATTGAAGTGAACATGCTTATCAAGCATGGTACTGATGTCTAGAACAATCCCATGGTGCAGTGCAAGAAGACGTATTTGCACTTTTTATGGTAACCTCTAATGTTTGAATTGGTTTTTACCATGACTAATGTTAGTGTTAGAAGTAATGTCAAAATGTTGTTAATAAATGTACGTAAAGTTTGTGAGTTGGTACTGCATTGTTTAATTTGTTTTACATTAAAATGGTCTACAAAATTATGTAATACATGTGTAGGTACTCCTGTGTGCATGGCTCTGCATGCATACATGCGTTTATTCTGCAATAAACCATGTTTAAAATTTGGTTTACAGCGTGAACTTTGTATGGTCGGAATATTAAAACTGAGATTGCTTTCTCAGGTTAACTAAATATATTTCTGCAGGCTATGTATTATAAAAATGTTTATTCTTATATTAAAAATATTTAACGAGTAGACGAGAAATAGAGAGATTCATTTTAAAATATTGCTCTTGTGGAGGAGTAAGTGGAGCAGTAACTGGAGAAATAAGTAGAGCAGTAAGTGGAGCAGTAATTGGAGCAGTAAGTGGAGCAGTAACTGGAGAAGTAAGTGGAGCAGTAACTGGAGCAGTAATTGGATCAGTAAGTGGAGCAGTAAGTGGAGCAGTAAGTGGAGCAGTAAGTGGAGCAGTAAGTGGAACAGTAAGTGGAGCAGTAATTGGATCAGTAAGTGGAGCAGTAAGTGGAGCAGTAAGCGGAGCAGTAAGTGGAACAGTAAGTGGAGCAGTAAGTGAAGCAGTAAGTGGAACAGTAAGTGAAGCAGTAAGTGGAGCAGTAAGTGGAGCAGTAATTGGAGCAGTAAGTGGAGCAGTAAGTGGAGCAGTAAGTGGAGCAGTAAGTGGAGCAGTAAGTGGAGTAGTAAGTGGAACAGTAAGTGGAGCAGTAATTGGAGCATTTCACTGAGAACACACGAGGAAAACAATCACATACAGACCAAACGTTGTTGTGTTTCACGACAGGATGACAGCGAGCTGCAGGGTGACACGAGCGACGTCCAGGAGTTGACGACAGAACTGGAGCATCTGAAGCGACAAGTGGAGCAGGCTAGAGCCAAGTTGGTGGAGCTTGAAGCCGAGAGGACGACAGCTGAGACGGCTGTTGCGAAACTGAAGCGAGAGAAGGTTCAGCTGGATGAGACCCACCGAGGTCTGCACAGTCAGGTCCACCAACTGAAAAGGTGATGTCTTGTGACTTCAGCAGGGCCCGTACGGGGCCTTGAAAGTCTTGAAAAGGCTTGAATTTGATTGGACCAAATTCAAGGCCTTGAAATCGTTGAATTTTATAAAGTAGTCTTGAAAAGTCTTGAATTTAATTGTGGTCAATAAATAATTTGTTTGACTCAATTGTCATGACAAACTAACAGATGTAGGCCAGTAGCAGTCGGGCGGAAGGGAAAGCCAACGCACAAAAATAACTCGCTGTTCTTAGTCGAGTAAGGTGAGGCGAGGGTGATCTCCCTGGCATGCGAGGGTGATCTCCCCGGCATGCGAGGGTGATCTCCCCGGCATGCGAGGGTGATCTCCCCGGCATGCGAGGGTGATCTCACCGACATGCGAGGGTGATCTCCCCGACATTCAAGGGTGATCTCACCGACATGCGAGGGTGATCTCCCCAATATGCGAGGGTGATCTCCCCGGCATATGAGGGTGATCTCCCTGGCATGCGAAGGTGATCTCCCTGGTATGCGAGGGTGATCTCCCTGGCATGCAAGGCTGATATCCCCGGGATGCGAAGCTGATCTCCCTGGCATGCGAGGGTGATCTCCCCATCATGCGAGGGTGATCTCGTCGGCATGTGAGGTTGATCTCCCTGGCATGAGAGGCTGATCTCCCTGGCATGCAAGGCTGATATCCCCGGGATGCGAAGCTGATCTCCCTGGCATGCGAGGGTGATCTCCCCGGCATGCGAGGGTGATCTCCCCGGTATGCGAGGCTGATCTCCCCGGCATGTGAGGCTGATCTCCCCGGCATGCGAGGCTGATCTCCCCGGCATGTGAGGCTGATCTCCCCGGCATGCAAGGGTGATCTCCCCGGCATGTGAGGCTGATCTCCCCGGCATGTGAGGCTGATCTCCCCGGCATGCGAGGCTGATCTCCCCGGCATGTGAGGCTGATCTCCCCGGCATGCGAGGCTGATCTCCCCGGCATGTGAGGCTGATCTCCCTGGCATGCGAGGGTGATCTCCCCGGCATGCGAGGGTGATCTCCCCGGTATGCGAGGCTGATCTCCCCGGCATGTGAGGCTGATCTCCCCGGCATGCGAGGCTGATCTCCCCGGCATGCGAGGCTGATCTCCCCGGCATGCGAGGCTGATCTCCCCGGCATGCAAGGGTGATCTCCCTGGCATGCGAAGGTGATCTCCCCAACATGCGAGTGTGATCTCCCCAACATGCGAGGGTGATCTCCCCGGCATGCGAAGCTGATCTCCCTGGCATGCGAGGGTGATCTCCCCGGCATGCGAGGCTGATCTCCCCGGCATGCGAGGCTGATCTCAGTCATATTAACACTTACTGTGAAACTTCAAATTGAGATGATTCAGTCAACTTGAACATACTGATCAATTTTAACCACATCTCTTAACCCTTTTCTTCTGTGGTTGCAGAACGGAGCAGCAGATTGAGGAGAGAGTGAAGAGCAGAAGGTTAAAGCTGGAGTGTCTGGACGGAGAGCTGCGGCAGATTGAGGCTGCCCTGGATGAGGGGAGGGACAGGAAGGGGGCTGTGGATAGGGACCTGACCACACTCAGGGCCAGTGTACACGGTGAGACACCTTCACTGATATTGTAACACTAAATGTATGTGCATTGCTTAAGAATTTATTTTTAATGTCATACACGTTTTAATCAGTGTTTATGTTTTAGATTAATTTATATATATATATGTATATATATATATATATAAATCTATATATATATATATATATCTAAACCTATATATCTAAATCTGTATATATAAATCTATATATATAAATTTACATACCGAGTTTTAGTAAAGGTTTTAATTTCAGATTAATTTATATAATTTACATACCAAGTTTTAGTACTATACATCTTAAAAACAGTGTATAATTTATTTTTAATTTATTTATATAATTTACATACAAAGGTTTACTAGTGCATCTTAAAACCAAAAAGTAATATGATTTATATTAATTTATATAATTTATATTACTATTTATTAATATACATTTAGTATATCTCTTGTGCAGGGCGTCGATCCGCCTTGCGGGAATTAGCGCTATATAAAAAACTATCATTATTTTGTGAGATACCTTCACTGATATTGTAAAACTAAATGTATGTGAGATATCTTCACTGATATTGTGAAACTAAATGTATGTGATATATATTCTCCGATATCGTAAAACTAAATGTATGTGAGATATCTTCACTGATATTGTAAAACTAAATGTATGTGAGATACCTTCACTGATATTGTATAATTAAATGTATGTGAGATACCTTCACTGATATTGTAAAACTAAATGTATGTGAGATATCTTCACTGATATCGTGAAACACTTGGAGATGAGATATCTTCACTGATATTGTAAAACAAATTGGAGGTGAGATATCTTCACTGATAGTGTAAAACAAAGTGCATGTGAGATATTGTCACTAAAACTAAGTGTAGGTGACATATATTGTCACTGATATTGTAAATATAATTAAGTGAGATCCATCATTATTATTGAATATTAGTAGCTATGCACTGTATTATTTTTATATTGTAATCTGCAAATTGGTGCATAATATACGTACAGTGTATTATTTTATATATTTTGCTACAGATGTGATTGTTATTATAGACATGTCACTTTGACAGTTTGTAACATATTTCAGCCCGAATATTTCCAAACAGACTCGTGAGTTTTTGTGGCAAAACATTTCAGAGCACACTGGTGAGCTGGAGGAGCTCCACTGTAGTCTACAGGCAGCTGAGAGCCAAGTGGAGCTACTGGAGCAGGTAAGTCGACTCCAGCAATGAGATGCTCTTGACACATCATAAGATATTGACAGCAACTAATTCGTCTTTGCACCAATTCAGCTGTGTTCGTCTCAACTCTAACAATGTTACTAAATCTATCTTAGCAATGTCTCGTCAGTTCATTTTCATTAGCTTAATTAATTGTTCTACCAGAAAATAATTTAATTGACTGTCAAAAGTGGATTTTTTGCATTAAAACACAATACAATTATGTATACGTTTCTGTGCTGGTGTTGATGACTATTAATTTTTTTTTTTTAAAGGGGTTGAAGGCAAAATGTTGGCAAACTATTGGCCTTTAGCTACTTACCTGTTGTAAGGAGGAAAAGAAGTTGTCTGACCATACAAAAAACAAACCTGCACGTTTTTATCAATTTGTTTCATCACTAATATTTGTTACTAATAACAATTATTATGTCTAATCACTAATATATGTTTAACTACTAATGCATACTATACATTTAGTACTAATGTCACTCATAACTAATACAAACTTTTTTCTGGGAATACTTCATTTCTGATTCCTAACATTAACTTTTTGTTACAACATTTATTTTGTGTCATTACAAAACAAATTTAGTCTTGCATGATAAACATTTGAAACTATCGTACAGATATTTCTGTAAAATATACGTTTTTATAATGCCAAAATTGTTGGCAAAATATACAGCAGAATGTCTCATAGCTGCACGTTTCTGGTGCCCTTTTTTCATGGATCTGGTTGCTAGGTCATGTGGTTGGTTTAGATAATGATGTTGATTCAGTCATTAATTTTTGTGACGCGAACCAACTTCTTTCAGATGTTAACGACAGTTAACTCCAGCTTTTGTCAAGTATCCAGAGAACTTGCTGCGAAAGAGTGTGAATTGCGTTATGCTACTGACAATGTTGAACGTGCGAAGGTAGCTTGTCCGTACTAATCCTGTGCATGCCTGCCGTGTCATTTACCACAATCTTTGGCACCCCCTAGTGGCGATAGTAATTCACATTGTCTCCAATCATTAATCATTTTCAAAGCAGATATTTGTGTTTGTTTTCATCGAGTGTAACAATTAAGGAAGCACATAAGAGCATGGATACATGCCATAATTAAAGATCCCTCTTAAATTTCATCTTTAAACCTATTGCATTTCAGATTAATGGTGAGCTGGGTAATTTGATCAACTAAGTCATTTGACTTTGGTGAAACAATTGGACAAACACCTATTTTTAACTGGGTACAGTCATGTATTGGCGAACAATGGTAAAAGTGGAGTGGCTCTATATATATAACAGCATAAAAATATCAACACGCAAGCTATTTGGCCTAACAACAAAGTTTGTTCACTTTGTTCAATGATTTTAGCACTGCTTTGAAACTGGTCTTGTGATTCCGTTGTCAACAAACATAGAATTTATGTTTTGAAAATGATCTGTGGCGATGATCCCTCCTGCCTTGAATGCACCTTGAATGCCGTCTTTCACAACCTGTTTCTGTCTTCACAAGCTGCAGCATACTTCAGTACGTCTTAGTTGACACATTTAGATGTACACTTTCTTTATAACACATCAACATTGTTTACCAAATTATTATATTTAAATACACATTGAATTAACTTCATGTGTACTTGTTTCTGTTCAGCTTATATGTTGTTAATCGCTTTATTCATCCACATTCGTTGGATTTTAATACACACGTATTCCTTGTGCTACCAACACACGCTGATATCATAGCTTTATGCAGAGACCCGTCCACCCGTCATTTGGATGGGTAAAACCTGTTGTGGACGGGTAGAAATATGGGTGGACTGGTGGTCGACGGGTAACAGAATGAAGTAAAGAGCAAAAAAGGTGTCAGTCGTGGCTTGAAAATAGG
>OZ024855.1:44108101-44155601 GCA_964017155.1 Oasisia sp. SBJ-2009
GCTGTTGTCAGACAGCATAATTGACAGATCTATTTTCACGATATGCAAACCGAAATCGGTCAAGCAATGGGTCGGTAATTGAATTAAAAACTGGAGAACCAAGCATTTCAACAAGAGACTGTAGAATTTTTGGGAACAGGAATAATAGTTGACTTTTTGAAGCAATGGGGGATTTTACATTGGCAAATAGCCCAGACACCCTATCACCATGTCACCCTTTTGCCAGGCACCCCATCAGCCTGTCACTCTATTGTCAAGACATCCTATCAGCTTGTCACCCTATTCCCCCAGACACCCTATTGCCTGGACACCCTATCTCACTCATCCTATCTCACTCACACCCTATCTCACTCTCATCCTATTTCACTCACCCTATCTCACTCTCACCCTATCTCACTCACCCTATCTCACCCACACCCTATCTCACTCTCACCCTATCTGTGAGTCACCCTATCGCCCGTGTGCCCAGGAGGTGACGGAGGGGATGCTGGAGCTGGAGCGATCCCGCATCGAGACGGCCACGGAGCTGGAGCAGCTCCACGACCAGAAGGACAACCTGCAGGAGCATCTGAGCGTGCTCAAACACACCCTCGTCGTGGTAACTCTCTCGCATGCATGCACGTGTCGTCACGCTTCGTCACGCTTCGTCACGCTTATGTTTCTGTCTTTTTCTTAAGATTTGTCGCACTTTTAAACGATCATTTCCCAGCGATGAAGAAAAATGTCATCGAAATTTATATTTTATATTTTATTGAAAACGTGGTTTATTCTCCTTGTTAAAATAATAATATTAATAAAGGCTTGATGCAAGAAATACCAGAAGCTACCACTATTGCTAAACATTACTTGTTTTATTAAGTGAACACTATATGTTTTCTGTGGCAAGGTTCATGGGGATCTCGTTTTCTGTTCAGATCCCAACTGTTGTACCTGGCTGAGATATATTTCTGTTAAATTATAAGATTGTTGTTGTGGTCACTGTCCACTCAAGCGGCCAGTCATCCATTGTCACAGTGGCCACTAAGTCAGAACCTCGGGAGTGAATCACTGAGAGTGAAACCTTGAGAGTGAAACATATTAATGGAATGTCTTTGTGAACTTACAACACGAACCGATCAATGATTGGTGTGTTCTGTTTCAGATCCGGAGTGGCGTCAACATCCCAGTGCCATAGGACGCAACGGCAAAGGGAAACACTAACTACTTTGAAGAACAACAATACCAGCTGAAGGTGACTAGTTCTGTCAACGTCTCAGAGATGTCACTGACACAATGGTGGAACCTTTGTGTAGAGACATATGTGAAGTGGTCAACTGGAACATTGGCAACTTTCCTGAAACAACTCAAAACTTTTCTATTTCGTTTGTATTAAATGCCTTGATGGCACTGGTTTATATTTCATAGCATTGACTGGTTTTAAATTGTTCTGTTTGAAACTGTATTTTTACACCTATTTTATTTATTTTATTTACTTATCTTAACATATTTATTATTTATTTTTTATCTTAACTTACTTAATTATTTATCTTAGTTTATTTATTTGATTTTAGCTTATGTATTTAATTCATTTATATTTTAGATTATTAGTCAACACATCATGTTAATGTGAAGCGCTTTGATTTGGTTGGCATTTAATTACTTAAAAAGTGCTATGTTAACAAACATAATTATTATTATTATCACAAGAGGTGTCAAAACAACCTGTGAGATTGTCTGCATTACTTGGCAATGATTGTTCACGTGTATCAGTGTACAAACATGTCTGTGTGACAAACATGTTTGTAACATGTCTATAATGTCTAACACAAGTTTATATGTAACACTTACATGCGTAACCCAAGTGTATCTGTAACACAAGTGTGTCTGTAACACAAGTGTATCTGTAACACAAGTGTGTCTGTAACACAAGTGTGTATTTTAACACAAGTGTGTCTGTAACACAAGCCTGTCTTTTAACACACATGTGTCTGTAACACAAGTGTGTTTTTAACACAAGTGTATCTGTACGACATGCGTGTCTTTTAACACAAGTGTGTCTGTAGCACAAGTGTGTATGTAACACAAGTATGTCTTTCAACACAAGTGTGTCTTTTAACACAAGTGTGTATGTAACACAAGTGTGTCTTTTAACACAAGTATGTCTGTAACACAAGTGTGTCTTTTAACACAAGTGTGTCTGTGACACAAGTGTGTATGTAACACAAGTGTGTCTTTTAACACAAGTGTGTCTGTAACACAAGTGTGTCTGTAACAAAAGTGTGTCTGTAACACAAGTGTGTCTGTAACATGATTATGTCTTTAACACACACAGGAGTGCATGTAACGGTGTTACATCTGTAACACTGTAACGTGTTTGTTACAGCTTGAGCTTGAGCAGAAGATGAGTCGTCACGCTGAGGTGATGGAGAGTCGGAGACAGGTGTCACATGACAGCATCCAGCAGCTGCAACGGAAGCTGAATAACCTTGAACAGGTGACCTTCACTTGACTTTCAGTGCTTTATACATCCTTTCCCTTGTTCCGTCCCACAAAGATGGTTTCCTCGTCAGTTATGCCACGTTGGGTGTTATTTTTTTCTATGCTCTCAAATCATTGGGCCAATTGTTTTCATTTAATGTTTCATGGGGCATTATTTGGAGTGGCTGTGTATTTGAGTGTCTTCTTGGTAATTGTTTTTAATGCAAAACTGTTAACGCCATCCCAGTCATTCAGACATTGACATTGTAGTAGGTTGTTTTAGTGTTCATCATTAATGGACTACCTGTTTTTTTTATTTAATGTACTAATACTTTTATTGATCTATTTATTCTAATATTTTATTAACGTATTATTTTAGCTCACAGTGTAGTATCCTTTACATTGCATGACCGTGAAATTCAATGTACAAATAATTTGTATCTATTTATTATATTTATTTTATTAATTTACTCATCGTTTTAATGTACACTTAAAATATACAGTTAATTGTATTTGTCTATTTGTTATATTTATTTTATTAACTTTCTACTTTAGCACACAGTCACGTTACAACTGCAGTATAGTGAAACATCACGTTTTAGCAGTAAATACTTGAAGACTTGAAGTTACATTTGCTTTACGCTGACATATGAGAGACAAATGTCTGGTATTTCAACAGCTAGACGACCTGTGTTCATAATCGACACAGTTGTTGCTATATGACATTGTTTCTCGACAGGTTCTGTGCCAAAGTGATTCACATCGACCTACTACGCCATCTAGTGATGTCCTGTTGAACCGCTCCCGAACTCCGACTCCGGCGGGAGAGTTTGATATGCAGGTAAGGGAGTGATGCTGACAGCTTGTTGTGCTGACAAGCTGACAGCTTGTGATGACATCTTAGCATGGTATTCTGGGGCGTAATAGTGCAATGGTGCAAAGGTGGACTCGATTGTAATCTATCTTGCTTTCATCTCGTGTTCAGTTATTTTTACAGAAAAGCAAATCTACAAAGTATTCATTACCACATGCAAGCTTGTGTCTGTGATTTTAAAGTGTAGCTTTGATAAAATCAATTGAAAAACTGCTTACTTATTTAATTGCTGCAGAATATTCAATTCAAATATTCTTGCATCACGATGTGATTGTCCTATTTCCTGTTGTTGACTTCCTTATTCTCTCAAAAACCCGGAAGACTTTAGAGCATTAAATCACTGACATATATTAAATAAATTTATTTAGATTACATATTTACATCTGTAACACTGTAACTACTTTGAAGAACAACAATACCAGCTGAAGGTGACTAGTTCTGTCAACGTCTCAGAGATGTCACTGACACAATGGTGCAACTTTTGGGTAGAGACATATGTGAAGTGGTCAACTGGAACATTGGCAACTTTCCTGAAACAACTGAAAACTTATCTATTTCGTTTGTATTAAATGCCTTGATGGCACTGGTTTATATTTCATAGCATTGACTGGTTTTAAATTGTTCTGTTTGAAACTGTATTTTTACACCCTAATTTTATTTATTTATCTTAGCATATTTATTATTTATTTATCTTAGCTTACTTAATTATTTATCTCAGTTTATTTATTTATTACAAGTGTGTCTGTAACCCCTGTGTCTGTAACACAAGTGTGTCTGTAACACCTGTGTCTGTAACACAAGTGTGTCTGTAACACCTGTGTCTGTAACACATGGGTGTCTGTAACACAAGGGTCTTGTGTCTGTGTCTGTAGCACAAGGGTATGTCTGTAACATGATTATCTTTAACACACACAGGAGTGGGCGTTACACAAAAGTGTGTATGTAACGGTGTTACATCTGTAACACTGTAACGTAAGTGTTTGCTACAGCTTGAGCAGAAGATGAGTCGTCACGCTGAGGTGATGGAGAGTCGGAGACAGGTGTCACATGACAGCATCCAGCAGCTGCAACGGAAGCTGAATAACCTTGAACAGGTGACCTTCACTTGACCTTCAGTGCTTTACACATCCTTTCCCTTGTTCCGTCCCACAAAGATGGTTTCCTCATCAGTTATGCCACGTTCGGTTTTATTTTTCTCTAAGCTCTCAAATCATAGGGCCAATTGTTTTCATTTAACCCATTATCACTCAGCCAATTTTAACGGGAAGCCTGTGCCTCATCAAATATTTGACATAGATGTTTAAAATATTGCTTGTCCCATTTTCTTTGCTCCAATGCCTTTATTATTCAATTCTCGCAATTGCATGTTTTATGCATGTTGTAGATAATAATAAACGTACCTACACACTGGTGTCAAAACTGGTGTTGTAACTTTAAGATATGTTGACCATTTCTTGATTGACACTAAGACATTTTGAATTTTTTTGTAAAAAAAATACTTTATTGCGGTGTAATTGTTTTATGCTTGGCTTTTTACTTCTACAGCTTGTGTTTATTTAAAAGACCATTAAATTATCTACACACTGGTATATAATTTGTTATAATATGTTACACTTTTTAGCAGTATACGTGGCCAACTTCCTGGCTGGAGGGCATTTTAAAATGTCAAAAAAAAAAACGTTTGTTGTCACATTTTCAAAAATGCAGTAAATATTTTTTGAAAACGGAAATATCCAAAATAGCCACAAATTAATGTTTTATGTCTAGACAGGTGTCGCATTTATTGCTTCTCTTAATCACTAGATGGAACCACGTAAACCAAATTCAAACGGTGTGCTGTATTCGCTGGCCGGCTATGGCCAACCTGAGGAGATTCGGGGTGACCGTCAATGCCCGACTTGACTGCCAATCGGTTAATGTTTCATGGAGCATTATTTGGGGTGGCTGTGTATTTGATTGTCTTCTTGGTAATTGTTTTTAATGCAAAACTGTTACATTTGCTTTAAGCTGACGTATGAGAGTCAAATTTTTGGTGTTTCAACAGCTAGACGACACTGTGTTCATAATCGACACAGTTGTTGCTATATGACATTGTTTCTCGACAGGTTCTGTGCCAAAGTGATTCACATCGACCTACTACGCCATCTAGTGATGTCCTGTTGAACCGCTCCCGAACTCCGACTCCGGCGGGAGAGTTTGATATGCAGGTAAGGGAGTGATGCTGACAGCTTGTTGTGCTGACAAGCTGACAGCTTGTGATGACATCTTAGCATGGTATTCTGGGGCGTAATAGTGCAGTGGTGCAAAGGTGGACTCGATTGTAATTTATTTTGCTTTCACCTCGTGTTCAGTTATTTTTACAGAAAAGCAAATCTACAAAGTATTCATTACCACATGCAAGCTTGTGTCTGTGATTTTAAACTGTAGCTTTGATAAAATCAATTGAAAAACTGCTTACTTATTTAATTGCTGCAGAATATTCAATTCAAATATTCTTGCATCACGATGTGATTGTCCTATTTCCTGTTGTTGGCTTCCTTATTCTCTCAAAAACCCGGAAGACTTTAGAGCATTAAATCACTGACATATATTAAATACATTTATTTATATTACATATTTATATTTGGACACCAAAAAAATTTGATTTAATCAAGGAAGCCACTTTAATCCGTTCATACACTATGAACTAGAAACACGATTTGTGATGTGAAATAACAATATTTATTTTGTATAGTTCCATATCCACAGCAATTTAGTACTTAACATAAAATATAATACGAAATAAGAAAACATGTAACTATATAAATACATAATTTAATGACATTCGTTTATAATAACAAATTATAGTGCAAAATAAATACATAAAAGCAGTTCATTCAGTTATAACACTTAGAAATTAATTAATTAATTAAAACTAAATATTTAATAAATTACAGCAAAAATGCTTCCGTGAATTAAATAAGCATCTTTACAGATGCCTTAGAAGATCAAAGTAAAGTTTTAGAAGTGAAAATAGTTGGCATAGCATTCCAAACTGATGCCATGATGACCTCTTGTCTGATTCGCTACCCTTCTGTGGTCAACAGGACACAGACAGACTGACCAGTGAGGGGGCGTATCCAAGTGAGGGGGCATATCCAAGTGAGGGGGCATATCCAAAGCGAGCATACTCACCGAATCGTCACAGCAGTCGGAGGCTGCACTCAGCCGGGAGTGCATCAAACATTGCTGAAAAGGGTCCATCGTCGTGAATCGACAACCAAGTTGGTCATGTGGACGGAAGTAGATGGCATCTCTCACCAAGTTTACTGTTTCAGCAGAAGGGCTGAATCGCATTGGGTAAATTTAAGAACATCGGCCGAATGCCGTATTAATCATGTGAATTACATGTAAATGAAATAGCTTAAAACTAGTTAGTTTTCGTGTCTGTACCTGATACATTATGACCAATATGTTGCCAAGAAGTGCCACTGGTCTATGCAAACTGATGTAAATTACAAGTTTTGATTATGAAGTTATTCTTAAAAAAATTGCATAATTCCTGAGGTATATGCCGGGGAGGGGCCTTTGAGACTGAGGGTCTGTACTGTGATCTTTTGTAATGGACCTACTGTTTCTTTGAATATTCAAAAGTGAGTCTACAAATGGAACTCTGACCCTCAACCAAAGCTGTGTAGCACCAACAGAATAAATTGAATGTAGTATTGTGTATTTCCACTGATAGTATTGTATACTGATAGTATTATATATACTTCCGCTGACAGTATTCTATACTTCCACTGATAGTGTTGCATACTTCCACTTATAGTATTGTATACTTCCACATCATTTGTATTTATATTTTATATTTTACATAACTGGGCATGCGAGACAAACTGTTTTATAGAAGCTCAACTTATTTATCATCAGGATCAGTGCAGCAGTATTTTAGTATACATTTTAATTTCTGACTCTTTAATGTGGTAAAATGTATGAACGACTACCATATTTATGATGGTATCACTTTTTCATTCACTAGTTTATTATTTATTGCTTAGTTTATTATATGCTTTGTATATGTTGTAAGTTTATGATAAAGCTTGGTACACTGTATACATTATAACTTGCATGCTTTTATAATTGTGATGTTGTTTTGATTTCTTGTAACACAATTGTTATGATCAGTCATATGTAGTAATTTTATTTTATATGTTAAGGTAACCATTATTTGTTTCAATTTCCGTCCATCTTGCTTTATTGTATAGTATGCACCTACCTACATGTTATTGTTATATACAAATATTGCGTGTTCTCATGGCATACATTTTATTAGTTTATATGATGTGAACTTTTACAACAAACTATACATGTCATGAGGATAAGTTTGTTTGTTTGTCCATCGGTTGTTGCCACTGTGGCAAATGTCTTGTTAAATAAATTATCAGATATATCGAAGTGCAAGAGTTAGTGGTTATTTCTTTCCTGGTCCAGCTTTACATATGTGTAACTGATATATTAGGGGAGTGGCAGATCTCTCTAACAGATCGATTTTTACACCACCCCCACACACACTTAAATTTTACATAATTAGAAAGCCCTGCATCTCCCCGTTACGATTATTCCTGTCGTAGAGTTGCGAACTGGTGTAGTTTGCATTAATCCAAGGTCACCATCAATCAATTGATTTTAGAAATTGGACACTTCTGAAAACTTCTTGAACTTCTGCTATTTTATCCTTAATATCAATTTATGTTAACAAATGCAGAATGCTAATGCCTATCTGTGCACAATATGTGTATGTGCCAGGGGTTGAGTAGTGACTAGTAATATAGGTTTTTGTGTAAAAGTACAACATTAATGTGTGCTGAACCCATAAAAACGATTACTTAATAAACATGACCTCCTGTTGCTATGTTCCATTCCCAAGGCAATCTAGATCCCAAAAATAAATGTATGGCTAGAAGAATGAGTGGGCGTAGTGAAGTAAGAATTATACAAATGTCGGTTTTATGTAAAGGTGGAAGGGATTTCAGAATGTATGGTCATGGTTTCATTTATATGGATTTTTCTTATTTATATGTTACAGAGCAACTAAGAAATTAGATCAACCGTAACATATTACTATATAGTTTCATATTTATTCTCTAACCTCTCTGCTGTGAACGTTCACATGTTATTTACACAAAAACAATTCCACTCCCTTGGAAAAGATTCAAATTTACTGAAACATAATTGTCAAAACATTTCATAAATGGCAAACATTACTTTGTTGATACAGTTCATTAAACGCGTACAACATTGCAACACTGGGATATGGGCCTTACTTACCCCTTGACTTCTTAATATCATTACTGCAGTCCTCAACATATTCTAAGCTGATCTCAACAAGAGTAATGATTGTTGTATTTAACTTGATGACTTGGCAGAACTCTGACGTTGTATATTAATCCATCTTTGTTTGGCAACATTTATCAAGACGAAGTTCATATTCCTGCTTACACAAACACACACACACACACACACACACACACACACACACACACACACTCACACACACACACACTCACTCTCACACACCACACACACAAACCCACACACCCACACAATCACATGCACACACACACACACACACTCACTCACTCACTCTCACACACCACACACACCACACACACACACACACCCACACACCCACACAATCACACACACACACACCACACACACACACACCCACACACCCACACAATCACACACACACACCACACACACACACTCTCTCTCACTCTCACACACACACCACACACCACACACACACACACACACACACACACACACACACACACACACACACACACACACACACACACACACACACACACACACTCACTCACTCACTCACTCACTCACTCTCACACACACACACACCACACACCACACACACACACACACACACACACACACACACACCCACACACCCACACACCAACCCACACACCCACACACCAACCCACACACCAACCCACACACCAACCCACACACCAACCCACACCCACACACACACCCACACCCACACCCACACACACACACACACACACACACACACACACACACACACATAAACACACGCACCCACACACACACACACACACGCCCGCACACATACGCCCGCACACACACGCCCGCACACACACACACGCCCGCACACCTAGCGAGTATTTTATTGAAGATAACGAACTAGAGGACATTTTGTATAGTGTTAGACGATGCTACATGTTCTGGTTTAATAATCATAACTCATGCTTGTAGGAAACAGTTATACTCGTTTTGTATTTTTTCTGACAAAAACAATCTTTGAAATTAGGTGTTGGGCAGCTATAATGATGTGATATGAAGAGTTCAAAACCACAACTAGCAGTCTTGTCCATAAAAATGAGTTGGTGCATGCTTTTACAGATCGTGTACTAATTATTATGTATTCCTGTCAGTTCATGTACCTGTATATTAATTTTCTAATAATACAGTTGTGTCATAATACAGTTGTGACTGATTGCAGTCAGAATACTGTGTTTTAATGCAAAAGCACTGCAAAATGTTTCTCTAAACCAATTGTTTTTACTTGTATAGTTTAGGGTAATGTCGGTTCAGTGTTGTGTGTGGTAGGTTCATACCCTGCTGGTGTTCTTTATGCAAACACTACATGTTGTGTGCACACACATTGATTCCATTTCATCAGTTCAGGTGGTTTTGTGATATCTTAGAAATGTATTAACTGTAGTCAAACTTATAATGTGTGTGTGTGTGTGTGTGTGTGTGTGTGTGTGTGTGTGTGTGTGTGTGTGTGTGTGTGTGTGTGTGTGTGTGTGTGTGTGGGTGTGGGTGTGGGTGTGTGTGTGGGTGTGGGTTGGTGTGTGGGTTGGTGTGTGGGTTGGTGTGTGGGTTGGTGTGTGGGTGTGTGGGTTGGTGTGTGGGTGTGTGGGTGTGTGTGTGTGTGTGTGTGTGTGTGTGTGTGTGGTGTGTGGTGTGTGTGTGTGTGAGAGTGAGTGAGTGAGTGAGTGAGTGAGTGAGTGTGTGTGTGTGTGTGTGTGTGTGTGTGTGTGTGTGTGTGTGTGTGTGTGTGTGTGTGTGTGTGTGTGTGTGTGTGTGTGTGGTGTGTGGTGTGTGTGTGAGAGTGAGAGAGAGTACATTAATATCTAATGTAATATTAATAATAATAATGAATATCTCAAAGAAAAGATTATAACCAAAGGTTATTCTAGGTAATATTATACCTGTGTAAACTTATGAAAACTCATTTTTAAAGGTATCTTAACAATGAATGATCGCAGTTATTTATTCATACATTCAATGTACTATTATTAATATACCATAGTTATATTTATTTACTTATTGATGACTAAAGACAATGTAGTTTATTTTGTATAGTAGAAATGATTGTATCTTAAAAATTTACTATCAATAAAATATTGATGATTTTATGCATGGTATTAATTCTTTTACAATTATAATTCCAGCCAAAACAGTTATTTGGATAAGCGCGATATACGAAAAATATAATAATTATTACTATAGAATGAAAAAGTCATGAAATATATCAACAGATATTAAAATAAATATTTTTTAATACAACATAATATAATTCCAACATATAATTAGGTACGTCCCCTTGTAGTTACATACAAGGCGACGTATACTTAGGCGTGGACGTTCCACATTTGAAATGTAAGAGAGTTCAAGCATTTTTATATCTTTCAATAATATTTACGTACGTACAACAAATTAACTAAAGCTTACCGTGAGGCTGAGTTGTGTACGATTAAAGCTGTTAAAACATTTACAATATACCTTAAAATAAGTCAATGTGCTGTTGCGAGTATAACTGTTTCCTACAAGAAATAAAATTTGAAAAACAAAAGAGAGGGAATGAGGAAGTGGGAGACACTGGGTATATAGCCTGTAGTACAATCTAATGTAACTAGTTCGGCCAGGGGTACCTCATCGGTTGCTCCTCATAACGTTCCCTGGCACGGTTGGTCACAATCCTTACTCCCTCACAACTGACCGACTTCCGCCGGAAGTGTTCCTATGGGAGGAAATTACCTGGCCCAAACCCCGGTTCGCCGCACCGGTTGTGACCTCCATAGGATGAGCGTCACTGGTAACCCCTTCCGCCACGTGCGGTCGGAACACTCAGTTGCAGAAGGTAGCCATTTTGTTTGCTTATAAACCCATGCCGAGCCATAGCTGGTGAAATTGTGGTGTCAACTTGTAAAACACGTAAGCTGATATATCTGACGTTATTTATTTTGTAGCATTACATTACAACTTCGCTTATATGTCATGCTATATCATATCATACATAAAACATGTTAACATGCATAACTATAATTATTAATGTAGACTTAACCAGATTCATGGTTCTATAGCGGAAGTTGGGCAACAATATGGCGTCGCCGACATTTCCTCCTTCATAAAATTAAATAAGGCATTATTTTTAAACGCAGATACATAATACAGTACACCCTACAGTGAATAATATAACTTGCCTTGATATACGAGAATTCATAATTTAAAATAATAAACACAGGTGGATTAAAACATTATTAGTTATTTTCTTTGATAAATAAATACATTGCTTACCTATGATTTACATCGACGCAAATCAGCAAGTGGATCCATTCATTACATATAAACTATGTTGCCAAGTAATGTTTTGATTACTGAGAAATGTATTATCTGTATAATTATATTCACAGAAGAACGATGCTAACAGTTATGCATAATGATGATAATGTTTGTCTTCCGTAATGCCTTGCTGGTTTGACTATGCATGTTAGCGATACAGAATGTCGACACTGCATGTACCACATGGCAACTAATGTAATGTAATACCAACAGTTGCCGTTCTAAAACAACATTACACACATGGCCTACCTTAAAGCAATTGTCTGTAGCAGTCGTCGCTCTCTTTTTGGCGTCTAATTGTCTGATGACTCCCCAAACTGCAACATGTGCAGCTCATTCGAGACCAACTGTCAAACCACATAGAGCGTCAAATGTATCGTTTGCTGAATATCATACGATACGCTGCACCCGACCCTAAACGAAGCATCCGTAAACACGTGAAGTTGGTCTTGTACTGAAAATCGTGAGAACTGCATTACCACTACAACTACACTTAAAATTCGACAAATCCATGCTTTCGATCGAACGCTTAAGTCATTTGTTTGTAGCAACTGTCATGTTCAACGCGACAGTCAATTAGTGCGTTCTTGCGCGGGACCAAGAACATACCATTGTCGGAGGCCGCATGTCAGTCTAAGAATGTCCACGGCAGTGAAGCATTGTTAAACTGACAATGAAACAAGACAGTTATTACACACGGGCAAATCAAGTTTGCCTTGAATGGCACAAGTAGCTTCGCTGTTCTTGTCGAATGTGCAAATACCCATGACCGTACCGAATTGCGGCTTAATTAGAATGACGGGAGGGTTGAAAAGGATTGGTTGATGAAAGTATGGAGGAAGAGGGGTGTAGAGGGACAGTGGGAAGGGAAATAGTAGAGGATAAAGAAAGTGAGGGAGTGGGAGAGGGAGACGGCGAAGGGCCGCCAAGCAGGCAGGAAGGGAGAAAATGTTGAGTATTTTTAAAAGGATGGGATGGGGAGAGGTAAATCAGAAGAGAGACAGACAAAGAGAGAAAAACAACCTCACAAACTTGTTCACTCTGACACATTGTGCATCAGAACGAAAACGGATTGCAGCGCTACTCATTTGTGCATTTCTTTCATCTATTTGCTAAAAATGGACACTGAACGGTTTAAATAATAATAATAATAATACAGTTTTTATATAGCGCTAATTCCCACATGACTGATCGTTGCTCTGCACAAGAAATATACTAAATGTATATTAATAAATAGAAATGTAAATTATATAAATTTATATAAACGATATTAATTTTTTGGTTTTAAGATGTACTAGTAAACCCTTGTATGTAAATTATATCAATTAATTTAAAATAAATTAAACACTGTTTTTAAGATGAATACTACTAAAAGTAGGTACGTAAATTATATAAATTAATATAGAATGAATTAAAACCTTTACTAAAACTGTGTACGTAAATATATATATATATATATATATATATATATATATATATAAATCTATAAATTAATCTAAAACATAAACACTGATTAAAACGTGTATGGCACTAAAATGAAATTCTAAAGCATTGTCCGTCATTTCAAAACAATTTGAATTAATTGAAATGTCTAATAAAAAGATATGCCTTTAAACACATTCCAACAATACATAATGTCCCGGATGCATGGATGTTCACTATAATTTGTTCCACAATTCCTGCACCAAATCACCAAGACACTTCTTTATAATGGTATTCTATATAAGGGATTAGACAGATGGGTGATATTAGCACTAACAAACATTATTCTGATAATGCAGTGAGGGGGTAGAGGGAGGGAAGGAGAGGGGTGAAGGAAGGAGAGGGAGAGAGGGGAGACTGAGGGGAGAGACTAACGGGAGAAAAAAGAGCGTGCTTTTATGTGTAAGAGATTGTGTTGTGTGGGAATACTGTTGTCATCGTCACATTTCTTTTTTGTATTAATCTGCACCCTCCTTCCGAAGAAGACTTTATATTAGCATATACATTACCGATAATATAAAGTTTCTTACTGATTTTTGAGCAAAAATATAGTATACTATCATCAAACACGTGCGCAGCGTACACTAACATTATCACGTCACGTAACCTCTTGCATATCACCGGTGTGTCCACACAAAATGGGATCAGTTTGATATAGCATATATGATGCCGCCCATACGTTACCATTATAAATACTATTGGCAATGGCTATGCTTGACTAAGGTCACGTGCAGCAATTGATTGTCACGTACACAAACCGCAACGTAACGGTTTAGTAAAGTAATTTGATTTTATATCTATTTTTCATAAACCATTACTAATTCAAAATTGTAAAAGCAAGATATTTAAAATATTTAAGAATCGCATAATAATTCAGCCTGCGTCTGATCTAACACTTGATCGAAGGAAGCATAGACCTCTATTCCAACGAGTAATACAGTCACAGAAAAAGCACCTATTCCCCATATTTGTATTTACTGTTGGGGTAAAATGTAAAACACAACCAGATGATCGATGCTGCATAGGTTTTCTAATAGAAGTAAGCAATGAATGTAAATACGACACACACGTACACGCACCCCCCCCCCCCCCACACACACACACACACACACACACACACACACACACACACACACACACACACACACACACACACACACACAGTGGTAGGAGGTAATGTAAGCTTTATGAAACTTGTCACAGCCCGGGCCATTCTTACGGTTTATCGTGTAGGCCTATTTGGAAAGATAAACAGGCATTGAGTATATATGGTGGCGGTGGCTGAGCGAGTTGGAAGATGATCGACAAAACAATTGCTGAACACCTGCAAGAGAGACGGGAAGTTCACAGCGGAATAAAGAACGGGGCTAATTGTCTGAATATAGAAAAGAAAGGGAGATGTGCATGACCCTGGAAAACAATTGAGGCATTACGTTGCTAAGCCATATGTTGAAGTTGCTGGAAAGAATTCTGGATGGCAGAATAAAAGCAATAGTGTAAGGGGAAATCGTTGAAGAACAGCTGGAGTTTAGACAAGGAAGAGGAACAACGGATGGGATGTTTGTCCAGAGGTAGGTAGTAGAGAAGAAACTGGAAGGACAGGAGGATATGGCAATTAGATACATATACCTGGAGACGGCCTATATCTACAATCCCAAGAAAAATGACTATGGAAACACTGGAGTCCCATAGGGGAGGTCAGGTTGGTACGTAGGGAGTCTTACCTCAGTACCAAACAAGGTGGAACAAATAAAAAAATTGGCATATCCATTTCTTTGGAACAGTAAACCCGAAGCTTTGAAAAGAGAATCACTGTTAAACACATTTGCTGACGGAAGTGTTAATATTGTATATATTAGAACTAAAATATAATATCTATTCGTCAAACAAATATTCTGCAATTAATTAAAGAGCATAGAGCCAAGTGGAGCCTTAGCAGTGTATTGGCTGGGTATACACCTTAAAGAGTATATAGATCTGCTCCGCCTTTACCCACCTTAAATGTCATGGTGCTGATTCACGTCCGGGTAATCTACCCGGAGAGAGAAGCCTTCAATCGATGCCTTTTCGAAGACTTTCAATGTTATTAGTTAGATCATTTCTTTCAAATTAAACCATTATTTAGAACTGTATCAGCTTAGAACACGTTAAATGCGCTTCTTTCGAGTTTGACCCGGCTCGGCGCAACATAATCGGCACATCCCATGATCGTTCGACAGACAGCCAAACGTGCTCGAACAGCGAGTCTCTGCCACGCCCCACGACCGTCGCCCGGTCCAAAATTACGCAACATGTACTGGAGCGCCAGCGACCGATGTCGCTTCGATCAGCGCAGCAACTTGTCTCTTGCCGCATCTATCTATTCACGCCTCGAAGTGCTGACCCAGGAAATATCATCGGGCAACATATATATATATATATATATATATATATATATATATATATATATATATATATATATATATATATATATATATATATATATATATATATATATATATATATATATACATATATATATATATATATATATATATGGGTGGGGGGACACTGCTCACAAGGAACCGTGTCTATGGCGGTTGACCCCTCACCTTTGTTGCTTCCAAATACTAGTGGAAGATTAGCAGTGCTGGGAATGTTATATATCATGTATGTAGGATAGGATTTTGTAATAAAATTTGCCCTTTTACACACTTAATATATGTTGTCAAGTGTTATATTGTTGCACCAAACGAACTACGGCATCATTGCTTTCTGGTAGGATACATAAAGGCGAAATTCTAGCATTAGAATAATATTTATGTAGCTGCTAGAAAGTAACCCATCTACCCTCGGAGGAAATGGACTGGTCCCTCGCGAGATCAGGCGGGAGCGGGCCTCCGCCATCACTTCGATTGCTACCGCCCGCGCGAAGACAACACAAGTTTAAGAGTTATTTGAAAACCTCCACCTCCTCTCCGCCTCCTCTTTAGACACATAATGTGCATACCATGTATTGTATAATTGTATGTAGGTCCACGTTAGGACAGTACAATTGCGTGTTACTTATTCTATAATGTGTATTTTCATGTTGTGTTGTATTTATATTAATCTGTACATGACGACCCTAATATGTATTTAGACATAACAGTGCATTACGTACACGTGTTTACATGCCATCGCTACAATTCGTTAGTCTTGTTGCTACGAACTTTTATTGTATTTGTGGTGATCGGCAGATGGTGACACCAATATGTACTAAGATGTCACAATAATTACGTTTTTTACTGCCATCGTTGTATTTCGGTAGTCTTGTAACTAAGAACTGTTAATGTATTGGTGGTGATCGTCAGATGGCGACACCAACATGTACTAATACGTTACAATGATTACGTTTTTAATGCCATCGCTGTATTTCGGTAGTCTTGTTGCTACGAACTTTTATTGTATTTGTGGTGATCGGCAGATGGCGACACCAATATGTACTAAGATGTCACAATAACTACGGTTTTTACTGCCATCGCTGTATTTCGGTAGTCTTGTAACTAAGAACTGTTAATGTATTGGTGGTGATCGGTAGGGTTGACCCCTCACCTTTGTTGCTTCCAAATACTAGTGGAAGATTAGCAGTGCTGGGAATGTTATATATCATGTATGTAGGATAGGATTTGGTAATAAAATTTGCCCTTTTACACACTTAATATATGTTGTCAAGTGTTATATTGTTGCACCAAACGAGTTACGGCCTCATTGCTTTCTGGTAGGATACATAAATATATATATATATATATATATATATATATATATATATATATATATAAAGAGAGGGTCTACATAAAACAGCGGTCTACATAAGCCGGTCCTTGTGCATAATCGGTCGACATAAGCTGCCTTTAGGAGTGTATATATATATATATATATATATATATATATATATATATATATATATATATATATATATAGCTAGAAGAGTGAGTGGGTGTAGTGAAGTAAGAATTATGCACATGTCGGTTTTATATAAAGGTGGAAGGGATTTCAGAATGTATGGTCATGGTTTCATTTATATGAATTTTTCTAATTTCTATGTAACATAGAGTAACTAAGAAATTAGATCAACCGTAACATATTACTATATAGTTTTATATTTATTCTCTAGACTCTCTGCTGTGAACGTTAACGTGTTATTTACACAAAAACAATTCCACTCCCTTGGAAGAAAGATTCAAATTTATTGAAACATAATTGTCAAAACATTTCACAAATGGCAAACATTACTTTGTTGATACAGTTCATTAAACGCGTACAACAGTGCAACACTGGAATATGGGCCTTACTTACACCTTGACTTCTTAAAGGGAATAACAACAAGGCATTATATAAATTTCTGTTGTTGCATATACATGAAGTATACTATTATATGTAACATTTTAGTGTGTTTAAAAAATACATAAAAATATCTATATGTTTAAAATGTTATATTAAACACGGCTAGCCCGCAGTTCCCGCGGAATTTTCAGATTTAATGATCTAAGCGTTTTGCCAACTATGACGTCATCCCAGCATCCGTAAAAGCGCGGCAAAAATAGATTTGTAGTTAAAGGGAATGACAAACAGGCATTATATAAATATCTTTTGTTGCATATACATGAAGTATACTATTATACGTAACATTTGAACGAATTAGAAATTCCACACTTTATGCAATGCCAGTGGGCTTTTTGAAATATGTATATTTTTGCCGCGCTTTTACGGATGCTGGGATGACGTCATAGTTGGTAAAACGCTTAACTCATTAAATCTGAAAATTCCGCGGGATCTGCGGGCTAGCGGTTTTAACATTTTAAACATATAGATATTTTAATGTATTTTTTAAACACACTCAAATGTTACATATAATAGTATACTTCATGTATATGCAACAAAAGAAATTTATATAATGCCTTGTTGTTATTCCCTTTAATATCATTACTGCAGTCCTCAACATATTCTAAATTCTAAGCTGACCTCAACACACACACACACACACACACACACACACACACACACACACACACACACACACACACACACACACACACACACACACACACACACACACACACACACACACACACACACACACACACACACACACACACACACACACACACACACACACACACACACACACACACACACACACACACACACACACACACACACACACACATCACACCACACCACACACACACACACACACCGGGCGACGTTCGTGGGACGTGGCAGCGACTGGCTGTCCGCGCGGACGTGAACCAGCACCGTGACATTTAAGGTGGGTAAAAGCGGAGCAGAATTATATACTCTTTAAGGTGTTAATTTACCTATGCAGGATTTGTTATCTTCCTTATCATGACTTTCTAATAGCCAAGGATGCACAAGGCATCTGTATTGTGTTACTGGGCCTCTCTAAGGGCTGCTTAATTGGGGGACCAGTAATTACTGGGTTCGCGCTAGGCTTTCGCCATACACTAATTATTTTACAGATTGGCGAAACGAAAAATGCACGTTATCGGCAATTTGGCGAAAGATGAAATGCGGAACGGACGAATCTGTAATTTCATTCGAATCGAATATCCTAGAAATTTCGAAAAAGAATCGAATCGAATCGAATATGAATATTCAGTGGCTTCAAATATGATTAGAATACTGAAGACTGAACGGTATCGGGATGTCTTGCCGGGACACGGCGTCATCACGTGGCCGTGGCTACAACGCATCGATCTTTTGGTTTTCTGACCTAACCATGAAAACAACGTCTTATTTATAGCCGCCAAGCATATCCTCACATATCCTATGTACATATACACATACTAGTTTACAAATAAAATAATTTTCATTCCTGTGAAGAATAAAATTAAGAAAACAGACTCGCGCCAAACTCGTACGCGATCTACATCGGTAAATTATCGCAGGCGACGTTAAATAAACGACCTTCACAAATTTCGGTTTTATGCTGACCCTAAAGTAACCGTAGCCATAATTAAGCCTAAGTTAATTTTTATTAATCCTAAATTTACCCGAAACTTTTATTTTAACCACAACTGCCGGATAGTGAAATATCACTTTTAAGCAGTATAACAGTAACACTTGAAGACTTGAAGGAAGACTTGGAAATTTTATATTTTATATAATTATGTACATACTATTTTATGTAAATTGTTTATTTTATGTAAATACATGTGTTAACCTCTCTGCAGTATATTTCATCCTGAGACAGCAACATATCAATGTCACAAGGTTCCCATATTATCACAAGGTTCCCATATGTCACAAGGTTCCCATATTGTCACAAGGTTCCCATATGTCACAAGATTCCCATATTGTAACAAGATTCCCATATCGTCACAAGGTTCCCATATGTCACAAGGTTCCCATATGTCACAAGGTTCTCATATTATCACAAGGTTCCCATTTTGTCACAAGGTTCCCATATCGTCACAAGATTTTCATATCATCACAAGATTCCCAAATTGTAACAAGGTTCAGGTATTGTCACAAGGTTCCCGTATTCCTTTTCTTAAATGTTCTGGAAAAGGCTGATTAGCGAGACCTCATGAGATCATACCATTGTAAACACAATCTACCTGTAGACAGACCAGCTAATGACTAGACCACCCTGCTGAGTGTAACTAGACCACCCTGCTGAGTGTGTCTAGACCACCCTGCTGAGTGTTTCTAGACCACCCTGCTGAGTGTATCTAGACCGCCCTGTTGAGTGTGTCTAGACCGCCCTGTTGAGTGTGTCTAGACCACCCTGCTGAGTGTGTCTAGACCACCCTGCTGAGTGTGTCTAGACCGCCCTGTTGAGTGTGTCTAGACCGCCCTGCTGAGTGTGTCTAGACCGCCCTGTTGAGTGTGTCTAGACCGCCCTGTTGAGTGTGTCTAGACCGCCCTGTTGAGTGCGTCTAGACCACCCTGCTGAGTGTGTCTAGACCACCCTGCTGAGTGTGTCTAGACCGCCCTGTTGAGTGTGTCTAGACCGCCCTGTTGAGTGCGTCTAGACCACCCTGCTGAGTGCGTCTAGACCACCCTGCTAAGTGTGTCTAGACCACCCTGTTGAGTGTGTCTAGACCGCCCTGTTGAGTGTGTCTAGACCGCCCTGCTGAGTGCGTCTAGACCACCCTGCTGAGTGCGTCTAGACCACCCTGCTGAGTGTGTCTAGACCACCCTGCTGAGTGTGTCTAGACCACCCTGTTGAGTGTGTCTAGACCGCCCTGTTGAGTGTGTCTAGACCGCCCTGTTGAGTGCGTCTAGACCACCCTGCTGAGTGTGTCTAGACCGCCCTGTTGAGTGTGTCTAGACCGCCCTGTTGAGTGCGTCTAGACGACCCTGCTGAGTGCGTCTAGACCACCCTGCTGAGTGTGTCTAGACCACCCTGCTGAGTGTGTCTAGACCGCCCTGTTGAGTGTGTCTAGACCGCCCTGTTGAGTGTGTCTAGACCCCCTGCTGAGTATGTCTAGACCACCCTGCTGAGTGTGTCTAGACCACCCTGCTGAGTGCGTCTAGACCACCCTGCTGAGTGCGTCTAGACCACCCTGCTGAGTGCGTCTAGACCACCCTGCTGAGTGCGTCTAGACCACCCTGTTGAGCGTGTCTAGACCACCCTGTTGAGCGTGTCTAGACCACCCTGCTGAGTGCGTCTAGACCACCCTGCTGAGTGTGTCTAGACCGCCCTGTTGAGTGCGTCTAGACCGCCCTGCTGAGTGCGTCTAGACCACCCTGCTGAGTGCGTCTAGACCACCCTGCTGAGTGTGTCTAGACCACCCTGCTGAGTGCGTCTAGACCACCCTGCTGAGTGCGTCTAGACCACCCTGTTGAGTGCGTCTAGACCACCCTGCTGAGTGCGTCTAGACCACCCTGTTGAGTGCGTCTAGACCACCCTGTTGAGTGTGTCTAGACCACCCTGCTGAGTGCGTCTAGACAACCCTGCTGAGTGCGTCTAGACCGCCCTGTTGAGTGTGACTAGACCACCCTGCTGAGTGTGTCTAGACCACCCTGCTGAGTGTGTCTAGACCACCCTGCTGAGTGCAGAACTTACCTGTTCTTACCTGGATGTGGATGTACAGCAAAATGCCAGGAAGCTGGTATGCAGTATCATCAAAGAGAGTGAACTCACACAATGTCATCGATATCCAAGCTGGTCATGACATCCACCGTTCCATCACCAACTGCAAAGCTAGTCAGGCGTCACCATATTCGCATGTCAAGCACTCTGCATTCTACATTCTAGTCAGTCAGGGTATCTGCCCGGCATGGAAGCCAGTATACACACCACCAGCACTGCGGAGTACATTCGAATATTTGACATTTAATATGCAGCATCTTGCACGGCTCATAGCTGTATAGTCCTGTCCACAAATACAACTGTCCTGTAACTTGTTGAACTAGTGTTAGTAAGCATTGTTCAGTTTCTTGTTGACCTGTAAAGAAAAACGTATTCAATTTCAGTAAACAAACAACATGCATCATGGTAGTGGAGTTGGGAGTAAATAATGATGCCATGCAATAACTACTACATGGTGTACACATTTTCATTTTTGACATTTTATGTCAAACATGAATATGTGAGGTTGTCTGGTCAACGCAAATGTTGGAAATGACAAAATCAGGTTATTGTGATGCCAACAGCACATTCCCTCAGAAAATATTCAAACATTCATAATATGTATGTCTACCTTCTTCAAAACTGTAAATACTATTGATTTCTTGAGTCATCGCTTCAGTATTTCCCCTGCTATATGATGACTGAGGTGGACCACATCAGTGTTTTCCTAAGTCATTTTGCACAAAATATGCCAGGATGGCCACCTCATAGGTATTTCTTGCTATAAACATGTTTACACTTGTAGCTGTGCATTTGTATCCTCTCTATTTCACAGGGAATAAGTTAAAGCATCCTTCAAAATGCACCATTTTGAAGGTAATTTAAAAAATTGATCTATGTAGCCATGCCCCACGACTCACACAGTGTATGTGCATTAATGTCTGTGTTGACACACTGGGTATAATATGCATTATACAACAGCAAAGGTTATTCTAGTTTTCCATGTTCAAGATAATATGTTAATGAACACAAATGTATATTTAAATGGACATATTAAAATATTTTTGATAATTTATACATTGTTGATTGTTAAAATGTTTAAATTACCTGGCTTGATCAGATGTGAGCCTCCCGCAGACTACGTATCATCACTGCATCTGCCATACCCATGTGACTGTCTTAATATTAGCCTCTCCTCTGCCTTGTGTCACTTTTGCATTGTAGTATGGCCTGTAGCAATATTATAATTCGAATATATTATGCATTCATATAATGCTGTGATGAAAATTTTGATAAATATTTGAAAACAGCTGGAACGTGTGAGTTGAAAGATACCAGGTACATAGACTACAGCCAGGCATTGACTACAATGGAGACAAGTGCAATAATGTTATATGTAATACTTGCATGCTATAATGTACACCTACTGTATTAACATTTTATTTTCATGTTTATTTTTTATTGAAAAAAATCATCACCATCAATCATCACTGTTATAAAAAATTTAATTATTTTGCATAACATATAATAGAAATCAACAAAATTCAGTAATAGTACTGACATGTGAGTCGCAAAAAACTTTTTTTATAATTGTGAAATATAATATAATTCTCCGTTTGACGTTCTGTTACACGAGATAACGGATGCTCCCCCTAAAAATACAACGTTTCTTGGCCGACCGACAAGAGCCAAACCTTGCCCCCAAGCTATTACCAGTCTCCCATGTCAATTTTATTTTTAATTTCGTCCCTCACGTCATCTATTCTCTCTGGATATGTACTTTCGCAATTACTAAGTTTATTAACAAGATCCTGCGTAATCAAATACAATACCGGTACATATCAAAACAGGTTGTGATGCTGAGCGATATCGATGGTGACTGTCAACTCAAACTTCAAAGACAAAGTCAAACTGGCTTGCCTTGTCAGTGACACTCAGACTTATATTTATTCTAATCTTACAAGTTAGAGAATCCGCGTCGAGTCAACGTTCACAAGAGTGAATTAGCCCCCGACTACTCGCTCTTGTTGCTGACTGCGTTAATGCACTTAATGCGTACCTTCATAGAAGAATCACTGCCTTTGACTTGCAATCTTAGTCATGACGCGCAAAAGCACGTGCGATTTGTTATTGTACCGTAGTAAGTCGATCTCGCATAAAACACGTGACCCAAAAAGCACAGGGCGTCGGCAGCTGCTGATTGTTTCGCCAGTTATACCCGGTGTAACGCCAATTCTTTTTTTACAATTATAAAATGACAAGTACGCATTTAAAAAATTAACTGACTGTGCATACTAGTTAAACTATTAACACATTACACATCTGGTAATAAAAGAACCGGTTTGGCGATTAGCAAACGAGTGGATTGAGTACCTTTAAAACCATCTGCCGACAACTTGTGAAACCATCCATAATGACCATATGCACGAACGTGTAAGCATGAATCGTTTTTCAGTGCATATGTATGTTGCTTCATGCTACTAAGGTTGTATCACACAGCAGTGTGGCACTATGGTATGCGTTTAATAATCTTTTTTGTATCAACAAGGTAACGTTTGCCATTTATGAAATGTTTTGACAATTATATTTCAGTCAATTTGAATCTTTCTTCCAATGGCAATGGAGTGGAAATATTTGTGTAAATAGCACGTAAACATTCACAGGAGAGATTAGAGAATAAATATAAAACGAATAGTAATATGTTACGGTTGATCTAATTTCTTAGTTAAAGTATTATTAATAACAAATTTCTGTATATATGAAACCATGATCATACATTCTTAAATCCCCTCTACCTTTATATATGACTGATCTGTGTATAATTCTAACTTCACTACTCCTGCCATCTCTTCGAGCTGTCCAGATATGCATTGGTTTATGGCATCTAGACTGCCTTGGGAATGGAACATAGCATTAATGTCGTACTTTTACACACAAAAACCTATATTACTACAGTTACTACTCAACCCAATATGCTCACAGGTGATACATAAAACACTGGACATAGTTTATCACCTTACAATGTTGTAGCTACCATCTTGTCACATCATAATGAATGACCTGTGTCAGGTCATATTTTCAAGGGTTGACATGGTAACACAATAAAACAAACGTATTGAAGAATGCTGTGCAAAGTGTGGACAAACAACTTATAACCAGTCACAAACACTATTTCAGTAGACAGTTCAGCAGAATAAAAATAACATATCAACTAAATAAAACAGCCCACCAGAATACTGATGGCCCACTTAAATAAAGATAAACCACCAAAATATACATCCCAACAGAACAAAGATAGCCCACCAGAATAAAGATAACCCACCAACATATTAAGTCCACTGGAATAAGGTAGCCCACCAGAATTTAGACAACCCACTGGATCTCGCATCAAGTTGGTTTTCAACATTAGCTAACATATGTATAACCATATGGACAACAGTGAAACCTTACTTAGCCATCGAGATTCTGCATATTTACTTAATGTGTAAATTAAACAGACACTGTACAATGTCATCCATTCTGTGATAAATGACTCCTATATGCAAAGTAACACTTTTAAGAAACTGCAAGACAATCGCATGTTTATACAGATGTATGTTTTAACCGTGCACGTCCTATAAGACATTTGAGTCAAGCAGCAGCATGATGAGAACAACATCTCTCTGCTTGCCAGTATCAGCAGTACTTCAAACAATGTCCCTCACAACTGCTGTTAGCAATATCACTTTGGTTGTATTATTCAAACCATATCTCATCTCATGGCCAGTTGAACACAGTGCCAAAAAAAATATTTACATAATTTTATTATAAATATTATATGTACAAGCAAGTGTTTTCATATTTTTAGTACATGTCTGGTCTGTGACATGAGTCATTTACAAGTAAACACCTCATACAAATGTCTCTGACAACAGAACCATTAGTGCAAAGCAGTAATTTGTAATGGGAACCTACTGCATGGGAAAATTAAACATCAAAGGCCATTGCGGTTAACTCTGATTGCCTTGGCATTACTGCCAATCAATTTTTATTTTGAAACTGGATGTTCTGTTTATAGTTTGAATGAGTTGCAGGCAGAATCTTTCAAATTGCAAATTTTTTTCTGAGCTTAATAAAATAACTACACACAAATACTGGGTAATCAGGCAGTAAACCTTCAACATGCATGTTGTAGTCATAAGAATAAAATAGTAAATGAAAACACCCTAGGAGTTGGTAACCCCACTAATGTTAGGATAGGCAAATTTTTAAGTATGGTTTTAGAATGAAGCCCATTACACAAAAATATAATGGGACAATATATATATATATATATATATATATATATATATATATATATATATATATATATATATATATACATATATATATATATATATATATATATATATATATATATATATTATGCATTCAGACTTCAATGTTACTCACCATATATATATATATATATATATATATATATATATATATATATATATATATATACACATATATATATATATTTCTTTCTGACTGTTCTCGCGGCTTATTTGAATGTTTGTGTACTTTTATCGATATTTTATTTTATTTAACCTATTTATTATACATACATATATATATATATATATTTATTTAGCTTCAATAATTTGTGTTATTATATTTATATTTATATTTTTTATTTTTTTTTATTGTTTATATATGTTAGTAGTATATTTATGTTTTTCTTCTGGTGTGTATTTGTATTTTAGGATTTTAATGTATGTAAAGCGCCACGAACAATTTCAAATTGGATGTGGCGCTATATTAAATAAAAAATATATTATTAAGCCTCATTGCCAACCTCGATATACACCGAGTCGTAATCTGTCAAACACCTGAGATAAAATCTCAAGTAATAAAAAAATTCTTTTTGCAGTAAATTTCTGCACTTGCGCATTCATATCATCTCAAAACAAAACTGATCTTTGCTTTACATATAGTGAAACCTGCCAATACGAGGATGTGCCAAAAGGATACTTCATAATGTGTCACTGTAATAATGTCCCACTGATATTGCAGCAGCTGTTTCTGTTGTGAAAACATTCCTTGAATTTAATAATGTTTATTTTGTATAGTGTCATACCCAGAGAAATCATAGCACTTAACATAAGACACATACAGTAAAATAAGACAAATTTAACAAGGAGTTTTCGGATATATGAAAATGCACAGATTTCATCCACTGCGAATTGTGCAGATTCACTCAGCATTCAGTAAAAATATTCATTATTCAGTTGTTACTCAGTTAAATATTTTTTTGCTCACCGCTATCAGCATTACAAGATACAGTTATAGTGTCAGTGCATGTGTGATTTATACCTTTCAAAAGGGTACTACCAGCGTCAATGAGTGAGGAAGTCACATTGTTGATGACATGTTTTTCTGCAGGAGGATTATGCGAATAAACTACAGGAGACAATTCGCTCTCTCAAGTCTCAGCTGAGCCAATATGGGGTACGTGCCACGCAACTATGTGCTTTCATATTCCAGATACTGTTTATAACATACAATAGTTCGTGCTAAGACTATATCTTAAAGCAAGGGTGCCATCTTCTCTACTCAGAATTAGCCGAGCAATAATTGGTAACGAGAACAAGTTTGCTGCTAGGACGTGGCAAAGTTAAACATCAAAGTGTATTGCAGTTAAATCTGCTCAGCTCGGTGTTATTGCTAATCAATTTTTTTTTAAATTAGATGTTTTATTTACAATTTGAACGTGTTGCAAGCGGAATCTTTCAAATTGCAAACATTGTTCTGAGGTTATAAATTATCCAAACACAAATTGGCAGACAGTAAACCTTCAACACGCATGTTGTAGTCACAAGAACGTAATATTAAATGAATCATCAATTACAACCTGGAAGCTGGCACCATTGCTTTGATAACATTACTGTATTGTATTTACTATATTTCTGTGTGAAAGTGTCGCTTAACAGTAAGATTGCTTTGTTTAAATGTAATGAAATGTAGTGGAATATATATTAAATATACTAAAATGTTAGTGTTACTGTTCCTTTAGGAGCTGTCTGCATCCGGCAGTGAAGAAAGTCGTCACATTCTGTTTGTTGACGATATTGAAAGAAGAGCTCTAAAGAAACTGAAAGTGGAACTAAAGGTATGTGACAATGTGAAAGAAATTATGGATTGCCTGTGCTACAGTTTCTGACAAATTTAAAACATTTTATTTTATCGATACAATCTATATAGAAATGTTTTCCTTTGCTGAAGACACTAAACATAAAAGTAAAGTAAGAGTTTTAACCTTACTTTAAATGTTTAACTTGGCAATGTAGCAGTTAAACTAAGTGCTTGCAGACATATTTTTAAAACACCTGAGATAAAACTCAAGTAATAAAAAAGGACTTTTTGCAGTAAATTTCCGCACTTTTGTGCATTCATGTGATGTCAAAACTGATCTTTGCATTACATATAGTGAAACCTGTCAACACCAGGATGTGCCAAAAGGATACTTCATAATGTGTCACAGTAATAATGTCCCAGGGATATCGCAGCAGCAATATCACTGTTTTGAAAACGTTCGTTGAATGTGAGTTCTATAATAATAATAATAATAATGTTTATTTTGCATAGTGCCATATCCAGAGAATTCATAGCACTTAACATAGACACATACAGGAAAATAAGACAAATTAAACAATATAAATACATAAATTAATGTTGTTAGCTTAAAAGTTAATAAATTATAATGTAAAATAGAGATATAAAAGAAGTTCAATTAATTAATTGCGACAAAAAAATGAATAAATTACAGCAAAATGCTCTAAGTCACCCTCCAGTGAAACCGGTGACTGTTCTCTGGGTCTCTAAGTCACCCTCCAGTGAAACCAGAGATTGCTCTCTGGGTCTCTAAGTCATCCTCCAGTGAGACCAGTGATTGCTCTCTGGGTCTCTAAGTCACCCTCCAGTGAGACCAGTGACTGTTCTCTGGGTCTCTAAGTCACCCTCCAGTGAGACTGGTGACTGTTCTCTGGGTATCTAAGTCACCCTCCAGTGAGACCAATGACTCTTCTCTGGGTCTCTAAGTCACCCTCCAGTGAGACCAGTGACTGTTCTCTGGGTCTCTAAGTCACCCCCCAGTGAGACCAGTGACTGTTCTCTGGGTCTCTAAGTCACCCTCCAGTGAGACCTGTGACTGTTCTCAGGGTCTCTAAGTCACCCTCCAGTGAAACCGGTGACTGTTCTCTGGGTCTCTAAGTCACCCTCCAGTGAAACCAGAGATTGCTCTCTGGGTCTCTAAGTCATCCTCCAGTGAGACCAGTGATTGCTCTCTGGGTCTCTAAGTCACCCTCCAGTGAGACCAGTGACTGTTCTCTGGGTCTCTAAGTCACCCTCCAGTGAGACTGGTGACTGTTCTCTGGGTATCTAAGTCACCCTCCAGTGAGACCAATGACTCTTCTCTGGGTCTCTAAGTCACCCTCCAGTGAGACCAGTGACTGTTCTCTGGGTCTCTAAGTCACCCCCCAGTGAGACCAGTGACTGTTCTCTGGGTCTCTAAGTCACCCTCCAGTGAGACCTGTGACTGTTCTCAGGGTCTTTAAGTCACCCTCCAGTGAGACCGGTGACTGTTCTCTGGGTCTCTAAGTCACCCTTCAGTGAGACCAGTGACTGCTCTCTGGGTCTCTAAGTCACCCTCCAGTGAGACCTATGACTGTTCTCTGGGTCTCTAAGTCACCCTCCAGTGAGACCAATGACTCTTCTCTGGGTCTCTAAGTCACCCTCCAGTGAGACCAGTGACTGTTCTCTGGGTCTCTAAGTCACCCTCCAGTGAGACCAATGACTCTTCTCTGGGTTTCTAAGTCACCCTCCAGTGAGACCAGTGACTGTTCTCTGTGTCTCTATGTCACCCTCCAGAGAGACCAGTGATTGCTCTCTGGGTCTCTAAGTCACCCTCCAGTGAGACAAGTGACTGCTCTCTGGGTCTCTAAGTCACCCTCCAGTGAGACCAATGACTCTTCTCTAGGTCTCTAAGTCACCCTCCAGTGAGACCAGTGACTGTTCTCTGGGTCACTAAGTCACCCTCCAGTGAGACCTGTGACTGTTCTCTGGGTCACTAAGTCACCCTCCAGTGAGACCGGTGACTGTTCTCTGGGTCACCAAGTCACCCTCCAGTGAGACCAGTGACTGCTCTCTGGGTCTCTAAGTCACCCTCCAGTGAGACCTGTGACTGTTCTCTGGGTCACTAAGTCACCCTCCAGTGAGACCGGTGACTGTTCTCTGGGTCACTAAGTCACCCTCCAGTGAGACCAGTGACTGCTCTCTGGGTCTCTAAGTCACCCTCCAGTGAGACCGATGACTGTTCTCTGGGTCTCTAAGTCACCCTCCAGTGAGACCAGTGACTGTTCTCTGGGTCTCTAAGTCACCCTCCAGTGAGACCAGTGACTGTTCTCTGGGTCTCTAAGTCACCCTCCAGTGAGACCAGTGACTGTTCTCTGGGTCTCTAAGTCACCCTCCAGTGAGACCAGTGACTGTTCTCTGGGTCTCTAAGTCACCCTCCAGTGAGACCAGTGACTGTTCTCTGGGTCTCTAAGTCACCCTCCAGTGAGACCATGGACCGTGTGTTGTAGGACCGCCGGGCTGAGTTGGAAGCCCTTGACCTGGCTGTGGGACGGCAGAAGTCTCAGCTCCACCACATGAGGGAGGTGGAGAGGGACTTACTGGGGAAGAGGGAGGACGCAGCCAGGGAACTCAAGGAGCTGAGGAGGAGCAACACGAAGACACGGCCACAGAGAAGGAGGTGGGTTGGAGAGGGAGGTGGGAGGGAAGGAGAGGGAGGTGGGAGGGAAGGAGAGGGAGGTGGGAGGGAAGGAGAGGGAGGTGGGAGGGAAGGAGAGGGAGGTGGGAGGGAAGGAGAGGGAGGTGGGAGGGAAGGAGAGGGAAGGAGAGGGAGGTGGGAGGGAAGGAGAGGGAGATAGGAGGGAAGGAGAGGGAGGTGGGAGGGAAGGAGAGGGAGGTGGGAGGGAAGGAGAGGGAAGGAGAGGGAGGTGGGAGGGAAGGAGAGGGAGGTGGGAGGGAAGGAGAGGGAGGTGGGAGGGAAGGAGAGGGAGGTGGGAGGGAAGGAGAGGGAGGTGGGATGGAGAGGGAGGTGGGAGGGAAGGAGAGGGAGGTGGGAGGGAAGGAGAGGGAGGTGGCAGGGAAGGAGAGGGAGGTGGCAGGGAAGGAGAGGGAGGTGGGAGGGATGGAGAGGGAGGTGGGATGGACGGAGAGGGAGGTGGGAGGGAAGGAGAGGGAAGGAGAGGGAAGGAGAGGGAAGGAGAGGGAGGTGGGAGATATTATAGAAAAACATGGGAATGTAACTGTAAAGGTAAAGTCAAGGTCACAAAATAATTCACATATCAAAGGGTTTATCAAGATTCATGGTGAATTTATGAATTAATTATGCAATGAATTCCAGTATGTAGGTCAGATGTGAAATATAGGTCAAATAATTAGGTCAAGTTCTAATAACCGTTTAAAGTGTCCATAAAGTTGCTATATTCACAGTTTTGATATTTAAATGTTAGCAAGGCTCATTACCTAAACAATTTTACCAACATTATACCATTATACCATTAGTCTATCTGTAGAACACTTTTTGAAATGGTGAACATTTTTACATTAACCAGTGAATTATCGAGGGTGTGCCAAAGTTTAACCCCAGTAACAGAAATACACATATTTTAAAAGTTAATACGTACATAGATTTGCTTGAAGTTACATTCATGCCTGGATGAATATCGTGATTCATGTATTCTGAATAATTTTTGTACATTCATTGGTAATTTATATAACAATATGCCTTAAACATAATTATAGCAGTTTTTAGTTTGACAAGATCTGGTATTTTACGAATATGTTGTATACCTACATATTGTTTAAAAGATAATACAATGGAGATTTATAATTGACCCATATTTAATGTACAAATTCAGTATAAAACGTTACCTCGTAATTACATTCATCCACATAACGACCTTCTGTTTTACTTCACGTTTCTAACGAGACGAGAAACATGAAATAAAACGGAAAGCAGGCATGTATTTTCAGATCTTCCGGAGAACAGGCAAAACTCCCGGATTTTCGCTACTAATATCCAACAGAGGATACAAATGTCGTACTTTGTCCAGTGTTTTACCGTCCACTGTCAACCATGTTGACAAATCATAAGTAGGCCTATCCAAGTTCTGGTGATATACGTGAATCGTTGCGGATTCAAGTCCTGGATACGTTTCCTGTGTAATTGCTTATTTAAGTCTTAATCTAACAATCTTCGACGAACACCGAAGATCACAGTCTTTATGGGTATATATATATATATATATATATATATATATATATATATATATATATATATATATATATATATATATATATATATATAGCTGAATAATCACGGACGAATCATGATAATTGGAACATGTGGTGAACACGCATAATCTGTAGGCTAGCTACGTTGATACGAAGAAAATGTATTCCACATTACGTACGCGCATTGCATAAGGGACTGTGTTAATTGTTAGTAACAGAGATTTCCCTTGCTTGACCAATGACGTTTAATGCTTTAAAAAGGAGGGTTTTGGTTTAGAATTGTCCTTCTTTATATAAAATATTATGATGTCACCGTCAATCATAGGCTGTTCCACTTCCATGCGTGGGATCTTTTACTTCCCTGCTAGAGTCGCTGTCGAAACTCGAAAGAGACAGTCAAGCCGAAGCTTCCAAGTGGCGGAAAGTAGAAGCCAACCGCAGTCCACTCGGTGGAGAATATATCGCTGCCTTTTGTCGCTTGTACATTCTAATGTTTTATCTCGTATTGATGTGATTCACGAATCACGCCCACATACATAAAATATATATTCTCCGTGCGTCATGAATGGTTTCTCTTCACGACAAAAATGTTGACGGTTCCATAACGAATAAGAAATATGCACAACATTCTGATACAAATATGCGTCACGGCGGACATGCATTGTTCCGTGCAAATTTGTTGTTCGAATCTGGCTTCTTCTATTTCTTGTCAATCTTTAATTGTTTCTTGACGAGATAACGTTGCTATGACGACTTGATCGATTCTATTCCTATCAATTCTCCTGAATTTTCGGGAGTCTCCATGCTGTTTTTTTTTTTTTTTTTTTTTTGGTAAAAAGGTAAGTTCTTGTAGATATACATGTGTTTCAGTCACCCGTAAAAATGGCAAATTTCTGGGATTAGTGGTTCGCACGCCGAGCCACCAGAGATCAGACGACACATCCCCTACAGCACGTCGCTCGACTCCGTAGGTCTACATCCGAGACAGCGCAACGAGACAACTGGACACGTTGACCCGCTAATGAATCTCCGTGATTTCCAACAACTCCTATGCTATGTCTCTTGGATATAATAAAATCACCGTAAACAAGATCAGTTTGTGGCCGATGCACCGAGTGAGAGGCGGCTACGCGGGGTCGGGGTTGCACGAGCCGTTGCAGTCACGCACCGCCGCGACGTACGACGGACGATCGGCGCTAGCGACTGACGGTGGCTCGGCGCTGAAGCCGGCACAGGACAGCGGGTCGTTGGCGTACACCGGGTTGACGGACCCGGGGGCCCCGCCCTCGAACGACGCAAAGGAGGACGCTGGACTGGGTGCCCGGCCCTGGTAGACGAGGTCGGCCGGCTCGTGGCGGCGTCTCAATACGACGGCAGCGATGACGCCGACGATGACGACAAAGCCAACGACCGGTCCGACTATGACGGCGATGTTAGACTCGGACTGTGCTACGTCGTCTGAAAACAAATAAACGACAACAACAATAATAGCACAGTGCCCGATCATTAAAAAAAATTCTCTCGGCCACTTTACAAACATGTGCACATATGCGTATACATACAAAGACGTATTTACTAAGAAACAAAAACACGTAAAAAAAATAGCTAAAATGCAGTCACTAAAATAATTACAAATATAGATCATTAGGAAAACGTCTTTACAATATAGTTTAAATACGATAATGTATGCCAGATGACTAACCTAAATATAAAAATAAATACCAACAATCTAAAAATCGATAATAATCATGTATATTTTAGACAGGATCATATTCATAGTATTCCTAACGCTTTACATCAGATAGAATCAGAAATAATATAAATAAAACACATTAAAATATAATAATAATTAATAGAAGCCTAGTAGTATTTTTGTAAACAATAATATTAAGTAAGATAAACAAAAATTATCTTGCTAAACAGATACTTAAATGAAGTGTTTTGGCTGATAAAACAAATTAACATAGATAAAAATATGAACACCTTAGATTAAAATGCCTCGGCGTTAATATGCGTAGTTATCGGAGTAATAAGATATGTACACACTATATCATAGCAGCTGTTATTCAACATAATATGATGTCATGGACAACGATGATATTTCTTCCGCGCGTGGCTATAGTAATGGGTTCTACAAATCCACGTTAGTCGCTAGAGGCACTGATACGCAACTAGACCCTAGTTGCTTATCAGCGCCTCTAGCGACTAAGGTGGATTTGTTTGCATGTTTTGCGGAACGCTTGTTTAAATCATCCTTTTCGTACATATGAAGGGTAAGCTATTGACTGTGCAGGCGTATGGTCAATAGACAGAACAGTATTTCGTATGTGATGTGTGGTCAATAGACAGAACAGCCAAACAACGCCATCTTGGCACTGAATTCAGTCGAACGTCCCGCGACGTTTCATCGACTGTAAATGTACATTAATGTAGACATTATGCTTTCATATTGACGGACATGTTATACGATATCAATATTTAACTATGTGTGAAGACGTAACAGTCTCGTGTGATGCATACGGCGAGCTGTAGATGATCTGAAACATCCTTTCCGGCATCGAACCAGCACACCTGTCGTCGGGCCACTAGTCGACGTTCCATCGGCTGTAAATGTACATTAAGAGACATACGTGATGTACCTGTCGGGAGAGGGCGTACGTCCTCCATGTCAATGCATTTAGCCTCATGGGATGACACGTTGAACCACACACAGCCGACGGCAGCTAGACAGGCACTGCAACCAGACACTACGTTGTGCTTACAGCGAAGGGGTAGAAGACAAGGAACTGCCGATAGTTTAGGGTGGGAACGAAATTTCAAACAAATATGTCTTGGGTTTTGCTACAGTGAGTTAATTTGTTTCGAATAGTTGCTATAGTTTCAAGTAATTTTATAATGATAGGGAGTTGATTCTATAATTTGGCGCAGCTACCTAAAAAGCACGTTCGCCAATATGTTTCGAGAGAGAACACCGTTGTTGGGACACGGATGATCGACTGGTCATTGGAGTATCAAAGAAATGATTAGGTTAATTAAATAAGCCGGTTGTTGAGTTGGAAGAACCCGATGTGTAGCCGTGGGCCACTGGGGTTCTACACAGACGTCGACCAACCTGTTCTCAGAGATGTCGCGGCAGATGGACTTGAAGCACCGACCGACGTTCAACGCCGCTGCCGCCTCGTTCGGAATGGGACTGCTGCAAATGTCATTGGTCAGTTGAGTGTCACATACGATGACAGGCAGTCGATACATATGGTAACACACACATTTTAGATGTTTTCCTGCAGTTCTTAGAGTCGTAAAGTCCGTTAAGTAATTAAATATGTCAGTACCAGTAATAGTTTCATTTACCCCTGTCGTTGCTACTTTATTGGTATGTTCATCACATTACTGAATATGTCACGATGAACCTTATCATACACGTAGGTTTGCAAAGACACCAAACACAGCTATCATAAAAAACAGACTGCCGGACGGATGGAGTTGGGAGAGACACGCACGCACGCACACACGCACATACACGCATCCACGCAAACCTAGACAGACAGACAGAGCAAACGGACAGGGATAGATACAGATAGATAGAGAGCGATGGGAAAAGGAGAGAAATAGACAGTGGGTGAGTGAGTGAGTGAGTGAGTGAGTGAGTGAGTGAGTGAGTGAGTGAGTGAGTGAGTTAGCGAATGTGTGACGGGAGAGATAGACAGAGAGAGAGAAAAGGGGAGACAGACAGGCAGGCAGGCAGGCAGGCAGGCAGGCAGGCAGGCAGGCAGGCAGGCAGGCAGGCAGGCAGGCAGGCAGGCAGGCAGGCAGGCAGGCAGGCAGGCAGGCAGGCAGGCAGGCAGGCAGGCAGGCAGGCAGGCAGACAGAGACTGGGAGACATATAGACAGACAGACAGACAAACAGACAGACGGACAGAAAACTGTCCACCTCTTCTGTTGTCCTAAATTCATAATACATTATGTTTTTGTATTACTCATAGATGAATTGAAAGTGGTGTTATCTTTACCCACAGGTACACACCTATAGTTGTGTTCTTTCCCAGCGGGGGTGCACACGGACAGACCATCCCTAGGTCAAGAGAATACACAAGTTAACAGAACACAAAACACAACAATCATTTTCAGCAGCACTATTGCGATTTAAACAAAAATCTCTATCTGGTTTATAGAAACAATATAATGATTTCCTATATTTGTATTGTTTAGTGGCGCGGTGGCGCGGTGGCGCGGTGGCGCGGTGGCGGGGTGGCGCCGTAGCGCAGTGACGCAGTGACGCAGTGACGAGAGCTGCGGAGTCTCGACTAAGAGAACCCGGGTTCAAATCCCGTGTCAAGACTTGGCAATAAACAGTGCTGGATATTTGTGGGCGAATATTCTTCGCGCATCAATTGCCGCGTGGCTGGATGCTTCCAGAGAAGCTGAGATGGTGTTCAATTGAACAGGTCGGCCAGGGAGTAAAGCATAAAGCGCTTTGAGCAATCCTAAGTATTGACTACTGCATAAGACACTACATTTACCTTTTTTACAAGAGCAAGCACATGATCTCAGTTCAACCATTAACCAATATTGGCTGACCCTCCATTCACACGGAGGCACGTACTAACACCACACACTAACATGTTATTGAGCAGTTGATTGGTGCCGTTTATTAACTCTCTGTGCAACTTACTCTCGGGGCGGAAATATGTTACGACAGTGGTAGAATTCAAGAGCTTCGTGACACGGACACTGGCATATGTTGGCGTCAGTGTACTGACATCGTATAGGTGACGTCATTTTGACGATCGACTGTAAACATAACAACAACATGGTGTTATGAATTATATATATATATATATATATATATATACATATATATATATATATCACACGCATCCACACCCACACCTACATACACACACTTACACACACATATACACACACACATACACACATAACACACACACACACACACACACACACACACACACACACACACACACACACACACACTCACACACGCTATCAGCCAACATATATTTTCAAACTGCGCCGCTTACTACGCCTGCTTTATTAGCATACATTGTACTTTTTGTTTTGTTTACATTCTGTAGTTACAGCAATATTGGTATATTTGAGTTGTTTCAGGAAATGACTGCACCAGTTTTATATTAATGTTTCTATGAAAAAAGTATGTTTGTCTGTTCCGCCTAAGGAAGGTAGAGTTCAATTTTAGCACCAAGGTTCAGACACTGGTATGGAGCGTTCATTTATTGCTGCAACTTGGCGTACATGTGAGGGTTAATTCGACGGGGAGTCAGACAAAGTGAGAGTTACTCACCCTGTTTACGCAGCTATGACATCTTCTGTCCACGGACCCGACTGATTTATAACCGACGAATACGTTCGTTTCGCCAACAGATTCCATGTAGTATTTCGACCTGCGCCCTTTGAAGTCAAATGCATCATCGATCTGCAACTAAAAGACGTCAATTTGTATATTTTCTTGGATGCACAAGTAAAACCAAACATATGCGCACGCTCGCATCAACGCATGCACGTTCGCGTGCACTCGCACAACAATCACGCACTCATACATACACAGTTACACACAGCTCTCTCTCTCTCTCTCTCGGTCTCTCTTTCTCCCTCTCTCTCTGTTCTCCCTCCGTCTCTCTCTCTCTCTCTGTCTATCTCTGTCCCTCCCTCTGTCTCTCTCTCCCCCATCTCTCTCTCTCTCTCTGTCTCTCACATACATCCGTACTCCAAACTCTCTCTATGTATATATATATATATATATATATATATATATATATATATATATATATCATACACACACACCACACACACACATGCACGTACGCACGCACGCACGCTTGCACGCACACATGCACGTGTTCTAACATTTCACGAGTAGTTGTTTTTACGTCTGGCTACTCGCTTACACGCAAACAGACGCAGCTGCACCTACAGCCTATGCACTTACCCTCCATGTATAGAAGATGTGCTTTGTCGTATAGTCTTTGCAGCCGACGCGAGTAAGATGACCTCTATCAATCAGGCGTTTAGCGATGTCAGGCTCCTGAAACCAGCGTGTTAATAATGCACACTACATATATACTTTTTTTTTAACTCGCCAGTATACAATAACTTTATTAACTTTTAACATAGACATTTAAAAACAAATGTATATTAACTGTTTGTTTTAAGAGAGCATACACCGCCCCGTTCCCCCAAGCGTCGTTGGACTGTTAACGTCCTGCAAAAGCCAGTCCAGTGCCAGGAAGCAGAAGATGTTTTAAACACAGGAACAACACCAAAAATATACGCCAGATCATCTTATTTTTGCCAGTGACTCGAACGACATTGGCCATTCCATTGCTGTCAAAATACAGTCGGTAGTACAGTTTCTCGAGGTAACTGTAGTTGACGTATTATTTGAATGTTTTTCATGTGTTGGACGATTTTCAAAATTTCCCTTTTGCAATGGTTTATTATAATTATGAACGATATGATGTCATGTTTGAAATTTAGCAGATCAACTGATGTGGAGATTCAGTGTTAGTGCTTTGACCGAGACCGTTCTTCTTCTTCCGTCACGTGATCAGAGTCATTCGGCACTGGTATACCACTACAAGGAACTATATAATACGACAACATGGCGACAACAATCAAATAAATAGGGCCCAATAAGATCAATATTTATTCTTGACTATAGAATGTTACTAATAAAAATTAAAATAAATTAAAATGTATATCCACACATGTATTAGCTAGCTATTACTAAACGCTCTTTTGCTTAATGTACGAGACACACGTCCAGAAAGAATATCAAAATATTGATGTGTTACACACTGCTTAAGTAACTAAGTTCTTATATAGGCCAATACGCAATCCTCAAGATTGCTCTAAGCGCTTTACACTTTACTTCCCTGACAGACCTTTGTTCAACCAGAGACCATCCAACCTTCTCTGAGAAGCATCCAGTCATCTGCTGCAATTAATGCGCGAAGACTGCTCGTACACATATCCACCACTGTCTATAGCCAGGTACTAATTTATACAACTGAGTGAACTGAAGCAATATAGAGTGAACAATCTTTCCCAATGTTTTAATACCGCAGCACAGGATTCGAACCCGGGTCCTCTTAGTCGATAGTCCGAAACTCTACCCCTGAGCCACTGCGCTCTACATCTAAACAAGTTGTGTTGCAAAAGCATCGCGTCCAGTTTCTTTCTGATACCACAAGTGGCTTTTGGTTGACCGCCAACGATATGCGTTGTTCGTTCTATCATCGATTCAAGTTAGCATAGATAATAGATAACAGTTTTTTCACCGGTGTCGTGGTCGAGGTTTACAAATCGAAAGGAAATAAATAATGTGGAACACTGGATTATATACCATGGCGGATGATGTTAACACTCGTGTAGTTGACAGTTGGTGGAAAATCCCCCGAAATAACACTCGTGTAATTAACCGTCGACAAAAATAACACACTTATATTCGTGTTGTTATCGAGAGACGATGGCAGTAACACCCGTGTAATCACCAGTCGATGGCAGTAACACCCGTGTATTCAACAATCGATGGCAGTAACACGAGTGTATTCAACAATCGATGGCAATAACACCCGTGTATTCAACAATCGATGGCAGTAACACCAGTGTATTCAACAATCGATGGCAGTAACACCAGTATATTCAACAATCGATGGCAGTAACACCAGTGTATTCAACATTCGATGGCAGTAACACGAGTGTATTCAACATTCGATGGCAGTAACACCAGTATATTCAACAATCGATGGCAGTAACTCCAGTGTATTCAACAATCGATGGCAGTAACACCAGTATATTCAACAATCGATGGCAGTAACACCCGTGTATTCAACATTCGATGGCAGTAACACGAGTGTATTCAACATTCGATGGCAGTAACACCAGTATATTCAACAATCGATGGCAGTAACACCAGTGTTTTCAACATTCGATGGCAGTAACACCAGTGTATTTATCAATCGATGGCAATAACACCAGTGTATTCAACAGTCAATGGCAGTAACACCCGTGTATTCAACATTCGATGGCAGTAACACGAGTGTATTAAACAATCGATGGCAGTAACACCAGTGTTTTCAACATTCGATGGCAGTAACACCAGTGTATTTATCAATCGATGGCAATAACACCAGTGTATTCAACAGTCAATGGCAGGAACACCCGTGTATTCAACAATCGATGGCAGTAACACCAGTGTATTCAACAATCGATGGCAGTAACACCCGTGGATTCAGCAATCGATGGCAGTAACACCAGTGTAACCAACAATCGATGGCAGTAACACCAGTATATTCAACAATCGATGGCAGTAACACCAGTATATTCAACAATCGATGGCAGTAACACCAGTGTAACCAACAGTCGATGAAAGTAACATCATGCAGTCAACATGCTATGCAATCGTGTAATAGACAGTCGATGGGAGTAACACTCATCCAACCAACACTTGATCGAATTCAAGGTTTATTAAGTCCTGATCATGCCGAATCAACATGTGTTTCGAACAGAAACCCCTCACAACGATCATACGCGACTACGTACGTTTCTTTCTGCGCATGCGCACTGCTGCAACGACGGAATCGTCAGTCGTAATAACCTCACCCACGTGGAACGACATTCAACTGATCACGGTCACTACCACACAAAGCGCTTCTTTCTATCGTCCGGAAGTCCGAGCTCCTCCCGTAGATCGGCCATTCGTTCCTCCTCCGAGTAGAACGCCGGCCCGCCGCCGTCTCCGCAGCCGCCGCCGCCGCCACCGCGGCCGACGGCGACGCCGACGCCGCCACCGCCGACGATTCCGTGTCCGGCGCGGACTCCGCGGCCGCCGCCATCTTGCAGCCAGCCGTTCGTGCGGTACTTCCGGTGCTGAAGGACGATCGTAATGACGACGCTTACGATGACGATGACAATGCCCGTTGACGATATCATTGTCGCCGCGCTGATTTTATGCGCCGCCGCCAGGGCGCCCGCCGACGTGCGACACTCGCACGTGGCCGGGTCGGGCACGGTGCCGACCGGACATGACGTGTAGACGCACTGCGGCTCTCGCCGACACAGGTGCCGCTCGCACGTCGGCCGCTCGGCCGGACATTCGCTGCACGGCGTGCCGGACGCGTACGGCTGGCCACCGGAAGTGACATTACCCCCCGTGACGCCGAAGTTGCACGCGATGACGTAGACGTAGGGTGCGGTGCGACACCTGGAGGTGGATTACCGTTTCATGTTTACAGTGACCGTTCGGTGATTTGTCTATTGGTTGTTTTGGGCTACATGTTAATTTATGTCGTCAGTGTAAATGCCAAATTTTCTTTCCCGTAAATAACAATGGGTGGTTTTAAGAAATAACTTAAAATTGGGCAACAAACTAGACCGACAATGTATTATAGATTATTTTATTGAGTAATAGTTATGGTATGTTTAATTTTTATATAATAATCAGCCTTCCTTCTTTAAATAAAAATCCAGTTACTGCGTGTGCGCGTGCGTGTCGTGTGTTTGGTCCCTTGCATAAATACCTTTATCAGGCTCGGAATATTATAATTCCATACGACAAACACAGACATGCTTCTGAGCTTGGCTACCAAGAATTCGTCCGCAACATAATTTATCTTATTGCTATTATCAAAGTTATTTTATTACTGTCATTGTTGTTATTATCACTAGTATAACCGTGGTCTGTCCCCACCTGGCGATACCGCAGCCGACGGATTCCGCCGTCGCCGACACTAGCGCCACGTAGTGACTGCACGAGCTGTTGCTCCAGCAGGCGCCGGCCTCGTGGTCGAAGTGCTCGCCCTGCGCGTGCCACGCCTTCAACGTCGCGTCGATGCTGTAACTCGACGTCATGGCGTGGTAGGCCATCAGGATATGTACGTCTGTGTCGTTTTTAGGGTACGACGGCTTCTTCGTGTCGGAGCGACATGTCTCAGCCCAACGCTGGGCCGACATCTCGAGGTAGGGGCTCCATACGATGAAGGCCATGTCGGCCGCCATTGGCTTCACCCGACCCCGTACGCTGTTGATGGCGAGGATGAACATCCGACGCTCCGTCGGAGTTACCCCGACCCGACGTCCTTTCCCAGTCGCCCGTGCTCCCGCTTCGAACAAACATGTAACGCTAAACAGGGCGAGCAAGTGTCGCATCACGGGGACGTCGTCGAAAGAACGCCACGCAGTCCCAATCTAAGACGCTGTAAATCTAAGTCCATCTACCGCGGTTCCGGTGACGTCAGCGTCTCTGTGCGCGCGTCACTCGATGGCGGCCATTAGTTTGCGTTAGTTACCGGAGAGAGATAGTTGAGAATGCGTAAAAACTGTCAGATAGCATTGAACAGATTGGCACAGAATGATTTGTATAGAATGAAAAGCTTCATTTTTCGATTCAAGAAGAATACTACCTCAAGAAAGCACCGGGGGAACCACGGATAAATATAACTCACAATCACGCAACACTCAACTCACAATCAGTACACAACTAACTGAAACAATTGCCACCTTTCGCAAATAAACTTGTATAAAATCGCATTCCTATGCACTATACGTTTGGCGGTGCCTGGATCTAATGATGAGGTATACGTACCTGGATCTAATGATGACGTATACGTGTTTGGATCTAGTAATGACGTATACCTGCCTGGATCTAGTGATGACGCATACGTGTCTGGATCTAATGATGACGTATACGTGCCTGGATCTAATGATGACGTATACGAGCCTAGATCTAATGACGACGTATATGTGCCTGGATATAATGATGACGTATACGTACTTGGATCCAGTGATGACGTATACGTGCCTGGATCTAATGATGACGTATACGTGCCTGGATCTAATGATGACGTATACGTGCCTGGATCTAATGATGACGTATTCGTGCCTGGATCTAATAATGACGTATACGTGCTTAGATCTAATGATGACGTATACGTGCCTGGATCTAATGATGACGTATACGTGCTTAGATCTAATGATGACGTATACGTGCCTGGATCTAATGATGACGTATACGTGCCTAGATCTAATGACGACGTATATGTGCCTGGATCTAATGATGACGTATACGTGCCTGGATCTAATGATGACATATACGTGCCTGGATCTAATGATGACGTATACGTGCTTAGATCTATTGACGACGTATACGTGCCTGGATCTCATGATGACGTATACGTGCCTGGATCTAATGATGACGTATACGTGCCTGGATCTAATAATGACCTATACGTGCCTGGATCTAATGATGACGTATACGTGCCTGGATCTAGTGATAACGTATACCTGCCTGGATCTAATGATGACGTATACGTGCTTAGATATAATGATGACGTATACGTGCCTGGATCTATTGATAACGTCTATGTGCCTGGATCTAATAATGACCTATACGTGCTTAGATCTAATGATAACGTATACGTGCTTAGATCTAATGATGACGTATACGTGCCTGGATCTAATGATAACGTATATGTGCCTGGATCTAATAATGGATTATTATTAAGGAAGGTTTGAAGTTTAGAAAACAACAGAGCAGCCAAAAATAGCACGAGGTGTCCACTTCGACCCTTGACTATTACTGTACATTGCACCTGCGAGGAATATTACCTCTCAGTTGGAAAAGGTGGAAATAAACAGACAACACTTACTCTGCATGACACAAGCCGATGTTTGTATCTCCAGCGAGCAAACAGGCCCAAGTATGAATGTATGTAAGTGAGAAAGTACAAAATGGAGCGAGCTTGGAACGTGGGAGCGAGTGACTGGATGCGTGCGTGAGTGAATACGTACATACGTAAGCGAGCATGGACATAATATGTGAGTGTGAAGGATATGGCTGTGCGACTGAGACAGACCAAGAGGAGTGCCGGAAACAAAACTAATTTGTTGGAAGTTATGGCTGAAGATTAAAGGAGCAACGTGAAATTTCAGCCTTGTGTCAAGTTTATGCCAGTCCAGAAAAGGAAAGTGAAAGTGGCGAAATGGCGCGTTCTATGGTTATGCCCATTAAAGCCCAAAGACAAATTGACAGTTTTAATGGAAACTTAGAGAAATGCAAGTTAAAAATGTAGATAAATAAATTCAAATATAGCACGGCGTCCAATAATCGACCTAGCTGGGAACCATTCTGAGTAGCTCCCTTTAATGCGCGACAAATATTCATAGATATCTTGCAATGTGTATAAACTTGTTTTTGTATATACAGTTGAGTGAACTGGAGCAATGTGGAGAGAACGAAATCGTACAAGCCTCGAAACAGCAAAAAAGAGGATTCCAGAATTACTTCAATTGAGCGGTCAATAGGTGGTCTGTCCTTACACCGTATTCATGTCCAACAACACAGTCTTGTGCGTATAGACGCGACATACATAAATTGTTGTCATGAAGTACGCAACTTCCGGTTTGTCTTTTTTGTGTTTCATTTCTAAGGAACTTATTAAGTGTATTTTGTAGCTTTAATTAACACACTGCATAGTCGTTGTTTGACTGAAAGTAAAGAAATACGAGAGAGAGAGAGAGAGAGAGAGAGAGAGAGAGAGAGAGAGAGAGAGAGAGAGAGAGAGAGATCCTTACCTTGTCGGCGATGTGGACGTAGTCAACATGTTCGTCAGCGTTTCGAATGAAGTCGTCGTGAAAAACGATGTAACCGCTGGTGTCGACAATAAAGCACCTGGAATTGCAGACCACGCGGGACAGTAAGTACACAGTGTATCACTTGACGAAGTATTGACCATACATGCCAAGACATCTTACATTGTTTCGTGTTGAATATATGGCACCGTCACAAGGAGGATGATGACTTTGACTTTAAAGTTACATTCTGACTTCCGCCATGTTTAAAATACAATTTCCCAGTAAACCAGCATTCCCCATACACTATATATTGTTTTCCTCAACTACCTATCAACTTATTTTCACATAATATGCCATTTTAAGATAAAAAGCAGCAAAAGACGAAACATTATTCCGGTGAGCCTCACCAGTTAGAATTCTCTGATTGGTTTAGACCTCGATGAAGGGAATTCCAGTGAAAAGCGCTGTCAGGAAACCACACTAGGGCCACACTAAAAGGCGGATCACAATTGGCAGACCGCACGGAAACGACATACCACATTCACAAAGATGCCACCGCTCGATACGCTCCATATTTACGGCATGCCCAGTTGCCCACATACAAACTATCGCTGGCTACGCGCCTGTACGGTCAATGGCTAATTGAGGATGATTTAAACAACTAGGGTATTGTTGCCTAGTGGCGCCTCTAGCGACTAACGTGGATATGTGGAACCGCCTTTTAGTTTGCCCCATCGTTTACTTACGTTGACCGGAGAGTTCCGATGGTAAAAATAGATCGACTTTTGGGAAACTCCAGAGCCGTTGTTTGTTGCAAACTTATATTTGATCAAATAACGCATAAAACCACAAAGTGAGACATGTGGTAGGAAGTATACTAATAAGCAAATATCGGTCATGGTGTACATTGACTTTTCTAAAATGCGTTAAAAAGGGGAAATTATGTCAGAATGCAACTTTAAGGTACATTTCTCAGAGTTCAATCCATTGTTTACGTAACTTGTATCTGTTTCCCATAATAATACATGTTTATGCGGTGACTGAAACGGTTTTATTGCATCTTGATTGGCGCTTCATCATTTCACTATGGCTGTAGCGTGATCACAAACACGAGTAGAGGTGAGAAAACAATGCTTGGAAAGCGGCAGAAATATTAGCCACGCATGAGGCTGAATTTAGCGGTCAACACACCTAAATAATATTGACAAATCTCAACCTGCGACAGTTTATTGCGGGCGTCGTTCACTTGTATTCTTGTGAAGTTAATGATTTATCTCTTTTAAATCGATTTATTTTCTATGTGCATCGCAAATTGTGCATGTAGATGACATAATATCGGTGTACCACTAAATGTTGATTTAAAGAGCATTCTGGTGAAACGTATTTTGAAAATGCTCCTTAAACTTTGCGATATATTCTGTTTAACGACGGATTTTAAAGATTAGTTTATTGTCGTAATGAAATGGTCTTTGCAGCACGGGATGTACTGAATACACTTGGAGGTGTCCAATCTGGAAAAGCAATGTATTTGAATTTGAGGTTGATTTGGCTGAATTGTATTTGTATTTGATCTCAAAATGTACATTTGGACCCAACCCTGTCATACACTTGGAGTTACACGAGCACTCACGTGTAGGACTTGTCCTTACAGACAGGGTAGATCGAAGTGAGCAGTTGTTTCAGGTAGCCCAGTGTCACGTCGACGGCGATCACTCCCAGTATCGAGTCCGCCCTCGAGTGACTTCCACTTACCCTACAAGGCATGACGACCGGATGGAAGGCATGGATGATTATGATGACAGTAAATATAATGCTAACTACGACTGGGGTGGTGGAACTATTATTACTGTGGCTGCTGTTTGTTATGTTGTCGTTACTCGTGTTATTGTTGGCAGAACTGCTGTTGCTGCTGCTGCTGCTGCTGCTGCTACACATACACACGCACACACACACATACACACACACACACACACACACACACACACACACACATATATATATATATATATATATATATATATATATATATATATATATATATATACACACACATACACACGCACACACACACACACACACACACACACACACACACACACACACACACACACACACACGTACACACCTGCCTTCTCTGAGTGTGTTCGCCATCGACACAACAATACCACCCCCTAGCGAGTCTTTGTACGGCAGTGTTAGAACGAGTTTGTTCGGATGGGTGACGGCCTTCTGGTACCTACAAACAGACCACTTGCACGAGTCACCACCTCGTCAAGACACGTTCACGTAACGAATTTCCCTTTATCAATAACCGCATTTAAAAATAAAATATATAGTACAATGTATATACACGCTAACGTGGAAAACAACTCGAGTATAGGTACATCTTTTTTCCGATTCCTCCCAACCCGTATACACAAAGCTGCACTGTTTTGTATTATCGACAACCGCGAAAGGCCCCGATATATCTTCGTTTGGCAGTGACTTATCGGGTGCATTGTTATGCTGACGTCACCATCAGACACTGTGTTGTGTCTGGTGGCGATCCTTTTCCGACACGGTGGACCCGATAGCCAATGAAAATAGCGCATCGCGTTGACACCCCCATATCGGTGAATCAGTGAAAGGGTGACTTTTCGCACTTCCGTCCGACACTGACTGGACATGTGGTGGTAGGTGGTCAACCGACATAGTTGGAAAGCAACAGACATACTGCATTATTGTGCAGCATTGTCTGATAGTGTATCAGAGCCCGACTTCGATTGAGCTACGCGAGTAACTCGAGTAACCCGAGTCCCAATTGAACACCCAAGATCACTTGCTCACGTGACCCTTCTTGACATAGATAAACAAGGCCAATCGTCAAGGCCGCAACCCGAGGCAATCGCGGTTTGGAGATGATTCAATCGAGTAACTACGTCATTGGCAGTAACAGCCCCTACTACACAAGAAATTAATTAAACATTACACGACACAATCATTTAAATATGGATTAAAGACACCGCATTTTATGAATAATAATTTTAACTAAG
>OZ024855.1:44163101-44285601 GCA_964017155.1 Oasisia sp. SBJ-2009
ATTTAGGACGTCCTCTTTTAAAGCGGTCTGTTCTGATAATTGACCCTCTTGCGAATGGTGTTGGCGCAATTGACAAACTGCAAGCTGTGCGCGCGTAACTTTTACGTTTACAACACCACCATACACACCCTTTATGTGCTGATAGTAACTCCAGTTAATTAGTGCAATTAAGTTGGAAAAAGAAAAAATCTGAGTAAGAATATTCATCATGACGATATCTATAACGTGTGTGAGTGTGTTATGCAGGACATATAACGTGTAAATGTGCACGACAACTCATATATAGTTAGTTTCCTTTGCATAAGTCTGCTAGCGTGAACGAAACCACTGGTATGGTTAAGCACACACCCGACGTACATTAATAATAACAACTGCATTGATTGTCTTAACGTAACAATATCAACATAAAATCATAAATCTTAGCATGACTTACCTTAAAGTAAGTGACGTCAGAGATGAGATCTGACATGCTCATGTCAATGGACGCCACACCGCGGAGCATTCGCGGCGGAGAGAAGACAGGGAGACACACCGATATAATCACACCTGCAAGCCGACATGATAACCCTTACAAATATAGAAACCTGGGAAGTAGATGGCTTTCAATTGCATAGGTACACCAGGGTGTAAAGGGTAAAGCGCCTTGATCAGTCCTCAGGACTGGATATGTCGCTTTATATAAACTTAATTTATAGGTTCAACATTAGTCATTAGTACGATCTCTTCATAACAACGATACTAACCGCACATTTTACATACACTATCGTAGGCTTTAAAAGCATTCTCCCCGGCGATATATGTTTAACAGGCATCATCGTGGCTATTAGATTCCGCAAGTAAGTTTTGACTTGGGAGTAGGTTCCGATCCTTTTTTTTCGAATTGCGTATACCCGTTATAACGATATACGCGTCTAGTGTCATCGTCTGCTTTTGGCCCGTATAACAACGCTGCCTGCTGAAGCCGTGCGTGACCCAACTGTATTTACAAAAGAAATTATGCATTACTTTACTATTGCAGTTGCCCGTATGCATAACGTAAAAAGCACCGTAGCGGCCATTTAGGGCATGCAATCGAATAACTATCGCCACAGCAAACATAACAAGATTAATTATGACGCTGTTATGACCTTAAATACCACCTAGCTACACTTGCTGGAAATACACGTAACGCGCACAAGAGCCCTATGCCTATTTGCAAGTGTGCTGACGTTAACAACGACCAATAGCGAACACAAGTGTTTTTTTTTAAACGGTAAGGATCTTCAAACGTTAATAACATAAACACTATGCACAGTGTGTGCATACATCCAATGATGTATTTGTACCTGGCGTATTTACCATTACGATGAGGTAGACAAATGTGAAATTCCGCGTCTGAAACTCTATGTAAAGCCTTTTGAAATACCGAGGTCCATGTTCTCCGCCCTGGGTGCACTGAGCAGTGAAACAAATAAACACATCAATAGCATATTTGACTTGTTTGTTTATTGTCTAGACACCGTAATGCCACGAAGTGCTGCTATCACCGTATATTTCTGCCTAGTACCTACCTAGACCCGAGTAGTCGATGTAAGGCACGGTCATTATAGGGTTTTGAATGCGGAGTGCGTCACTGAAGACGTTGTAGTAGGACGCCAGCTGGTATCGCAAATTCGTCACATTCCGAACCCACTTGAATTCCCCGCGCTGGAAATATACACATACGCTTGTTGATTGCAATCCGCACAGGTTAAGCAATGTATTCACTTTTGTTGAATGGAATTACTATAAGTCTGATAAATCGCATCAAAGTAATAATGTGCTAAGTGTAGCAAGTTTACCTTTGTCCAGTCGGATAAACTACAGGTGAAATCCCAATACAATGACCCGTTCGTATCACAAACATTGCATGTAACATAACCCGTGATTGGCTGAAATAAGTGTTTATTATGATCACCTGATCGGAGGCCATTATCCAATGTGCGATTTCACAGGTTGAGTTTATATTCAGAGTTTTGCAAAGCAATCAGCCAGGAGTACTGCTGATTGTCACTGACGTCGTCAGGATGTCAAGCCGTCACTCGACAACTAACAACAGATCTGCTTAGCGTTAAGTTCCCCTTTCAAGCAGCGACGAATCCGTTCACGTTGAAGTTACCTCTCAAACAACTGGGCACTCGCTTTTTTATTCACCATAGCCTTTAAAAAATACCCCTAAAACACCCTCTTACCGTGATGTCCCCTTTCGTCGAATTTGCCGCCGTCTGCTGCGACATGTTCCACAGTAACTCCCGCGCGCCGCTCTGCAGACCTGCAGACGTGATGAGATTCGTGAACGTCTCGTTCGACTGTTCTTTTACTGTCCCATTCACATCCAAACGGCACGGGCCGTTACCTTAATTTGGTAGGCACAGCTATTGGAGTTGCATTCGTGCATCCGGGACATTATCTATGTTTAGAAAGTGTTTAAAGACATATCTTTTTATTAGACATTTCAATTAATTCAAAATGTTTTGAAATGATGGACATTGTTTTATAATTTCTTTTTAGTGTCATACACGTTTTAATCAGTGTTTTGTTTTATATTAATTTATAGATTTGTATATATATATATATATATATATATATATATATATATATATATATATATATATATATATATATATATATATATATATATATATATATATATATATTTACGTACACAGTTTTAGTAAAGGTTTTAATTTTATATTAATTTATATAATTTACATACTAAGTTTGAGTACTATACATCTTAAAAGCAGTGTTTAATTTATTTTTAATTAATTTATATAATGTACATACAAAGATTTCTAAATTTAATATGATTTATATTAATATATATATATAATTTACATTTATATTTATTAATATACATTTAGTATATTTCTTGTGGGAATTAGCGCTATAATTTTTTTTATTATTATTATTATTACTCCTAATCTTTTTGTAATTTCAGTCAAAATACGCAAACATTTAAAAAGCCTACCATGCGTAATACTTATCTTGTAAACACAATTGTATGAACATTAATTAACATGTTTCGCGAAGGTTAAACAATATATGTATGGAGGTGGAGTGTTAACACGAACTAGTCCTATTACTTGTAGTCAACACATGTCACCCAGGATTATGATAGTTGTTTCAGCAAACGTACAGTGACACTGCCAGATTGTACAAGTTTGACGCATTTCGTTTATGAAACTCTCAACAACAAAAAACAGTAATTGTTGCGAACAAACATATACCTTCGCCCACCCCGAACGTGAGAACGACGACTTCGTTGTTGAGTTGACCGTTCAGCTTAGCCAGTGTCTTGAGAATTGCAGGCGCATCTGCGTTCGTCGGCATGCCGTCTGTTAGAAACAGGATCGCCTTGGCTGTAATAAAGACCGATTGAAAACGATAGAAATCGACATCAGCTGCAGTCGACTTTGGGAAGTAGACGAACATACCTAACAACATATACATTATAAATGCGAAGAGAGAGGTGAGGAGGGCAGAGAAGAAGAGAGGTGAGGTGAGGTGAGGTGAGGTGAGGTGCGGTGCGGTGCGGTGCGGTGCGGTGCGGTGCGGTGCGGTGCGGTGCGGTGCGGTGCGGTGCGGTGCGGTGCGGTGAGGAGAGGAGAGGAGAGGAGAGGTGAGGTGAGGTGAGGTGAGGTGAGGTGAGGTGAGGTGAGGTGAGGTGAGGTGAGGTGAGGTGAGGTGAGGGAGGTGAGGGCGGGGCGGGGCGGGGCGGGGCGGGGCGGGACGGGACGGGACGGGACGGGACGGGACGGGACGGGACGGGACGGGACGGGACGGGACGGGACGGGACGGGACGGGACGGGACGGGACGGGACGGGACGGGACGGGACGGGACGGGACGGGACGGGACGGGACGGGACGGGACGGGACGGGACGGGACGGGACGGGACGGGACGGGACGGGACGGGACGGGACGGGACGGGACGGGACGGGACGGGACGGGACGGGACGGGACGGGACGGGACGGGACGGGACGGGACGGGACGGGACGGGACGGGACGGGACGGGACGGGACGGGACGGGACGGGACGGGACGGGACGGGACGGGACGGGACGGGACGGGACGGGACGGGACGGGACGGGACGGGACGGGACGGGACGAGACGAGACGAGAGGGAGAAATTCCATATTCGCTCATGCGGAATCAATACATAATGCATAGTGGAAAATTATAAGAGTGATTTCATCTGTACAAATCCGGTTTCGGTTTCTCACACGTATACCGACTACTGAATATCTTCCTATGAGCAAAGGTTTCGGACGCGACAACCGTCTCACCTCTGCGGCCCGGCCCGAGGTCGCGTGACTTGGCGAGGAGACCGAAGGCCTTGACGAGTGCGGCCGTGTAGTTGGTCCCGTCCTTCGCCTGGACGCCGTCGATGTAGCTCTGTAGGTAGATCCGATTCTCGCTGGTCGCAAACGACAGCTCCCGACTGTAGCAACGAACCTTGGGCGTGCCGGGCGGGGTGAACGCTTCCGTGGAGAAGACCACCACGCCTACCTGTAGACAGTGAAAAGTAAGTTATTATACAGCACAATATCTATGCTGTAGACATTATATATATATATATATATATATATATATATATATATATATATATATATATATACTTACCTGGACGCGTGTTATGAACATTATATAACCGGACACATTTCTTCACGCAGATCGCACAGCCCAAAATACACAGACGTCTTGCAAAAGCAAGGACTACACACAACACGTTATACACAATATTCCTTGCCCAGTGTAAAAACCAACACTGCGTTTTTAATTAATATAATTCGGAGTTACTTTAGTATTGCTTCAGTAAATTATAATTGGTTTATTATATCAAAAAGTCACCACACATTTACAGGAACACTTGAACATGTATGTATAGAGCAGAATTTGGTTCCTGTTTTATGTTCACTATGAAGTATTAAACTAATTTTCTATCGAATTTCTATTACAAATAAACCCTTGATACCCACTTCCAGTTTTCTTTATTGGAATTGTTTCAGATTTACAAAGCCCCTTGGTACGAGTACGACGTACGCGGTCGTTGGGATTCAGCGTCTCGACGACCGTCTTGGCGGCTTCTCTGGCGATTTGCATCATTCGGCCTTTCATGGAGCCGGAGCGGTCGAGCACAACCACAATGTCTTTGGGAATGGCCGTCGCCGCCTCCACGTACCACGGCCTGAGGACACGCAGGTAGGACGTGACAAGTTTAGCGTGTCTTGAAGGGGTTTATGAATGCGTGTCTATCTGTGAATGTATGTACGCGTGAGTGTGTATGCGCGTGTTGTGAACGCGTTTGTGTCTATGGGTGGTGCGCGCGCCACACACACACACACGCACGCACGCACCCACGCACGCACGCACGCACGCACGCACACACACACACACACACACACACACACACACACACACACACACGTGCATGCTATTGATAGTTATATCGACTGATGTCATCCACACACGGAGCAACAGCGTAGTATTAGTAATACACCTATTTATACATCGTCAAATGGCTTATCACGCAGTGCATCAACCAAGCGATTGGACAGAAAAGCCAAAAGACGCTCGGCGCCTCTGTTGAGATGATATTAAAATACGTTAAAGTTAGCACGTTAATATATAGGACTTATATAGCTATACATAGTACTTGTTGCAACTTCATGCGACTGGTTCGATTGTGTAGGAGAGGTACCGTACCTGTATCGGGGGTCGTACGTGCCTGTATCGGGGGTCATACGTACCTTTATCGGAGGTCGTACGTACCTGTATCGGGGGTCGTACGTACCTGTATCGGGGGTCGTACGTACCTTTATCGGGGGTCGTACGTACCTGTATCGGGGGTCGTACGTGCCTGTATCGGGGGTCGTACGTACCTGTGTCGGGGGTCGTACGTACCTGTATCGGGGTCGTACGTGCCTGTATCGGGGGTCGTACGTACTTGTATCGGGGGTCGTACGTACCTGTATCGGGGTCGTACGTACCTGTATCGGGGTCGTACGTACCTGTATCGGGGGTCGTACGTGCCACACTTCCGTGGATTTGCTCGTGCCGGGTACGTAACAAAGATGCCCTCCTCGCTACCGAAGTACTGCCACTTCATCGCCGGTCGGCTCTGGAAGTTATTCTTGAAAATGGTCAATAGGTCATCTGACGCCGGAACAACGCTTGGGCCTTGCGCGTCCGTCGACTTCCGGTAGCAGAGGTTCCGGTAGTCGACCTGCAGCAACGGGGGAGTGTAAGCCCGTTTCTTTTCAGAACCTTTCGCAAGGGAGACGTCTAAAAGTTCCACTAACTACAAAGAAACTATTCAAGAAATCGTTTAGACGCCCTGCCATTTTAATTTTGAAAGCTAAATTTTAGTATACTGTACTTGTTTTATTCCATACACTTATTGTACTGATTTATCTAATCTTATTTGTTTAATGTTAGCAAAATATTGTTAATGTTATCACATCATGTCTTATCAAAGAACCTTTTAAGGAATATTGCTTGCTTATTTATTTATTAATTAATTATTTGGAGTACTTATTTATACTGGCTCACCAATATCATTAGTGTCATTTTAATGTGTAACTGAAGAAAAATTTCCGTTTTTAATGTGATGTTTAAAATGGACAATAAAGTCTATTCAATCTTTGAATCTGTAACTGATCGCTCGTCCGCCCATCCCTGTGCATGCTTCCCGTTACATATTACAGTATCCAGAGTTAGTGAAAGCGCTTCACATGTTTGACCAAGCACATCTGGGACGCAGTAAGCCATGTTGCAATTAATAAAATATAACGCCGATGTCCTCAGAGAATCCGAGCTCAATTCAATTGAGAATCAAACGTGCTAATAGCTGCGATTCAGCGATTAGCAACACTAGACTGCAGGTGTTGCCAAATGTATTTCTGACATCATCCCATCTCGCACCATTTTAGGGTCAACGTCCGAATTCCTTAGCATTGTAACCTAAGATGCCGAAATAAAAATGTAGCTCTGTTAATTGGTGGTTGTCAGTGGTCGAATCAGGTGTGCTACCGTGTAAGTGTTTTCACTCTTCATTGCTCCAGTTCATTCAGCTGTATGAATAAGTACCTAGCTATAGACAGTGGTGGATATTTATGTACATATACTACTAATTGCAGCGTGGCTGGATGCTTCCCTGAGAAGCCCATATGGGGTTCGAATGGACAGGCTTCCAGGGAAGAAACTACAAAGCGCTTTGAGCAATACTGAGGATTGGACACCACGCTGGAACATACACATAACAATTTCTTTTTCATATCAGAGGACCCCTATAAGAACCTACCTAGCCTTTAATCTACATACTTATGCTAAGGGGATAATCGAATGTAACACACCTTTTTCTTCAGTCGGGGTTCGTACTCGACGGTTGTATTGGGGTACTGGCAACATCTCGTGTATGACGTCACTTCCGTGTACTTATCGTAGTCGTTCTCCAGTTGTTTTTTGATCTGTTCCAGCGACTCGAACGTCACTTCGAATTTATCCGTCAGGCTTTTCTCTAGCTGCGAGTGACGGCAGGAAACGTTCCATTTATCCATTTATCCATTTATCCATTTATCCATTTATCCATTTATCCATTTATCCATTTATCCATTTATCCATTTATCCATTTATCCATTTATCCATCCATCCATCCATCCATCCACCCATCAACCCACCCATCCACCCATCCATCCATCCATCCATCCATCCATCCATCCATCCATCCATCCATCCATCCATCCATCCATCCATCCATCCATCCATCCATCCATCCATCCATCCATCCATCCATCCATCCATCCATCCATCCATCCATCCATCCATCCATCCATCCATCCATCCATCCATCCATCCATCCATCCATCCATCCATCCATCCATCCATCCATCCATCCATCCATCCATCCATACATACATACATACATACATACATACATACATACATACATACATACATACATACATTCGTCCATCCAACGATCCAACGATCCAACGATCCATTCATCCATCCAACCATCCATCCATCTATCATGGGTTTTTAGTTATAGTAGTCTGTGTAGATGATAATAGTCTATGAATGATGTTGAGATAACTGAAATACTATGCGTTCGTGTACTACGTTGTGTACTACGTCAATATCTACGTCAATATCATTATATGTTTCAGTAACTGTATGTAACATTAGTTTTATTGTTACAGGTGTCAATTACGGTGTCAATTATGCCTATTATACAACAAATAAACACAGTCTCACATCGTCTGTGTGTTGAGTCTGCATGTGTTCAACAACACGATCCCTTACAATTGGTGGTTGCATGTGTTCAACAACACGATCCCTTACATATATATATATATATATATATATATATATATATATATATATATATATATATATATATATATATATATATATATATATATATATATATATATATATATATATATATATACCTACGTACGTACGTACATATCCCAATTAGTTACCGGACACATCATCTGGAAAAGATCCATTTCCGGACATTTCATTCTGGACGGTACATTTCTCATCTATCAGACGCGAAACCACACGCAATCGTACCGTGTTTTCTCGTGGTTATTGTGCAGCCAACCAGTTTAAACTGTTTTGTTCGTTAAACCCTTTCACTGAGATTTTTTCGTAGCGGGCAGACATCATTTCTGCCCCCCCCCCCAGTCAAATAGCAGCACGTGAAATTTAATGCGATGCGGCGGGAAAGTAAATCCAACAACATCATGTTTTACTCACCCCCCCCCAGATCCCTCCCCCCTGCCCGCCCCCCCCCCCCCCCCGTCTTCCGTCCTCGCTGATGCAAGCAGACAAAAAGCCAAATTTACACCGGCGCAGTAACGACAATATTCAACAATACCCCCCTCGTCCACCCCCCCCCCCCTCCCACCCGACCCTTCTTCCGATGTCTGTCCTGGGCCGCTGCGGCTCGAGACAACGGGGTTGTCAGCTCCCTAAATGAAATTAATCCTGCTTCGATCTACTTAAAATAACGGCTTGCCAAAGGCTTCCTTATTTCTAAGTATCTAAGGTTAATGATCACCCATTAAGACAAACTGAGGGTTTTCCAACGTCATCGTCGTGACACGATCTGCGATCTGTTTGCAAATAAGAGAAGTGACTGATTACCTGCCTCGCACGCTGATGTTAGACGAATCTATTTTTTTCGGTCACTAAACATATCGGGCTATAACTCGTCATTTACAGTTCCATTATAGCGTGGATTTCTAACGCTATCAAGAGTTACGAGTGACAGGATGACTGTCAGTCGTGCCATGCGTAGGGTATGCGTCTTGCACATGGCGTCCAATTTTAAAGGGTCATTCCATTGTTGCTGTATATCGGATACGGAAAAACGTTCGGCATCATCAAATAAGGCATAGTTAACACCCAGAGGTAAATGAACTGATTGTAACGATATGTGAAGGCGTTCGTAAGATCCACAAGTACACTGTGTGTTATGTGCCAATTTACATATTCTTAACGAAGAAAACAGCAGATCACGTCTTGTTCAACATAACATGAGGACGATTGGGACCATTATTTCAAATAGCTGAAGCAGCGAATCGAACATGTCTAATATGATTAACAATACTTGAAAATTAAGTCCTCTAATGTCATATTTAAACTGACCTACCTTAGTGATGACCGTTTCGCCGTCTATCTTTGATTGCCGGAACTGACCGTTGTCCAATATTTCCTAGGAATAAAAAAGCACATCTGAAATTAACTCCTAAAACAGTCGCTGTTACTATTACCATGTACAAGTAGTACTGTTGGGACTACTGTTATATAATCACCGCTATAGATGCATCACCGTTTAAATGTCATGCAAGAAAAGGCAATACGAAATAGTTCAAGTCGACTGGCAGTATCGCACGCACGACTGGCAGTATCGCTTATCGCACGGACGCAAATCCCGTATGTTGCAGCATTAAAGTGTTCTTAGATTAAAAGTTACGAGTTGCTGAATTTATTGTCGTGAATATGAGAACATTTGCGACCACGTTGAATAGCAAATAACGGTGCAGTTACACCGCACGATCGACGTCCGCGATATTACCAAGATAACTGAAAATTATCGAAGGAAAATGCAAAATACGAACATAGTTTCCAACTAATTATATGCTATTTGACGGACAATAAACGTTGAAGTTACATTATTTGTTTAATCGTTACATTTATTAACATATACACAAATTAAAGGGATTTTCTGGGACACAAAAGGGATTATTTTGTGCCCAAATTAAAATGAAAAGAAATTCTTAGAACATATATATATATATCTTTGTAATGTATACCATTTCTAATTATTATAACTTTTTCGTGTAACCCTGTTAGTGGACCAGCCAAACATTGAAAAGTGGTTTAGAATTATTTTCATCGGCATTGTTTCTTAATAGTGGGCATCCATGCTAGATGAGTCACCCATGGTATGCGGAAAATGACTAGGGTGGATGAAACGCTCGATTTTGAATTTAAAGGTCATTTTGAAGTTCACAAAGTCAACTGGGGTCAAAATGTCGGTTTTTATTTGCTTGATGATTTGATTTACAAATCAGTAAAGAGTTTACGGTTATAACAAATTGGCGGAGATTTAAGGTGTTAAACTTTGCATTTACACAGAGATGTATAGGAAAATTCAACACAAAAATGTGATTATCTCGAAATATTGTTTTCTTGTATGTAAAAGTTGTTTGCATACCCATTATTGCAAAGTTATCCTGTTTTCAAAACCAAACACGTATTGTGTGTATGTCAGTATACATAATATCGTTCCTTGGCATGATTTGGGATTAAATCAAACTTGCCAATATGTAGGGAAAAAATTAAGAAGTGAGGTGACAACCGCAGAATAGAACTGTGCTTCGCAAGTGGCCAACTATGCCATGTTCTATTGATCGATAGTGTTCAAATCAACACAAACAGATTCTTGCTACGTTGATCGTTCGTAAGATAACAAAACCGTGTGCGGTGTTGCCATCCATTATTTTGAATATGAAGGTCATTTTGAAGGTCATAAAACCAACTTCAGTCAAAATATTGGTTTCCATTATTTTACATCTACTTGACCATCTTTGCACACAACCACATATTTTATGATTTACAGATGTATCGTCTGTGTTATAATGTGCTGATTATTGAATTTACACACGAATGTATGGAATAATTGTAACCGCTCGTCAGCAGCAATGGTGTTGAAAGGAAGAAGGCATGGGCTAAAGATTTGGCGTGGGTTTTGTCACGGATCCATGATGACGCAGACAAACGATCAGTTCCAACATGGCGAGCTCTCAATGAAGCAACCAGTATCGTTGATCCCTCCTGTGACAACAGCAGTGATGCTGCCCATTCTACAAGCACCAGCTGATGACAACGATACACTCACTACTGTGATCAATCGCTTTGTGGACATTTCAAACCACACAGGCCAGAAACATACCATTATCACAGCTGACCAGCCCTTGTACAGTAGAGGCAAGGAGATCGTATGGGCGAATCCCAAATTTGAGAATGTCATCTTTCTCTTGGGAGGACTGCATGTGTGCTTCAACTTTCTAAAAGCAATTGGCCAACATATGGAATGCGCTGAGCTGGGTGACCTGTGGACAGAATCCGATGTGTATGCAGCGAACACCACTGAGACCATGCTGAACGACAGCCTACTACCGTGGTGAGAGGGGACACCAACTACCATATGAAGCTCTGTGGCACATCAAATGGCAAATGTTTGAAACATGGCTATCCAAACATGGTCATGAAGATGAAGTGAATGTTGCAAAACCTGCCCAAAATGTGGTCAAATTGTTCCAGACGAAATGTGGCTACCACACAGTAGGACCACTCTGCGGTGCGGTGGAGCAACTGTAAAATATCCTGGAGAAGAGTGAGAATGTTCAAGGTCTCCTCACGAAGTTTGCTAAGACACACTGTGACAATCCGAACTTCAGGATGTGGTCTAAGTACATGAACATGGTGGAGATTCTGGTGGACTTAATCAGAGCTGAGAGGGATGGTAACTGGACTCTCCATCTAGAAGCGTTTGCTGCAATGTTGCCATGGCTCACAATCTATGACCACACAAACTATGCCCGATGGGGACCTGTGTATCTTGCGGATATGAAACTGCTTGAAATGACAGCACCAGAGGTCTACGCAGAGTTCATGCAGGGGAATTTCGTTGTGAAGAGAACCAAAAGAGAGATTCAACCAAGTTCCCGCTGACCAGGCAACTGAGTGGATAAACAAAACATGCAAGATGCATCATAGGCATTACAAGAAATGACCAAACTAGTGACAAGTTTTGTGTCACCTGGGCCGAACGCTCACGAATCTCCCAGGGCACGCGATACCTCTTCAACCTGGAAGATGAGGAGGAAGAGACCACTTTCACCCGCAATGACAGCCTTCCTTCCCTGATGAGAACAAGGCCGATCTCGCCAGGTTCTTGTCCGATATAATCGTGACAAAGGGTACTGATCTACCACAACAATGTGAGCTTGTAACAGGAGGCGAATTCTCTTGTGCTACACATGTGAGGTCAACAAGGAGGAGTGAAGTCAAACTTCAAGGAAACCATGAAGAGACGGACACCAGGCTGGTACTCCATTCGTGTGAGGCACTCAACCAGGGATACAAAAGAGTGTTGGTCATCTGCAGAGATGCGGATGTCATGCTGCTTCTAGTCCACTTTATACCAACACAAACAGCAGACGTGTGGATGATCTCTGGAACAGGAAAGAAGAGGAAATGCTATCCAATACATGCACTGTCTGAGAGACTTGCAAAACCTCTTAGGGATAACCTGCTGGGCTTCCACGCGTTCACAGGTTGTGACACAACGTCAGCGTTTAGTGGCCATGGCAAGCGGTCTTGCTGGAAAACTTTTCTGAATCATCCACATCTCGTGCAGGGGATAGGTCGTGATGGAGAACTCGCACCAACTGAACAATTTGTATGTCACCTGTAGGGCACACCTGAGCAACAAACCGTCGACAATGCCAGACTCCAACTCTTCTGTAAGGGCAACCTTGGTCTGAAGATGTTACCCCCAACCAGAGAGGCAGAGACGCCCTGGAACTTCACACCGCACGCGCCAACTATCAAACAAAGATCTGGCTGCAGGCAGACCAGGAGCATATAGACATCCCTTCTCCCACCGACATATCTGCATGGATGATGGAGTCAGACTGCTTGAAAGCTGTATGGACAAGACTGCCTCCTATTCCAGATGCCTGTCTAAAGCTGGTCACTTGTGGATGCAAGGCTAAGTGCAGAACGGTCCGATGTTGTTGCTTCAAAACGAACCTCAGCTGCACGTATGCGTGCGGTTGTGATGGGGTGGACTGCTGCAACGCAGCTGGCCAATAGACATGGGAGGAAGTGAATGTGACACGTTACTGGACATCATAGTGCATATGGGAACATTAGAATAAAACGACCAAGTGTTCAACACAGTTCTTAATTAGAAAACGTGTTTTTGAGAAAAACGTACTTTTGTGTTTCGTTATCCTATACTTTAACATTATAAAGTGAATATTTACTTGTCAATTACACTGGTTAGATGCATGTATGTGAACATAAAAATCATTTCATTGGATAGATCTATTGATTGTGGTCCAAATTAATGCAAATTTGTTTTTTTACAATTTTGACCTTACTCGTGCTTGAAAATGACCTTCAAATTCAAAATCAAGGGTGGCATCCACCCACACATTTTCCTACATGCTATGAGTGATCTATCTACCATAGTTTCATGCTATTAACAAAAAATGCCGATGAAAGTTTTATATCACATATTGGCTGGTCCACTATGTGCATTCCTGCAATTATAATTATGTTTTAGTAATCACTAATAACCCTAATAATACATCGAAAACATCATTTTCGTGTCCCGCATACTCGGAGTTTCTAGTTATATATATATATATATATATATATATATATATATATATATATATATATATATATATATATACATATAATATGCATGATTCACGCATGGTTTCGACAGTGAGTGTTTATGTATGGTCAAAGAAGACGTTAACCTTTGACATACGCGTACATAAACAACACTCAAAACGAGGTGGGACGACATCCTGGTCCAGATATAGCCTATCTCCCAGACTGGCAAGTTGCGGGTCTAAATGGTAACCTTTAACATGTACGAGTCGCGCGCAATATGCATCAACCGATGACAAACCAAAGTATTGAGGTTCCAGACCGTCACACCGCGACACATAGCCAAAATTGTGGACTACAGTTTCAGCAAAGACGAAATTTAGAAACGGGTGATTTATAGTGAGACACTGATTTGCATCAACCACGTTCTATGCGGTTGTTCATCTGTCACGAATAAGCAAATATTTTATTTAAATAATAAATTCACCAAAACATCTAAAGCGGAATGCCACAATATAACTGTTTACGTGTAATGTTGATTTACTGTAGATGCATGAATTTACTGGTAGAACATATTATACCTGCATTCTGGGAAGACCTATGATGTCTTCGGCGAATCTGTGTAGTTTCTTGCTAAGAAATATGCCATTCATTGAGACATCGCGGGCCGTAAGTGGAGTGACGGTTAATACGGAGATAACCAACACCCACACCACCATCCAGCCTGAAAGTAGGAGCACATTACATGTACATTTACTAGCAAACACACCGTCTTTCACAAGCACAGGCACAGAGTTTTGATTTTTTAAACACGAACAAACACAGATGGTGAGTACTAGAAACAAATGTGTTTTTCTTTTTATCCCAAGAGTGTTCGCACCCGTGGGAACAATTGCAGAAAATACTTTCGTCTACAATTTGGCATAAACCGTGACCCCGTAAGAATCGTAGGCAAAGGCGGATTTCGAAAGACAGGCATCGCATATCTTCTGAAGAGTGGTAGGATAACTTAGTAAAAAGTATGTTCGAGTTAAAACTTGGGAGGAAAACGTAAGATATACTATATATATATATATATATATATATATATATATATATATATATATATATATATATATATATATATATATATATATATATATATATATATATATATATATATATATATATATAAAACAGACCAGTATGCTATCACACACGGCCAATGTGAACCATGTAACAGACCAGTATGTTATCACACACGGTCAATGTGATATATGCGATTCATGCATTACCATTAGAACTATCATTGTGCATATAGTTATGTTTACGCACTAACAGCTGCTTGTTCATCAGAATTGAACACAATGTGTATGTCTACGACACCAAGCCGGTCATGCTGTTGGTATTTGTGCCAATATAGTCAGTCGTATATCAAACTACATATCAGGAACCAGGAAGTGTTGCGCAATGTTTGGAGTTGTTTTATACCTTTTGTGCCTGCCTTCCTGCCTCCTTATGCGCATAAAAATGCCACATTCATATATTACCACGCTAACACTAGAGCTCTTGAAGTGCATGTTATCCGAGGCACCAGCGTCCATTAGCCTCTGATATATGCAGCTTGAATAAGTTAATGTTACAGTTGTGTTTTTATTTTAAAAAATCGAGCTGTGGTCAATAATCCACATGTCGGTTAACCCATTCACTTTCGTGTGCACTTATCTAAATAGTATTATAATTTCAGGACCATATAACTACGCGACAAACAAAACCTCCTTTCTTCGCTTTTCTGCGGCGTAACCTGGTTTTGTGTGCAGTTTGTAAACACTACACATTGTGGGCGCGTCTGGCAATAGCCATAGCAATAGCGCCATTCACGGACAAAGAAGGTTCCAATTCCAGATTCTCTGATACGGTCACGGCACAATGTTGAATTGAGAGTGTTACTTTATATACCATGGGCGTGTCCCGGGGTACGGGTTGTACGTTCCCTTTAGCTCATCGAAATGCGTCTCTAAGAGATGTTTTGCAAGGTTCACAAATTGTGAACGTGAAAGATAAGTTATTATACAACTGATTATCAAGTTGTTTGGGTGCACAAAGCGCTTCTCACATTACTCATTGGCAGGTCTGTTAAATCGAACAGCGTCTCGACTAATCTAGGAAGAATTCAGCCACGCTGTGTACATTTGCGAAGACTGTTCGTACACAAATATCATACACATAGCTGAGTGAACTGGAACAACGGTGAGTGAAAGAAATGTTCCCAAACGTGTGTTCTACACGGCAGCAATTGGTCCGAACCCAGGTCATCAAGATGGAGAGGGTGCTACAGGGCCCCAGCGAAACTCCACCTACCCACTTTTCAGATGAACCGTCAGTGGGGAGTGGACGTGTGCTGAAGATCTGGCGGCAGTGCACGTTTTTACAATTTCCAGAAAAGTTGCAACAGGAGGTATTGTTCCCCAAACTATTTTCTCTAATTCCGCTTCTGACTACAGCAGGCTTGGTGCTATATGGTCGTGTAGTTAGTGTGAATATTTCTTGACGCACGCACGTACATACGTACAAGCACGTACGCGCGCACGCAAGTATATAAACACATTCCCATGCACGCATGTGCACAGACAGGCACAAACAAACACACACACACACACACACACACACACACACACACACACACACACACACACACACACAAACATACATACTCACATACACACATACTCACTCACATACACACAGAGACATACACGCTCTCGCACACGCACGCACGCACGCACACGCTCGCACACACACACAAACACACAAACACACACACACACACACACACACACACACACACACACACACACACACACACATACACACACACACACACACACACACACACACACACACACACACACACATACACACACACACACACATATATATATATATATATATATAACGGCGTGTTTGAATACAACGTTGTCGGCCATGTGTCAAGTGCGCGTGGCTGGACTGGTTTTTGGGTGTATGTCTGTATTTAATTATTGTCTATATATATATATATATATATATATATATATATATATATATATATATATATATATATATATATATATAGACAATAATTAAATACAGACATACACCCAAAAACCAGTCCAGCCACGCGCACTTGACACATGGCCGACAACGTTGTATTCAAACACGCCGTTATAGCGGGTCTATCAATCCTCCCACGGTGACTCACTCGCTGTGACAGCTGCTGCGGCCGTTCCACGGTAGTTACGACGTACGGTGTTTACGGAGATGGGTCAAGCGGTGAATGCTAACCGAAAACTACCCGACGAAACCATGTCGTGTTACTTTCGTCACGACACGCTAACTGACATACAGACTTATGATTAGTACTCACCAGTGGCAAGGATCTGTAGCCACACACTCATGTCGCCATGTCAGCTGCGCAGACGTACTCAACACGGATGCGTCAGCGTTGCCACTGAGCGCGCAAGGTGTGCCCGTGCTCTATCTATAACTGGCCGGTCGACACGCGTGGCTGAACATCGCACCGCACCACACCACGCGCGGCCACGCGTAAACATTACTGATGACTGTACATTATTGCCGCCGCTGCAATGTGCTCATCGCAGCGCGGGAGAAACAATGCTGTCTGTTTGAACAGGACTGGTCGATGATGTCATTTAACATCGTCGTTGTGAGTGTAATATACACTATTAACACATTTATGTTTGGGATAGTGTTTCGGTTTATGGTTATATTAATGCATCGCACACATCGCATCACCTAGCGTATAGCCTACAGGTTGTAACGTATCACACGTGGTTGTAAAATGGGGTAGCGGAGAGGTCATGGGTCACAATTAACAAAGAAAATACTGAGTTTTCAAATCTCACATCGAAAAACACAATTTCTTTTTTGACGAAGAAAGCATTATTGTGGCTACCATACTCCACAAATGTCATGAAAAAATTGATACCTCAGGCTCAATCACCGCTCACAAGGAATATATATTTTTTAGTCACGCTTCCCGCTGTTGCACCTTATCACCAATCAGAGGGATAACAAGAGTGTTCACGTTTCACGAGGAAATCATTTTGCAAATCACAGATCACGAAAATACCCCTGGCACCCCACGTAATGTAAGTTTAGGTTTACAATCAACCATGCACTTGAAATGGTGCAATTACCCGGAAAATTTAGTGTCGTGTCATGCTCGAGTGATTTTCCATCAAACACGATCCGGCGGATGTGGACTGGTTCTTAAATTACTGTCGATTTAGTCGCGTCGTCATTGCCTTTTTTAATTAGACGTGTTTCTACGTTACATACACCTATCACGTAACACCTAAGAAGATGCTTTTAACCGTCTACAAACTTACAATGTACGTATTTGATAACGGATGCGATTCTAGTCTATCCGGTATCAGCCAATCTGTCAGAGGAACCATCATATGCCTACCGCTGTATCTGACCAGCAAATGACCTATACGTTACGGCCATAACGATCCGTAGCGCTAACAAAACCCTTGGCATATACATGGTCTAGATGCACCCAGCCTAGCAAACTATCCCTGGCAAATCCCATAAGAGGGATTTTAGTCGAATTGAACTGGAGCTGGAACATCTTTACTTGACAGAAGCAAGTATATAATATATAAGCAAAAACAATGTCAATACAATTATGTCGGCAGACTCTCAGTAGTGCTAGTACAAAAGCCGCTGACGTGCGAGCCACCTAATTTAGTACGTTGTCAACTGTGACGCTTGACTGGCATGACGTGACCGGAGGCCGACCACACTCCTCGTGGACGATTTCATTAGATGGCGTTAAGAGGAATGTTTGAAAGGGACGTGTCAGTAGAGACGATCTGGTACTGCCATAATCAGCCGCAGTGACCCCTGGCGCACCAGGATGGTTGCAACTGACTAAAATAAGTAAGAACTTCACAAGTATTTTTTGATTTGGTAACTGACACCATGAAAGACCCCCGTAGCGTGAACGGTCTTTCCATAGACTGTCGGCGTCATTTAGTGTCTATTTGTAGTCTCTGCTCAGCACTGATTTCCAAACGTCCACATCCAGGATATGGTGGGTTTTTGTTAATTCAATAGCTGTTTACCGCCCGCCTTTCCTTATCCTGTTTTGGCTAGGGTTGTTAGTATATTGACGTATGTCCAAGCTAATGTTCTACTCAGAGCTGAGCCATGGGCAACGTATTTAAGGCGGACAGCTTAAATGTTACAAAGACGTCCTCAAATCCGTAGAAAAGCAGTAGCATTAATCAGAACACCTGGCGATTCATGTGCAAACTGATGGTCAGTTACTCAAAGCGGCACAAAGACAGTTGGCAGTCTAGATGACGTTGGGAAAGCCCCTATGGAATGCCTGAAAATATCTTGGATGAAGACGTCGTTTACTATGTAGGCCTGCCTTGTATATGGAGATTTCTAAAGAACAGACGACAGTTGGGATCCGCCAGAGCAGCAGAGGTGTCTTTCAAATAGATGAGTGTCAGAGAATTCCGCTACACGGCTCATTCAGGGAATCGTTGGTAAAGACGACGGTGCGCATTCATGCAGAACGGTATCTCCACGTGAGGTAATGTCTGAATAAAGACCGCACGGGGTTTTCCTTCATTACTGTGTTCAAGAAACTACTCAAGCGAAACGAGTTAATGTGGTTCGTCTAATGTCACCACGACCCCACTAAAGGATATTTTGTGAGTATGCCTGTGGCTGTGTTGTCGTGTACAGCTCAAACAAATGAAAGTATCACTGTAAGAATCTTCTATAGAGCTGTCGTACAATGTTGCCGCAGTCAACATGGGTGTTTCATTTGCACTTTGGCCTATATTTTTTAACGTTGACTAACCGAACCTGCAAATAATTATAGGTGTGGAACTGGACAGTAATACTGTAGTAGACATCCAAAGTCACACACCCAGTCTCACACACACACGCGCACGCACGCACGCACGCACGCACGCACGCACGCATTATTATGAATTACAAAAAGAAAGTTGTTTACATCAGTATTTAATTGTAACGCATTTCATAGCAATGCAGCTTTTGCTGCTTTTATTCGACGTACACAGCTACGCTACGTGTAGTTTTCTTTCACTGCCCAATATTTCTAAGTATATACGTGCATATATTTGCTTAACGACCATTTCAACATTTCAGACAAGGCACAATCACAGGACTCATTCAACTGATTATACACAATGTTACTGTAGATTAAGAAACGTTAATATATAATAAAATATACTGAATATTTTAACCAATTCCCGACCAGTCCATTGTAACGAAAGCCCATTGAAGTTTTCCATTGATATGACCAAACACAGGTTATATGAAGGGTAACTTATTTCTTTGAAGTTCTATCACGGCTGGCGATAATGAATGGATCGGTATCAGGACAGAATTAGCAGACGTCATATACGTAGCCTATATAGGTGTTTCAATCAATAGCAAAATTACATTCATCTGCATTGATATATATATATATATATATATATATATATATATATATATATATATATATATATATATATATATATATATATATAACATAGTAGTAAATAGTAACATATTAGTAAATAGTCATGATAACCCACACAGTGTAATCCAATATTCCACGGTATCGTTGCTATAAAACTCAAATCTGTTTTACACGATTTATATTATTAATGGTATTGATACTATTATTATATATACGTGTATATATTGTGATATAATGACAATGGTATTAGTATTAAAAAAATACGCCGGGGTACATTATGACAATAATAATCACAACCGCAACGATTGCATCACCCGACAATAATATCCATATAACAGTTATTTTTATGACCCACACTTGAAAACAGGTTCCACATTATCTGATAGTCATATGACATGAGGAGAACCAATCATTTATCTGTACTGCCATCATGTGACCAGTTCGGTTGCCTTTTCTGCAAGAAAGCGTTAATTCCCTCTTGTGAGTCCTGTAATCTCAAGTTCCGTAGCATCATCTCTCCTCCAGCGCTGCAGGAAAGAACATAACATGATATCGTCAGCACATCGCTTATGAATGTATACGTGATGAAATCAACCTAATATAACAGCCTCTTTGTTATTCTCTGTTATTTGTAGATTTATATTTGAACCAGCAACACGGACGGACAAGATTGTGAGCGACAAAATAGTTTGTGTGAGACACACTGTGATGAAACGGGAATTCATTTATCTGTGGAATCTACTTGAAAAAGAGACAAGTCACAACACGTGTGTATTTCCATCAGTGTCACATAGCGCGGAAAAACACACCCTCACCAACCAGACAAAGGATAAATTAGCAGCCACACGGAAAGATAGAATGAGGTTTGTTAAACATCGCATATTAGGACAGAACCATAAACATCTGGGTAAGATAGAAGACAAAGGTAATACATTCACAGGTGAGTGATTACCTGGTCAATCAGATAACGGAGGTGAACCTGGGAGGACACATCAGTGGGATATTTTCAATCACCACCCAGAAACCCCACAAAGGGAAATGGTGTAGAGGATGGTTGGCGATATAATGGAGAGGCAAACCAGTTGAGTACTGGAAGGACACCATCTGGCAGAGGATAGCGTAAGTCATACACACGCATTTGGACACTAAAGAACTGGACTGACGATAGGTACACCTGCTGCACACACCTGTAGGCGCTGTCTCTATCCATGGCCACCTGGCGGTAGAAGAATGACTTCCCCATCGCCGTCACAGGGCGACTGTTGCTGGCGATCTTCCTTGCTATGGCCAATGTCTGGACATATACAACACATGTACACTGGAGTGGGACAGCTAGATATGTGTGCTATGTGCTTGTTGTCAATGGCAAAAACACACCTAAATAGAAGACATCAAAATTAAAGACGTTTTGTAATATCTTACAATATTGTTTGATGCAGGAAAACTCTTGAAAGTAAACAATTTTTTTTCTAATACAATACTGACAATTGTCTGAAATCTGGGAAGCATGTTTGACGTAGCCATGGTTATATAAAATAGACTGGTTTATCCAGGTAGTCAGATATGCATCCAAAATTTATTATATTTTAATCAGTCTTGTGCAACCCCCGTCTCTCTCTAAGGCATATAAATACAATCTTAGACATGGGTATTTGTAATATCATGCATGAAGAAGTGATGTTTATTTCTGCCTGTTATGAGGATCCCAGTACACATCATCAGCCAACATTGTCCAATGATAATACAGTGTGTGTGTATATATATATATATATATATATATATATATATATATATATATATATATACATGCCTGTATACATAATATATATATATATATATATATATATATATATATATATATAATTTGTGAATATATATATATATACATGCCTGTATATATATAATATATATATATATATATATATATATATATATATATATATATATATATATATATATATATATATATATATATATATTCACACTTGTAGCAAAGCAACTACTATATGATCAACCATTTTTATATCAAAACATTTCACTGGTACCGATGAATTCAACATGTAACGTTCAAAGAAAGTCTTCACATGTAAAAGAAACATATCGACTTGGATATGAAAACAGGAAATGTTTGATCTGAAGAACTATCCTGAGAAATGTTCAGTAACTATTACATGAAGAGAGAAAAAATTGATTATTTTATATATAAAAGGCACGAATCACGACACACACTAAATAGTAGTGTTCAGTTGTCTGCCTGTCCCTGAACCCATTTGACGACCTGTCTTGTTTAAATGACTCTTGCTCGGCTGCGTAACTTCTCAGAAAAGATAGTCTGGTCACTTAGCTGGGCTTTGAATGTTACCTAAACAAATGCTTCCACCTCTCGGAGCCTGAGTGAGATATCCTGCCACAAAAACAAAACGGCAAATTTGTATTTCTGTTTATTCTTGTGTGAATATAAGAATATTGAATACTTTTAATAGGGTAGTATTATCTTATAAAAGTGTTAACAAAAGTTTTTATTTCATACTTGGCATAAGAACCAATCAGCGTCTCTATCCTATTCTGGGGTAGGGCTGCCTTAGTGGTAACATCAGCAGAGCATGGAGTTTAGAGGTTAAAAAGTGCTGCCACCTCATGGAGTCTGGGTAATCAAGGCTTCATAAAAAGAGAACGCAAGAGAGAACAGATTAGCTGTGCAGAAGGACCAGTCGCCAGACACAAGTACTGCTTTAAACTGTTTGTAAAGGGTCTGTTGTGAAAAATTTCATTGAATAACTAACGTACCTCCTCTTCCAGGCAATCATCCGGAACTACTTTGCTCACGAGTCCATGGACAAGGGCATCTGAAACATAGTAATAATGATTTGATTATGTATACTACAGCATTGTTACACTGCCATTGGGGCACATGTTGCACTGTCATTGGGGCACATGTTGCACTGTCGTTGGAGCACATGTTGCATTGTCATTGGGGCACATGTTGCACTGTCATTGGAGCACATGTTGCATTGTCATTGGGGCACATGTTGCATTGTCACTGGAGCACATGTTCCATTGTCATTGGGACACATGTTGCACTGTCATTGGGGCACATGTTCCATTGTCATTGGGACACATGTTGCACTGTCATTGGGACACATGTTGCATTGTCATTGGGGCACATGTTGCACTGTCATTGGGGCACACGTTGCATTGTCATTGGGGCACATGTTGCATTGTCATTGGGGCACATGTTGCATTGTCATTGGGGCACATGTTGCATTGTCATTGAGGCACATGTTGCATTGTCATTGGGGCACATGTTGCATTGTCATTGGGACACATGTTGCATTGTCATTGGGGCACATGTTACATTGTCATTGGAGCACATGTTGCACTGTCATTGGAGTACATGTTGGATTGTCATTGGGGTACATGTTGCATTGTCATTGGGGCACATGTTGCATTGTCGTTGGGACACATATTGCACTGTTGTTGGAGCACATATTGCAGTGTCATTGGGACACGTGTTGCATTGTCATTGGGGCACATCTTGCACCGTCATTGGGACACATGTTGCACTGTCATTGGAGCACATGTTGCATTTCATTGTGACACATGTTGCACTGTCATTGGAGCACATGTTGCATTGTCATTGGGACACATGTTGCAGTGTCATTGGAACACATGTTGCATTGTCATTGGGGCACATGTTGCACTGTCATTGGGGCACATGTTGCATTGTCATTGGGGCACATGTTGCATTGTCATTGGGGCACATGTTGCATTGTCATTGGGACACATGTTGCAGTGTCATTGGGACACATGTTGCATTGTCATTGGGGCACATGTTGCACTGTCATTGGGGCACATGTTGCATTGTCATTGGGGCACATGTTGCATTTTCATTGGGGCACATGTTGCACTGTCATTGGGGCACATGTTGCATTGTCATTGGGGCACATGTTGCATTGTCATTGGGGCACATGTTGCATTGTTATTGGGGCACATGTTGCATTGTCATTGGGGCACATGTTGCATTGTCATTGGGGCACATGTTGCATTGTCATTGGGGCACATGTTGCATTGTCATTGGGGCACATGTTGTATTGTCATTGGGGCACATGTTGCACTGTCATTGGAGCACATGTTGCATTGTCATTGGGCACATGTTGCATTGTCATTGGGGCACATGTTGCATAGTCATTGGGGCACATGTTGCATTGTTATTGGGACACCTGTTGCAGTGTCATTGGGACACATGTTGCATTGTCATTGGGACACATGTTGCACTGTCATTGGAGCACATGTTGCATTGTCATTGGGGCACATGTTGCATTGTCATTGGAGCACATGTTGCATTGTCATTGGGACACATGTTGCAGTGTCATTGGGACACATGTTGCATTGTCATTGGGGCACATGTTGCATTGTCATTGGGGCACATGTTGCATAGTCATTGGGACACATATTGCATTGTCATTGGGACACATGTTGCATTGCCATTGGGGCACATGTTGCATTGTCATTGGGACACATGTTGCAGTGTCATTGGGACACATGTTGCATTGTCATTGGGGCACATGTTGCACTGTCATTGGGGCACATGTTGCATTGTCATTGGGGCACATGTTGCATTTTCATTGGGGCACATGTTGCACTGTCATTGGGGCACATGTTGCATTGTCATTGGGGCACATGTTGCATTGTTATTGGGGCACATGTTGCATTGTCATTGGGGCACATGTTGCATTGTCATTGGGGCACATGTTGCATTGTCATTGGGGCACATGTTGCATTGTCATTGGGGCACATGTTGCATTGTCATTGGGGCACATGTTGCACTGTCATTGGAGCACATGTTGCATTGTCATTGGGCACATGTTGCATTGTCATTGGGGCACATGTTGCATAGTCATTGGGGCACATGTTGCATTGTTATTGGGACACCTGTTGCAGTGTCATTGGGACACATGTTGCATTGTTATTGGGACACATGTTGCACTGTCATTGGAGCACATGTTGCATTGTCATTGGGGCACATGTTGCATTGTCATTGGAGCACATGTTGCATTGTCATTGGGACACATGTTGCAGTGTCATTGGGACACATGTTGCATTGTCATTGGGGCACATGTTGCATTGTCATTGGAGCACATGTTGCATTGTCATTGGGGCACATGTTGCATTGTCATTGGGGCACATGTTGCATTGTCACTGGGGCACAAGTTGCATAGTCATTTGGGGCAAATGTTGCACTGTCATTGGAGCACATGTTGCATTGTCATTGGGGCACTAGTTGCATAGTCATTGGGGCAAATGTTGCACTGTCATTGGGGCACATGTTGCACTGTCATTGGAGCACATGTTGCATTGTCATTGGGGCACAAGTTGCATAGTCATTGGGGCAAATGTTGCATAGTCATTGGGGCACATGTGCTATGGTCAAATTGGAACATAATTGCTTGAATAAGAGGAGTAATTTAGCATGCTTGCTTCAATATGAAATGTCTTATGATAATAATAATAATACTACTGTTTTTATATAGCGCTAATTCCCGCATGGCGGATCAATGCGCTGTACATGACATAATATAATAGATGTATTAATAAATATAAATGTAAATTATATAAATTAATATAAATCAAATCAAATTTTTGTTTTAAGATATACACTAGTAAACCTTTGTAAGTAAATTATATAAATCAATTTAATATAAATGAAACACTGTTTTAAAGATGTATAGTACTAAACCTCTGTAAATTATATAAATTAATATAAAATTAAAACATTTACTAAATGTGTGTATGTAAATTATCTATCCATTAATCTAAAACATAAACACGGATTAAAACGTGTATAACACTAAAAAGATATTCTAAAGCAGTGTCTGTCATTTCAAAACAATTTGAATTAATTAAAATGTCTAGAGGTCAACCTTTGGCAGAGGATTTGATTAAATGCTGACATGTGGCTCTCGTACAATAAGAACATATTACATCGACACTGTAATTATGGTTGAATTAAAACATACCTTGAGCAGTGATGGGCTGACCCGTGAACAACATCAGCAGAGCAGCTTTCCTGGGAATGGACCGTGCCACTGCAATTCCAGGGGTGTGACAGAACACTCCAATATTCACCCTGGACACATAGTAATCACTAACTAATATGTTTATAAACAAAACAGTAAATTGAAATGCAATTTTCAATAAAAATAAACATCTATAGGAACCATACAAAACAGTACTACTACATAAAATATAATATAAGCAAGGTTAATGACATGAGCTATAATTGTGAACATTTAATTTTCTAAAGTCGCATATTTTCCAGCATATTCCGTCATGCCCTCTCATTCTCCCATTCTCTAACCCTGCTATCTCTCTCTCTCTCTCTTCTCTCTCTCTCTCTCTTCTCTCTCTCTGTCTCTCTCTACGTCCCTCTTACCCTTTTACTCTCTCACTCTGTCTCACTTTCTCTCTATCGCTCTTCTCCATATCTCTTGCCTCTCCATCTTCCTATCCCCCGCCCTCTCTCCATATCTCTCTCCTCTCCATATCCCCCCTCTCTCCATGTCTCTGTCTCTCCTCTCCATCTATCTCCCCTCTCAGTCTCTCTCTCCATTTCTCTCACCCCGGTGTTGCAAACTTGGCACTCTCAGATGCAACAGCAATGTCACAGCTTGCGACAAGTTGACAACCTGCTGCCGTGGCTAAACCTGTAACAAAACAATGATGTATGATCATGCACCCACCAGTTAAGGGAGGTTTTTCCCACTACCCTGAATGAGCTACATCTGGGTGTGCTGATACAGTGTCCTGGGGGATGTCCCTCACCAGTGATGTTACTCTTGCATTGGGCGTGTCCCTTTCATGGTTTTTATAAAAAGGGTCACCATGCGCGGGCTCATGGAAGCCAATCCTCGGGTGTTAATCACGAGCAGGGAGTTGCCTGAGTTATGCTCCTTCAAAAATTGCAATGTATATAAAATATGTGAATCATCGAAAAAGTTAATACTTAATATGTGTCATAAATTAATTAATTTGCTAAATGTAAAACAATTATGTCTCAATGCAAGGCATTGTGGGGTCGCTATGAGGAAGAATTTAGTTAAATGTATGATGTGTATGTTTTTCATATCTTAGAAGCAACAAATTGTTAATAGCAATACAATGATGGGTTACCTCTGATTTCTGCAATAACTGGCACAGGGATATCCTACAGCAGAAATAATTCAAAAGAATTACAAATAATGCACATATTATATTCGGTAGCTTACTATAGCTTATAGCTAACATTACTGTAGCTTATTGTTTGTCAGCATGAGCAAATTTCAATAACAAATAAACTGTTTATTGTCATATTACACCATAGGCAGATACTAATTTATTATAATTTAATATGTGTAATCTGTTATAAGCTACAAGAATAACCTTGAAGTCACCTTGTCCACTCCCTTCCCATGGATTGTAGTTATTGGTAGGAAATTCACCAAAATGGCAGCTGAACCTATGATGTAGTGAATAACCTCATAAGTCACTTTAGTAGCTTTATCTAACATTTGGATTGATTGAATATCTTGAAGGTGGTAATCCAAATTGCAAAAAAGGTTGTTCAATCTTAATTTCACTACAGTATATTTAACTAAGGTATACTTCAAAGGTGCTAATTCAAATTGCTTGCACTCTTTTTCAATCTGAACTTATCTATATAAATTCATCTTGAATGGATATACACTGTAGTCAGTTTAAATGATCCATTGCAGCTGAACACTGCTTCTGTAGAGGAACAATACAAAATGTTGTATGATAATGACTGACAACCACAGGTAGCTAAATAACTCTCAACACACCTGAACAAGCTTCATGACTTCTGTGCACCTCTCAAATACTTTCCTGTGGTAGTCTCTGCCTTCTTCTGTCCTCTGCAGCATGACAGCAGACATATATGACAAGGTGAAATACATGCAACATTTTTTCAACCAACAAAATACAGATAATAATAATAATAATGGCAATTATTTTAGTGCTGGTGTCTGCCACATGGTGGCGCTCATGGCGCTTTTACATCATTGTGTTCATCAGACACGTATAAAACATCATACTAAAACAATACTATTAATGTTAATACAGCAACATTTTAGATACAAAAAATATAACATCATTACTATTCATTATAGTAGTAATAAAAACGGAGACATCATTATCAGTGTAAAGTATAGTTTATAAATACCTGTATGTATATTCAATAGAAAAACAGCTGCTTATAGGAAAATAATTTTTAAATTAGTGTCATAAAATGTATACAGTCAATTCATCCATAACATTCCCAGGAAAGGTCCACATGTATTACTCAAAGTAAGTGCTGTCTTGAAGATACTGATTGTTACGCTGGCTCTGATATTGTTTGGAAACTGTATTCCAGGCCAGTTGTATTGAAGAAATTGTATCCAGTGGACTGATTCCCATATTTCACATCATGACAGTAATGGCAACTGCTAGTCACCCGTTTGCTTCATTTTCTCTTTTTTACCCTTTGTGCATCTTCTCTGTCATCAGTCCTTGATTAAAGTGTTTAAATCAGGTTACGCAATTTTAATTAATGAGCTACAGATCTTCACGAACATATTTAAAACTGCTTCACTGTCGATGCTCATTTTTCTCACACATGTACAATGTGAATAAAACACTACTGGTGGCAAGGTCAACACTTTGTTCCCTGTTAAAGGGATACTCCAGTCAGTGAGAGATTCACAGCATCTACTTGCATATTTATAATATATTGGTTGTGCATAAAGATAGCTAATAAACAATTAATTATAATATAATAGTACCGGAAACACTCCATGTTGGATTCAGGGCGCTGCCATCTTGAGACTTATGTGCCAGTGACGTAAACCGCTTACGTCACTGGCGCATGCATGTTTGAACATCTTATGTCTGTCCAGTGGTACAGTATTTAATGTATCCAGTACATCGCGGATTGCTTACGTCACTATCACAATTATTAGCGAAGATTCTGCCAATGCTTGCCTTTTTCAACAATGCGTCAGTGATGTAAACGATGTGGCTTACGTCACTGGTGCATAAGTCTCAAGATGGCAGCCCCCTGAATGTAAGATAACATGTTTTTATAACATTAAACTATAACTAATTGTTTATTAACGATCTTTGTGCACAGTTGCTAGGTACAACCAATATAGTAATAATAGTATACATATTTAAGTTAATACTGTGAACCTCTCACTGACTGGAGTATCCCTGTTAAGTCAACTCAACAACCTCCTGCTGTGAGATGCTGGTGTGCTAGGTCTCCTAAGTGCTTGTGCTCATTTGCAACACTACCACACCATCAACTCACCAATTCCTTCAGATCATGACCAGCACTGAAAACAGCTCCTGAACTTCGAAGCACTATCACCATCAAGTCCTGGCTGTCGACGTCTCGTGCGATGGCCTCTTTCAGCGACTCTAGCATCGACAGAGAGAGAGCGTTCCTGAAACAGACGTAGGAGGGATTTGGTGCATTTTCGCCTGCGACTGCAGATTCCCCGCTATAACTTGTTATGCTTCAAAAAACCTCAAGACACCCAACTACGCCACCCTTACTTACTCACTAACCTAGGATTGTCTGCTTGCAGGGGTGTATAGGCCATCAACCATTGTTCTCAACTGTTCCTTGTTTGATGCCATTTTCTGGGTTTCTCTGCTACTGTACCCTGACTACTTTCCTTCACTTTCAGTACCTCTCTGCCAGGTGTTTCGCATCCTTTCTCTTCTTCCCTTCTCTGGGAGTTTCCACGTGCCACCTTGTTGGATGATGTGTCTCCTTAGTATGTCATCTATGTATCTCCATTTTTCTTCTTTATGTTTTATTTTATAGTTGATTTGTTCGTTCACATAGTGTTTGGGTACTTTGTCTGACCACTTCAGGTGGTGGATTCTGCACAGGCATTTGCTGAAGAAAGACTGCACCACCTTTGGGTCTCCCAGACTCACAAACCCCAAACTGCACCATAGTTGAGACCTTCATCTACATTCTCTTAGAGGTTCCCAAAAAGCTATTTAAATTTGCACCCCAGCATGAGCCAAAGAAATACGACTTGCATGTGTCTCCATGTCTTATGATAATAATACTAATAAACTTCTATTACCCCCAAATCCGTATAAAACAAGCTCAAAGGTGCATCAACATATAACAGTTGATCAGTTATTAAATTATTGGCAAGCCTTGGTTGTAATCTCACCTTTTCTTTATGTTATTCAAAATGACTGTACGAATTCCACCTTCCTCTACACATCGAACCAGTGGCTCCTGCTGGCCTGCACTGACGGCTTGACGTAAACACTGGCCTGTGAAGACACTCCGCTGCACGATCACGTCAACTCGGGACAGCTGCCAGTGGAAATACACAAATAACATGTTGTATTTACACCGACCGCACATTTTCTTCATTGTCTTCTAATAATAACATTCCATTTTGTCGTCTATGAATTTTTAAATGAAGTTCAGTATCATTTCGTCTGGTCATTCCACCTCATCAAACAGAAACTTGTCAAACAGAAACGTGCTAACAACACCAACCACACACCTCAAGTTTTTTCAGATTGTCTCTATTCTTTGGGACAATCGGTCCCAGTCAGACAGTGTAACAATTCAGTGCCATTTAATTAACGGAAGCCTTTAATTAAAGTAAGCAGCAATTAGCTATAAAACACACTTTTTGGTTTTTTCACAATTTGTTTTGATAGAGTGCCCTGAACAGAGTTAAGCCTTAAGGACAGAATAAAATGTTGTATAATAATTGTAATTATTATTAAACTATTGTAGTAGATTATCTTATTCAGGAGTGAATGTGCAGTATGTCTCTGGTACTCTGCCTAAGCTAGGCCGGTCTAGCGCTAGGCTAAAGCCTAAAGTTAAACTTAGTTAATTAGGAATTTAGGTATTACATGATTACATCCGTTATCTGATAGCACCCGCTTTCGCGGATAAATTGATTTCCATAACTTATTTGTTAATGAGTACAGAGAGCTTGAGCAGTTAGCTCAACTAAAGGTTTGAAAGCAACGCTTAAATTAATTTTTAATTGTGACTTAAACTTTGAAGTTGAAGGAGCCAAGGCCCAAGGCCAAGCCCAAGACAAGTGTCGCGAGTCAGTACACCCGCGAGTCAGTTACAGTACTTATACTGGGCGATGATATGGGAGTCAATCATAAATGCGTATACTAACGACGACATGCTATAACTTATGTACAGTACAATGCACGAATAAATGTTTAATCACTGAGTAACTGATTTACTCACAGTCGACAACGAACGTGAAAAGAATGGCCAACGTGTACTTTTAAGAGCAATCATGTTTATTGACATCGCTTACAGAGCCACCTAGCGATTAAAGCGAAGGTGACTGGAAATGGATTTGCATACCCTCGATTACCCAGGCGCCGTGAGGTGGCGGCACTTTTAGGGCCTGTAAACCAAATCGTGATAGTGTAAAATTACATTATAATAATATAAGAATGAAAATGGTCGAAGTTATTGAATAGTAACAGTATATGTGCAAGATGTAGTGTTTGGAATAGGAACACCAGCAGTGTGTAAACCTGCCACACAACACAGAAACGTCATCTCCATAAAATATGCAAGTAAACAGAATGGTAATTCAAATTAACAACTGTCAATGGTAGCCTACATGGTCTGAAGAAAACATACAGGTTCGCGTTTTCTTGATTGGGCTAGTTATCTAATGTAAACAACAACTCAATATATATATATAAAATAGCTACTATTAACAAGTAAGTCATGCTCTTTCTAGTTAACCACCATCTTATTTGCAACTTTCAGTAAACTCTTCAACTTCAGATCGTCTGTTCCCAAGAACTTTTCCTTCCCAAAGCATGTATATAGTCAACTTTATTTTCTCTGTAGCTGTACCAAAACCTGGAACGTCCTATTAGTAAAACATAATCTGACACCACAGCTACACTTCGCGAAGAATCGCGAAAACTTGATTGAAATCGTATGTCTACCCTAAAACATTGGCTGTCATTTAATTTAATGATGTCTCTATAGTAATTGCACGTTCTCGTTAATAATAAATACCTAATCAATAGTGTGCCTCTGAGATGAGAAAATAGTAATAAAATAAGCTAACTGATTGAGATGCCATTATATTGGTTTCTTTTTTATCACTGGATGAAAGTGATTTCTACCTCGGTCTGACAAAAGGAATCTGTGTCTCGCATTAATTGATTCCCAAATAGTTCCCCACTTATAGTAAACTTCCTTTGCTATCTAAGAGTGGCGCCACATGGTGGGCTGCAGACCAATTAACGTCTCGTCGTACAGCCACCGTATTTCTTAGTGTAGACATGCAGGAGATATTGCAAGCAACTATGTTGCACGCAACATAGTTCGACCTTGACCTTTCTCAAACGCCTCGTTGTTTGCAATCGTTCTGCACACTGTAATCCCGCATTAAGTGACCGAACTGTCTTCTCGGCGAAGTTCCGCAGTCAAATTTAGTGTTGAGTACTTTTAACAGTATAGTATTATGTTATAAAAGTATATCCATGTTTTAGTTTTTACTTTACAGTTGGCCTGATAGACAATCAGTGGCTCTAACCTGTTTTAGAGTAACGTCGCCCTGGTGGCAACATTGGCAGAGCTGGCAGGCGGATGTGAGGGGCAAACACGTGCTGCCACCTCTCGGAGCCTTGGTAATCTAGGCTTATAATGATAGTTCTTCAGTATATATAAAGGATATCAATATTGTTAACACAGTGAACAAGATGCAAGAAGTTAATACGACGACAAACAATAAAAAACGACGGGGCATTCACTGTACAAATGATTACGCAAACAGTAGTTTGAAACTGTTTAATTCATTATGATATTATGCTAAGTTGTTAACATATATGCATAGTCGCAAATAAACCGGAACCATTAGACAATTCGGTTTATATGTGGTGCTACATTTGTCAATATATATGGAGTTCTTTCGAAAAGAAAGCGTGTTAAATTTCTCAATCCACCCACACCTTCAATATCTTAGGTCGTTCCCGCTCTTTTTGCATAGATATTTGCTTTATCCAAATGAAATATTATTAAGAGTGTCGTACGCTGAATGAATAAATGCACGAATAAATTAATAAATTAATAAATTAATACATGAATGGATGAATGGATGAAAGGATGAGTGGATGAGTGGATGAGTGGACGAGTGAGTGAGTGAGTGAATGACTAAAAGAATGAATGAATGCATGGATGAATGGATGAGTGGATAACTGAGTGAGGGAGTGAATGAGTGAAGGGGTGAATGAAAGAAAGAAAGAAAGAATGAATGAATGAATGAATTAATTAATTAATTAATTAATTAATTAATGAACGGGTGGGTGGGTGGGTGGGTGGGTGGGTGGTTCGTTGGGTGAGTGTATGAACGAATGAAAGCTGACGGTTTTCCCAAATGTTTCTACAACAAAATGAAGCGAAGAGAGGAACAGAAAACATACGAAATCAGTTGGACCATCCACTTTTATTTGTAAACGTGAAAACAATGCAATGCACTATTTGAACTACGATTCACTCCTATTGATAAAGTTCGCTATGTTATTCCCTTGTCAGTATACTAAGAACCTATATAATTACTGCAAAGCTATTTGCAAATTCGATGTTGCCAGACGTTAACAAAAAGCACACATTAGTGTGGCACCTCTTCTGCGTACCTCGACTATTGATTAATTGTCCTTTTTTGCCATGATTGAATCGGAAATTACTCCGCAACGATAGCCGTGCAGATCTTCGACGGTGTCCTTCAGAAAGTAGATACACACGGAGCACAGACCTCGGCCTGTGCGACCGGCACTAGCAGATCCGTGGATGTAGTCGACAACCCGATTCAGACCCATGTACATTGTGTCGAAGGCGAAGAGACCTGTTTCTTGTCTGTAGTAGTTGTAGCCTTCGTAGTTGGTGGCGTACATCTGCATCCTTGACAGGCGAATCAACATGGCCGTCTTGACCGAGTGTGATGACGTTATGAGGGTAGATCCTGCGAAGTCGCTACGATACACGTATAGTTTGTCGCTGTACATGCTGTGGATCTCGGCGTCGTATGTAGTTGTGCTACAGTCACCAGCTGTAAACATACATGTCATATTGCAACGAGAAGTGAAATATTTTACAGGTTCATGTAAAATGCATTCGATTCTGGGCGATATTTTGGCTAGAACAAAAGAAAAAAAAAATATATATATATATAAAAACACGCGTAAACACACATACTCATGGAAGAACGACATAAACACACAACACACAAACAAACAAACAAACAAACAGACAAACACAGACAGCACTAGTGCGCACAATTTGTATAAGTTATGCGGAAAACATTGTGAAATGATGTTCCCTGTTTTCTAAGTTTCGTCTTAAATCCAGCATTGTTATTTCGACATAAAACACGATGTTCACATACATAATACGTTTAGATCAGATACGTTCATGTCGGTTTTGGATATCATTTAGGGCCTAATTTTACCTGTTTGTCAAATATATCTTACCAAAGTATCATCAATATTATTATTGTTTTGGCTACATATTCGATACCTGCACATATCGTCATAAAATTGGACATGTCCCGCTATGGTGGTGTTGTTTGTATTTGCTAACATGTACACCGCTCAAAAGACAGATTTCGATTATATGGGAACATAAGACAAATAACAAAATGCCAGTAATTTCAGTGAAATGTTTTTCTTTAATAACACAATACAAGATTTAACAAGATTGCCACCTAGAGAGATATATACAGCAGTCTTACCCCAGCCGTTGTTGGTAGGAGAGTCTCCAATGTTGAATGACCACATATTCGATTCCTCGAACGCCATATGGAAGGACACAGACTTGGCCCAGCACGGAGGTGTGATCTTCAACACCCCATGCAGGTTGCATCGTCCGCCGTTCGAGGTCGGCTTCTTGGTCCACTCCACGTCGTCCGTGTTGCCCGGCAGAACGGACGTCTTGCCCGTCGTTAGGTCGACACAATATGCCTCCGACGGTCCACTATGCAGAGCTGTAAATGTGGCAATAATCTACGTATAATTTGATGTGGAACGTATCCCTATTCCCAAATAGTTCACACTCATATTATACTTCTTTTGCTACCTAAGAGTGGCGCAATTAGCGTCTCGTCGCAACAACCGTATTTCTTAGTGTAGACATGCAGGAGATATTGCATGCAACCATGTTGCACGCAACATAGTTCGACCTTGACCTTTCTCAAACGCCTCGCTGTTTGCAATCATTCTGCATAGTGTAATCCCCCACTTTTACGAGCTACATACACTGTCGATCACTCAAAACTTTGGCCCGCTTCCTCATTTGAATGCCTCGACCTACAATTACGTTGTCCAAGGGTCTCTTCCACACTACGACTGTTCGTCATCTACCGACCGCCATCATCCAGTCGCAACTCCCAGCCGTTCGCCACCTTCCTTACCGAGTTTCGGAATGCGTCGGAACGAAGTCCGGCATCATCATCGTCGGCGATTTCAACGTACGGTACGGCGACGACAGTGATCCGCACGCAAGAGCTCTTCGCGACGTCCTGTCTGACGCCAACTTAAGACAGAACGTTACAGATGCAACACACAACCGCGGAAATGTACTTGATCTCGTAATTACTGCTTCCTCCTCATCACTGGTTACAGGAGTATCTGTTGACAATCTTGTCACCGATCATTTTGCTGTTATTTGTGATCTTGCCACCACCAAGCCCCGCCCGCCTCGAAAGACAATAACGTACCGCAGATATGCGGCGATTGACAACTCCAGCTTCACGACAGATCTCAGTGAGTGTAATGTCAACACACAACCTCTCGGTTATGTGTGCAGCCTTTATGATCAGTATTGTTCCGAGCTGTCGTGCCTTATCGATCACCATGCACCACTTGTGCAGCGTACGGTAAACGAACGACCACACACTTCTTGGTGGTGTAGGAAACTCGATGACATGAAACGTCGGGTCCGTCTGTCTGAGCGCAAATGGCGCCAAAACAGAACCGACAACTACCGTAATTATTACATTGAGTTGCGTGATCAATACTGCAGAACGCGGGCTTCAACTAAAGCCGCATTTTACAGTAAAGTGATTGAAATTGCCTCGAACGACACTTGAGCAATGTTTCGCATTACGAAGCGCTTGCTTGGCCGAAAATGCGGAAACACTCTACCGAATGAGATTGGTGGCCCTGCTATTCTTGCCGATCGTTTCGCGAGTCACTTCACCGACAAGATCGACTCGATCCGCTGCCAAATCCTGATGCCATCAGCGAACGTCTATAACGCGCATGCACGTGTTATTTTGTCGCCACTGCTGGCGTTTCAGCCGGCTTCGCTCGAAGAAGTAACGTCACTTATTTAAAATGGCAAGATAAAGACGTCCAATATCGATCCACTGCCTTCCGCTATCCTGAAAGCTAATACCTCCATTTTGGCGCCGATTCTCAGGAGTATCATCAACCTATCTTACGAATCATCCACTGTTCCGGCAAGTATGAAACACGCTGTCATCACGCCTCTTCTTAAACGCTCAGGTCTTTCCGCCGACGACTACTCCAGCTACCGACCTATCTCTAACCTTCCTTATGCATCCAAATTACTCGAACGTCACGTCTCCGCTCAACTGCGTCTACATCTGCAAAGCAACGACCTCGAAGATCCATTTCAGAGTGCCTACCGCCGGGCACACAGTGTCGAAACCGCGATTGTGTGCATTCAAGACGACATTTTAAGATCTCTGGATATGCATAAGCACGTAGTACTTGTACTGCTGGACCTCAGCGCTGCGTTATACACTATCGACCATGACATACTGTTAATAGATCTACACCGAATCGGGGTACGAGGCGACGCACTCTGCTGGCTCGCATCGTATCTTACCGACCGCACACAATGCGTCAGTGTCGACGGTCACTCGTCTCACAGAACCCGACTGCGACACGGAGTTTCACAGGGCAGTGTGTTGGGCCCTCTACTTTTCACTGTTTACTGCGCTGGCCTGTCATATATCTTCGAAACGCACGGTGTTCGTTACCATGTGTACGCTGACGACACACAACTCTATGTTGACTTTCCACCTAACGATTCGGCGTCTGCAGCCGACCAGATATCCCGGTGTGTCATCGACGTGAAAGCTTGGCTAGCGACGCGCTACCTACTTTTGAACGAAGCAAAAACAGAGACAATTCTCTTTACCACACCGAACTACCGCACTCCGCAGCCACGTCCTCTTGTCATCGACATATGTGGACGCAACGTTACCACTTCAGCCAGCATTCGCGCCCTTGGCGTGCACTTCGATTCAACTTTGTCGATGACCGCACACGTAAGCCGTACCTGCCGGACTGCCTACGCCCAACTTCGTTGAATAGCGCAAATACGATCTGCGCTAACTCTTCGAGCATGCAAGACATTTGTTCATGCGTTAGTCGCGTCGCGACTTGATTTTGGTAATGCTGCCCTGTACGGCATTACTGGAACGCTGTTGTATAGACTTGAAATGGTCCAGCGTTCAGCAGCGCGCGTCATCCTACGTTTACATCGCCGTGACCAACACAGCATGACGGAGGCTCTGCGAGAGTTGCACTGGCTACCTGTGACACAGCGTATTGATTTCAAACTGCTGACTTTTATGAACAGCGCCGTGCATGCTAACATTCCACGCTATCTGGCTGATCGAATCACGCCGTACGTTCCCCATCGCAGTCTGCGTTCGGTTGACCAGGCTCTCGTCTGCGTTCCAAGGGTCAACCTAAAACGTTTCGGGCGACGAGCCTTTTCATGTGCGGGACCTGCACTGTGGAACTCGCTTCCATTTTATCTCAGGAAACAACAAGATTCCGGACATTTTAAGAAAGACCTAAAAACGTTTTTCTTTAAACAGGCATCTTCGTAATTTATTCTAGACATTTTAGAAAGAATATGAACACTTTATATTTTAAATGAGCGTATATTTACTTTTTTACTTTTTGTGTGAATTATTTTATCAAAATGTGTACTTATAATTTGCTGAACTGTTGTAATGTATTTAATTTTTAAGCTATTTTACTTGTACACACCCCTGAATTTACTATGTAAAGAAATGAGGTGTTTAAATAAAATTATTATTATTATTATTAAGTGACCGAGCTGTCTTCTCGGCGAAGTTACGCAGTCAACCAGTACGAGGTTAAATGAGACTAGGTCTGTTTCCTAGGGGACTAATTACTGGAGCCCTAACGTCAACCCTAGCAAAACCTATTATTAACTAGTTTCTATTGCTACCTTGGTTCATTGCAATACCTGACCCTAACCCTGCCGGTAAACCAGCCTTCGCGATAACGTACGTGTGGTCAGATGGACCCTAAATGTCTAACTAATGACTATAGGACCTACTGTTATCTCTAACATATGGTTGCTTCCAAGTTCGGACCAGCTAGGACAAGCCGTTTCCAAGTAACAAAATAAGGGACACATAGGTGCTGCCATCTCACGGCGCTTTTATTATAGAGACTACGGAAAACAGTAAGTAATGTCGGTTGCAATATATCAAATGACATATTATATTCTTAGCGTCTCTCGTTGGCTGCGGGACTTCGCCGCGTCTGATTTTGAATGTCACCCGTGTTGCGTCGTCGTGGATCCTGGGCAATCCAGGCAAATCCTACCATAATTCCTACTTTACATATAACTATAAATATGCATTTCTGTTTTTGCGCGGATATTAGTTAAGGGTTGAATACTTTTAATAGTATAGTATTATCGCTCGGTTGGGCGACAATCTGACGTCGTTTGGGCGACAAGTGTCGCCCTAACCCTGATATGTGCCAATGTGGTGTCGACCTAATACTTTTGGTCCTGCGTTACTATAGCTTTCACTACAAAACAGTTTCAAGTTACTAAAGAGCAAGAGCATGCATTCCTAAGCTTGTATTAATAAATTTTATTTCTGAAAGTACTCAAATTTAATTATTATAAAGATTTTAAAAATTGAAGTGGATATGTTTCTTTTGATAAATGTATCGGTTAGGCGACACGGCTTATTGTTTAAATAAAACAAAAAATATTATGTATGTTATATGTGTCTTTAGCAGGGATGTTCTACAATACAACATATTATCACATAAATGAACTTATCTTGTGATATACAAAAAAATTGTGTGTTATTTCATCAAAACAGCAGAGCAAACGTATTTTTGGTTCGCTGAGGTTGTCATGCGCACTAGCTACAAATTATGCTCCGCCCACTCGGTAAGGTCAAGGACGGCCTGCAAATGTTTCTTTGGGACTTTTAGTTTAAGATCTAAAATTACAGATTCTATCTCAGTTAACTTCGAGCCACGGGCACACCGCAAAATTCTCTGCTTACAGCAGGGCCTGGTATGGATATGGTATGGAAGTCGGTACGGATAATTAAGTCGCTTCGTTGATAAATTTGACGACTGGCTCATGTCGATGGCATGGCCCGGGCGTACTCAACATAAACGGCGAAGGGCGCATTGCAAATCATACACATGTGTTCTATTAGTATTAATTTATCAATTGTTCATCAATTTAAAGTGTGAATATGTCACTTATGTATTCGGTTGATTATTCCATGTACCTTTTAAAGTGTTATTGTAAATAATGTCCATGACAAGGTGGCCAAGTGAGGGCGTGTTTGTTTATATGTCAAATTTATGTTGATTATTGACTTAACTGGCCTAAATTATCACGGCCTTTTAAAATCGTTTTTTTAATCTTATATCGATGTGTATGTGTTCGCAATGTGATTCTACATCACTTCCGGTACAAAGAAGTCAGATTAAACTATTTTAATTTGTGTTTTAGAACAATTTAAACAGCACCAGAACCGCGGAGGCGATTTCTTTCGATTCGGTGTGTTTAAATTGTTCTAAAACACAAATTAAAGTAGCTTAATCTAACTTCTTTGTACTAGAAGTGATGTAGAATCGCATTGCGAATACATACACATCAACATAAGGTGAACAAACGGTTTTAAAACTTAAAAGGCCGTAATAATTTAGGCAGGTATTGAGCTAAGTATAAAATTACCGTTCATAGTACCCCGAATATTAGTGCAGTGCCTTTCTTTTCATGACAAATCTAGACATTATGATCATTAATTTGTATGTGATAAAATAAATAGTGTCTCATTAGCAGAATTAGTATTGAGATATTACTACAGTTAATCCCCCTGTTGTGTTTCACAATAATAATAATAGGTGGTGATATTTAAAAATAATAATATTATTTTATCCTGGTCCTGGAGCAAGCAAATCAATGACAATGTCAATGACAATGTCAATGACAATGGGTGATAGTTGGTATTTTCTTCCAGAATTGTCACTACAAACTATCCAAAATGAACATTAATGGTGTTTAGGCTGTTAGTAGTTTAACATTGTCCCATGTGCAATATGTTGAAAATATTTCAGTTACTATTAAGATCTATGATTAAAACAATATAGGTCCATTCCACGCCAAATCAACCAATATCCAGAAATCTTCCCAGGTTACCATCTCGAGTTTTAATGAAATTTCACACATGGCTATGTATAATATATACATAATATAATTATATAGCTATCTAAATGATCGCTAAACGCAAACTGTTAGAGTTAAATTCTAATTAGTTATAAACTTATAGTTCATTGAGTACAGAGTCCGTTACACCTTTTCTTTGGCTTTGCAATCGCGACCGCAGTAATATTTGTTTTTACGATTTTGGAATGCTAATATATTTCTTAATGTGTATGTTAATTTTCTGGATTCTGATTTTTGTGTGCATTTATATGATAGTTTTAGAGTTACAAACACTCAAAAATGGGTGTTTGTTCACTTCAGAATAGCATTATTCATGTTTTGGGGTACAGCTACAACTTTCATCATCTACGACTACTATAAACATTCATCACATACCGTATAAATTACCTGTTTTGAAGTATATACCTCTCTAAAAGAAAGCTCATCAGAATAAGCACATGTGGCTGAATACACATGTGGTTGAGGTCCAAATATGACAAGAAAATAATTGTTTTTAAAAGAATGCCCTCATACCAAAGGTGGTTTGGCCATGTGGGCATTTATCCAGCAATAAGAGCTTTTAATATGAGTAACATACGTCACACCACACACGCACACGCACACGCACACGCACACGCACACCCACACACACACACAATCACACACACACACACACACACACTCACTCACTCACTCACTCACTCTCACACACACACACCACACACCACACACACACACACACACACACACACACACACACACACACACACACACACACACACACACACACACACACACACACACACACACCCACACACACACACACACCACACACACACACACACACACACACACACGCACACCCACACACACACACACAATCACACACACACACACACACACTCACTCACTCACTCTCACTCACTCTCACTCTCACACACACACCACACACCACACACCACACACCACTACAGTTAATACATTTCTAAGATATCACAAAACCACCTGAACTGATGAAATGGAATCAATGTGTGTGCACACAACATGTAGTGTTTGCATAAAGAACACCAGCAGGGTATGAACCTACCACACACAACACTGAACCGACATTACCCTAAACTGTACAAGTAAAAACAATTGGCTTAGAGAAACATTTAGCAGTGCTTTTGCATTAAAACACAGTATTCTGACTGCAATCAGTCACAACTGTATTATGACACAACTGTATTATTAGAAAATTAATATACAGGTACATGAACTGACAGGAATACATAATAATTAGTACACGATCTGTAAAAGCATGCACCAAATCATTTTTATGGACAAGACTGCTAGTTGTGGTTTTGAACTATTCATATCACATCATTATAGCTGCCCAACACCTAATTTCAAAGATTGTTTTTGTCAGAAAAAATACAAAACGAGTATAACTGTTTCCTACAAGCATGAGTTATGATTATTAAACCAGAACATGTAGCATCGTCTAACACTATACAAAATGTCCTCTAGTTCGTTATCTTCAATAAAATACTCGCTAGGTGTGCGGGCGTGTGTGTGTGTGCGGGCGTGTGTGTGCGGGCGTATGTGTGCGGGCGTGTGTGTGTGTGTGTGTGTGTGTGTGTTTATGTGTGTGTGTGTGTGTGTGTGTGTGTGTGTGTGTGTGTGTGTGTGTGTGTGTGTGTGTGTGTGTGTGTCTGTGTGGTGTGTGGGGTGTGTGTGTCCGTGTGGTGTGTGTGTAATAATGAATAATGTATGTATAATCCTACATTATATATAATAAAAAGAAAACTATCCAAGTTCAAAGTATGTTCGACATTTTTGTTATGTGTATTTAATAGTTGTTTTGTTGATGCAGGTGTTATGTACACGTATGAAAGGTTGGTAATGTACACGATTATACTGACTGGGTATTTGTATTAACTGTGGCTCTTAATTATTAAGAAACAATATTAATAATAATAATGAATATCTCAAAGAAAAGATTATAACCAAAGGTTATTCTAGGTAATATTATACCTGTGTAAACTTATGAAAACTCATTTTTAAAGGTATCTTAACAATGAATGATCGCAGTTATTTATTCATACATTCAATGTACTATTATTAATATACCATAGTTATATTTATTTACTTATTGATGACTAAAGACAATGTAGTTTATTTTGTATAGTAGAAATGACTGTATCTTAAAAATTTTAAATCAATAAAATATTGATGATTTTATGCATGGTATTAATTCTTTTACAATTATAATTCCAGCCAAAACAGTTATTTGGATAAGCGCGATATACGACAAATATAATAATTATTGCTATAGAATGAAAAAATCATGAAATATATCAACAGATATTAAAATAAATATTAACTAAAGCTTACCGTGAGGCTGAGTTGTGTACGATTAAAGCTGTTAAAACATTTACAATATACCTTAAAATAAGTCAATGTGCTGTTGCGAGTATAACTGTTTCCTACAAGAAATTAAATAAAGCAAAAGAGAGGGAATGAGGAAGTGGGAGACACTGGGTATATAGCCTGTAGTACAATCTAATGTAACTAGTTCGGCCAGGGGTACCTCATCGGTTGCTCCTCATAACGTTCCCTGGCACGGTTGGTCACAATCCTTACTCCCTCACAACTGACCGACTTCCGCCGGAAGTGTTCCTATGGGAGGAAATTACCTGGCCCAAACCCCGGTTCGCCGCACCGGTTGTGACCTCCATAGGATGAGCGTCACTGGTAACCCCTTCCGCCACGTGCGGTCGGAACACTCAGTTGCAGAAGGTAGCCATTTTGTTTGCTTATAAACCCATGCCGAGCCATAGCTGGTGAAATTGTGGTGTCAACTTGTAAAACACGTAAGCTGATATATCTGACGTTATTTATTTTGTAGCATTACATTACAACTTCGCTTATATGTCATGCTATATCATATCATACATAAAACATGTTAACATGCATAACTATAATTATTAATGTAGACTTAACCAGATTCATGGTTCTATAGCGGAAGTTGGGCAACAATATGGCGTCGCCGACATTTCCTCCTTCATAAAATTAAATAAGGCATTATTTTTAAACGCAGATACATAATACAGTACACCCTACAGTGAATAATATAACTCGCCTTGATATACGAGAATTCATAATTTAAAATAATAAACACAGGTGGATTAAACATTATTAGTTATTTTCTTTGATAAATAAATACATTGCTTACCTATGATTTACATCGACGCAAATCAGCAAGTGGATCCATTCATTACATATAAACTATGTTGCCAAGTAATGTTTTGATTACTGAGAAATGTATTATCTGCATAATTATATTCACAGAAGAACGATGCTAACAGTTATGCATAATGATGATAATGTTTGTCTTCCGTAATGCCTTGCTGGTTTGACTATGCATGTTAGCGATACAGAATGTCGACACTGCATGTACCACATGGCAACTAATGTAATGTAATACCAACAGTTGCCGTTCTAAAACAACATTACACACATGGCCTACCTTAAAGCAATTGTCTGTAGCAGTCGTCGCTCTCTTTTTGGCGTCTAATTGTATATCCCAATGTCTGATGACTCCCCAAACTGCAACATGTGCAGCTCATTCGAGACCAACTGTCAAACCACATAGAGCGTCAAATGTATATCGTTTGCTGAATATCATACGATACGCTGCACCCGACCCTAAACGAAGCATCCGTAAACACGTGAAGTTGGTCTTGTACTGAAAACCGGGAGAACTGCATTTCGACAACAACTGCACTTAAAATTCGACAAATCCATGCTTTCGATCGAACGCTTAAGGCATTTGTTTGTAGCAACTGCTATGTTCAACGCGACAGATGTTGCTAATTATACATTGTCAATTAGTGCGTTCTTCAGCGGGTCCAAGAACATACCATTGTCGGAGGCCGCACGTCAGTCTAAGAATGTCCACGGCAGTGAAACATTGCATTGTCTGTGTTAAACTGACAATGACACATGACAGGTATTACACACGGGCAAATCAAGTTTGCCTTGAATGGCACAAGTAGCTTCGCTGTTCTTGTCGAATGTGCAAATACCCATGACCGTACCGAATTGCGGCTTAATTAGAATGACGGGAGGGTTGAAAAGGACTGGTTGATGAAAGTATGGAGGAAGACGGGTGTAGAGGGATAGTGAGCAGGGAAATAGTAGAGGATAAAGAAAGTGAAGGAGTGGGAGAGGGAGACGGCGAAGGGCCGCCAAGCAGGCAGGAAGGGAGAAAATGTTGAGTATTTTTAAAAGGATGGGATGGGGAGAGGTAAATCAGAAGAGAGACAGACAAAGAGAGAAAAACAACCTCACAAACTTGTTCACTCTGACACATTGTGCATCAGAACGAAAACGGATTGCAGCGCTACTCATTTGTGCATTTCTTTCATCTATTTGCTAAAAATGGACACTGAACAGTTTAAATATTAATAATAATAATACAGTTTTTATATAGCGCTAATTCCCACATGACTGATCGTTGCTCTGAACAAGAAATATACTAAATGTATATTAATAAATAGAAATGTAAATTATATAAATTTATATAAATGATATTAATTTTTTGGTTTTAAGATGTACTAGTAAACCCTTGTATGTAAATTATATAAATTAATTTAAAATAAATTAAACACTGTTTTTAAGATGAATACTACTAAAACTAGGTACGTAAATTATATAAATTAATATAGAATTAAAACCTTTACTAAAACTGTGTACGTAAATATATATATATATATATATATATATATATATATATATATATATATATATAAATCTATAAATTAATCTAAAACATAAACACTGATTAAAACGTGTATGGCACTAAAATGAAATTCTAAAGCATTGTCCGTCATTTCAAAACAATTTGAATTAATTGAAATCTCTAATAAAAAGATGTGCCTTTAAACACTTTCCAACAATACATAATGTCCCGGATGCATGAATGTTCACTATAATTTGTTCCACAATTCCTGCGCCAAATCACCAAGACACTTCTTTATAATGGTATTCTATATAAGGGATTAGATAGATGGGTGATATTAGCACTAACAAACATTATTCTGATAATGCAGTGAGGGGGTAGAGGGAGGGAAGGAGAGGGATGAAGGAAAGAGAGGAAACTGAGGGGAGAGACTAACGGGAGAAAAAAGAGCGTGCTTTTATGTGTAAGAGATTGTGTTGTGTGGGTATACTGTTGTCATCGTCACATTTCTTTTTTGTATTAATCTGCACCCTCCTTCCGAAGAAGACTTTATATTAGCATAGACATTACCGATAATATAAAGTTTCTTACTGATTTTTGAGCAAAAATATAGTATATTATAATCAAACACGTGCGCAGCGTACACTAACATTATCACGTCACGTAACCTCTTGCATATCACCGTTGTGTCCACACAAAATGGGATCAGTTTGATATAGCATATATGATGCCGCCCATACGTTACCATTATAAATACTATTGGCAATGGTTATTCTTGATTAAGGTCACGTGCAGCAATTGATTGTCACGTACACAAACCGCAACGTAACGGTTTAGTAAAGTAATTTGATTTTATATCTATTTTTCATAAACCATTACTAATTCAAAATTGTAAAAGCAAGATATTTAAAATATTTAAGAATCGCATAATAATTCAGCCTGCGTCTGATCTAACACTTGATCGAAGGAAGCATAGACCTCTATTCCAACGAGTAATACAGTCACAGAAAAAGCACCTATTCCCCATATTTGTATTTACTGTTGGGGTAAAATGTAAAACACAACCAGATGATCGATGCTGCGTAGGTTTTGTAATAGAAGTAAGCAATGAATGTAAATACGACACACACGTACACCCCCCCACACACACACACACCCCACACCCCCCCCCCCCCCACACACACACACACACACACACAGTGGTAGGAGGTAATGTAAGCTTTATGAAACTTGTCACAGCCCGGGCCATTCTTACGGTTTATCGTGTAGGCCTATTTGGAAAGATAAACAGGCATTGAGTATATATGGTGGCGGTGGCTGAGCGAGTTGGAAGATGATCGACAAAACAATTGCTGAACACCTGCAAGAGAGACGGGAAGTTCACAGCGGAATAAAGAACGGGGCTAATTGTCTGAATATAGAAAAGAAAGGGAGATGTGCATGACCCTGGAAAACAATTGAGGCATTACGTTGCTAAGCCATATGTTGAAGTTGGTGGAAAGAATTCTGGATGGCAGAATAAAAGCAATAGTGTAAGGGGAAATCGTTGAAGAACAGCTGGAGTTTAGACAAGGAAGAGGAACAACGGATGGGATGTTTGTCCAGAGGTAGGTAGTAGAGAAGAAACTGGAAGGACAGGAGGATATGGCAATTATATTCATATACATGGAGACGGCCTATAGCTACAATCCCAAGAAAAATGACTATGGGAACACTGGAGTCCCATAGGGGAGGTCAGGTTGGTACGTAGGGAGTCTTACCTCAGTACCAAACAAGGTGGAACAAATAAAAAAATTGGCATATCCATTTCTTTCGAACAGTAAACCCGAAGCTTTGAAAAGAGAATCACTGTTAAACACATTTGCTGACGGAAGTGTTAATATTGTATATATTAGAACTAAAATATAATATCTATTCGTCAAAAAAATATTCTGCAATTAATTAAAGAGCATAGAGCCAAGTGGAGCCTTAGCAGTGTATTGGCTGGGTATACACCTTAAAGAGTATATAGATCTGCTCCGCCTTTACCCACCTTAAATGTCATGGTGCTGATTCACGTCCGGGTAATCTACCCGGAGAGACAAGCCGTCAATCGATGCCTTTTCGAAGACTTTCAATGTTATTAGTTAGATCATTTCTTTCAAATTAAACCATTATTTAGAACTGAATCAGCTTAGAACACGTTAAATGCGCTTCTTTCGAGTTTGACCCGGCTCGGCGCAACATAATCGGCACATCCCATGATCGTTCGACAGACAGCCAAACGTGCTCGAACAGCGAGTCTCTGCCACGCCCCACGACCGTCGCCCGGTCCAAAATTACGCAACATGTACTGGAGCGCCAGCGACCGATGCCGCTTCGATCAGCGCAGCAACTTGTCTCTTGCCGCATCTATTCACGCCTCGAAGTGCTGACCCAGGGAATATCATCGGGCAACCAGAACGCGTTTACAAACACGCCGAACGCTGATATAACCATGTGTATTATATATATATATATATATATGTATATATATATATATATATATATATATATATATATATATATATATATATATATATATATATATATATATATATATATATATATATATATATATATATATATATAAACACCTTTTGAATGAAACTCAAAAGGCATTTATGTGGGCAACAAAACCAGAGCTTATATTCGGGTGTATACGGTAAACAAATTAGGACGCTGACAAGCTCAGTGTCCAGCCTCTCTTTCGATAGTTCTCGAGTTTGAAAGGGTAAATATTGATTTGCTCTCGATTGTTGTTAAACAATTATGTTACGAGGTTCCGTTTATTGCGACATTTATCATTCTGTTGTTCAGTACTATGTCGTCGCAAATTTCCCACCCTCCTTCCCCATCGTCACCTGGGTATTTCAAACTGGTGTTGATATATGCTGTGTTTCGTTTATTTGTACATATTTGTAAATACACTATACATAGTCTATATTATATTGTTACCAAGTGTCTAAAACGTTATTGTCTTGTATTTTTGACATTACGATCACACTGTCTTGTATATTACATCTCACATTGTCGATTTGTGTTATATACTTGTCTAATATGAGTGTACTTTCAAGGGGTTTTAGGGCGAGGACATGTGCTCATGTTCCTAACGCTTTCCCCTTGGTCATAACCTATAACTTGCATACTTTGTTTGAATAATTGATATGGTGGGTTTCCAACACCTGCGTGTGGTCGGTTCCCCCACCTTTGCTGTCAATCTATGTGTTTGTTATAACGGTGATGACATTGTGTACTAGTGTATTGGAATTATTTTGTGCTAGTTATACATAAAGAGTTGGCTTACTTTTAAGCTCGCATACAAACATATATCTGACTTGTGTTTTCAGCAAACTAGCCACGTCTCTGTGTCACAAATTTAGATGGTAGCGTTGTCCCGCATAAATATATATAAAGAGAGAGGGTCTACATAAAACAGCGGTCTACATAAGCCGGTCCTTGTGCATAATCGGTCGACATAAGCTGCCTTTAGGAGTATATATATATATATATAGCTAGAAGAGTGAGTGGGTGTAGTGAAGTAAGAATTATGCACATGTCGGTTTTATATAAAGGTGGAAGGGATTTCAGAATGTATGGTCATGGTTTCATTTATATGGATTTTTCTAATTTCTATGTAACATAGAGTAACTAAGAAATTAGATCAACCGTAACATATTACTATATAGTTTTATATTTATTCTCTAGACTCTCTGCTGTGAACGTTCACGTGTTATTTACACAAAAACAATTCCACTCCCTTGGAAGAAAGGTTCAAATTTATTGAAACATAATTGTCAAAACATTTCATAAATGGCAAACATTACTTTGTTGATACAGTTCATTAAACGCGTACAACAGTGCAACACTGGAATATGGGCCTTACTTACCCCTTGACTTCTTAATATCATTACTGACTGCAGTCCTCAACATATTCTAAATTCTAAGCTGACCTCAACACGCACGCACGCACGCACGCACGCACACGCACGCACACACACACACACACACACACACACACAGCGTTCGGCGTGTTTATAAACACGTTCCGGTTGCCCGATGATATTCCCTGGGTCAGCACTTCGAGGCGTGAATAGATGCGGCAAGATACAAGTTGCTGAGCTGATCGAAGCGACATCGGTCGCTGACACTCCCGTACATGTTGCGTAATTTTGTACCGGGCGACGTTCGTGGGACGTGGCAGCGACTGGTTGTCCGCGCGGACGTGAACCAGCACCGTGACATTTAAGGTGGGTAAAAGCGGAGCAGAATTATATACTCTCTAAGGTGTTAATTTACCCATGCAGGATTTGTTATCTTCCTTATCATGACTTTCTAATAGCCAAGGATGCACAAGGCATCTGTATTGTGTTACTGGGCCTCTCTAAGGGCTGCTTAATTGGGGGACCAGTAATTACTGGGTTCGCGCTAGGCTTTCGCCATACACTAATTTTTTTACAGATTGGCGAAACGAAAAATGCGGAACGGACGAATCTGTAATTTCATTCGAATCGAATATCCTAGAAATTTCGAAAAAGAATCGAATCGAATATGAATATTCAGTGGCTTCAAATATGATTAGAATACTGAAGACTGAACGGTATCGGGATGTCTTGCCGGGACACGGCGTCATCCCGTGGCCGTGGCTACAACGCATCGATCTTTTGGTTTTCTGACCTAACCATGAAAACAACGTCTTATTTATAGCCGCCAAGCATATCCTCACATATCCTATGTACATATACACATACTAGTTTACAAATAAAATAATTTTCATTCCTGTGAAGAATAAAATTAAGAAAACAGACTCGCGCCAAACTCGTACGTGATCTACATCGGTAAATTATCGCAGGCGACGTTAAATAAACGACCTTCAAAAATTTCGGTTTTATGCTGACCCTAAAGTAACCGTAGCCATAATTAAGCCTAAGTTAATTTTTATTAATCCTAAATTTACCCGAAACTTTTATTTTACCCACAACTGCCGGATAGTGAAATATCACTTTTAAGCAGTATAACAGTAACACTTGAAGACTAGAAGGAAGACTTGGAAATTTTATATATTCTATATAATTATGTACATACTATTTTATGTAAATTTTTTATTTTATGTAAATACATGTATCATTGTGTTACACACTGCGTTAACCTCTCTGCCGTATATTTCATCCTGAGACAGCAACATATCAATGTCACAAGGTTCCCATATTATCACAAGGTTCCCATGTGTCACAAGGTTCCCATATTGTCACAAGGTTCCCATATGTCACAAGATTCCCATATTGTAACAAGGTTCCCATATCGTCACAAGGTTCCCATATGTCACAAGGTTCCCATATGTCACAAGGTTCTCATATTGTCACAAGGTTCCCATTTTGTCACAAGGTTCCCATATCGTCACAAGATTTTCATATCATCACAAGATTCCCAAATTGTAACAAGGTTCAGGTATTGTCACAAGGTTCCCGTATTCCTTTTCGTAAATGTTCTGAAAAAGGCTGATTAGTGAGACCTCATGAGATCATACCATTGTAAACACAATCTACCTGTAGACAGACCAGCTAATGACTAGACCACCCTGCTGAGTGTAACTAGACCACCCTGCTGAGTGTGTCTAGACCACCCTGCTGAGTGTTTCTAGACCACCCTGCTGAGTGTGTCTAGACCGCCCTGTTGAGTGTGCCTAGACCGCCCTGTTGAGTGTGTCTAGACCACCCTGCTGAGTGTGTCTAGACCACCCTGCTGAGTGTGTCTAGACCGCCCTGTTGAGTGTGTCTAGACCACCCTGCTGAGTGTGTCTAGACCGCCCTGTTGAGTGTTTCTAGACCGCCCTGTTGAGTGTGTCTAGACCACCCTGCTGAGTGTGTCTAGACCACCCTGCTGAGTGTGTCTAGACCACCCTGCTGAGTGCGTCTAGACCACCCTGCTGAGTGTGTCTAGACCACCCTGTTGAGTGCGTCTAGACCGCCCTGTTGAGTGCGTCTAGACCGCCCTGCTGAGTGCGTCTAGACCGCCCTGCTGAGTGTGTCTAGACCACCCTGCTGAGTGTGTCTAGACCGCCCTGTTGAGTGTGTCTAGACCGCCCTGTTGAGTGTGTCTAGACCCCCTGCTGAGTGTGTCTAGACCACCCTGCTGAGTGCGTCTAGACCACCCTGCTGAGTGCGTCTAGACCACCCTGCTGAGTGCGTCTAGACCACCCTGCTGAGTGCGTCTAGACCACCCTGTTGAGTGTGTCTAGACCACCCTGTTGAGTGTGTCTAGAACACCCTGCTGAGTGCGTCTAGACCACCCTGCTGAGTGCGTCTAGACCACCCTGCTGAGTGCGTCTAGACCACCCTGCTGAGTGCGTCTAGACCACCCTGCTGAGTGCGTCTAGACCACCCTGCTGAGTGCGTCTAGACCACCCTGCTGAGTGCGTCTAGACCACCCTGCTGAGTGCGTCTAGACCACCCTGCTGAGTGCGTCTAGACCACCCTGCTGAGTGCGTCTAGACCACCCTGCTGAGTGTGTCTAGACCACCCTGCTGAGTGCAGAACTTACCTGTTCTTACCTGCGTTCTTTCCTTCAGGGGGCCCCTCCCTACCTGGACCAGCCCAGCCATCCGCCCCCGCCCAGTTCTACCTCCAGGAGACCAGTGCCTACTTTCTATGGGGCTGGGGGTCAGGTAGTCGCCCCTCCCCCGGCTGACCAGCACTACGGGGTGGACATGACTGATGCCGGTCAACTCAGGTTTGACCAGCCAGGAGTTATGGCCGGCCCCGGGTATGACCAAACCATGCCTCAAGTCACAACAGCTGGGGCCCAATATGGACTCTTGCCTAATGGAGGTAGGGGGTATTTCTTGATACTGCTTTATAAATATATAAATTTGTATACATTTTGCGTACACCTGTAGTTTAAAAAAATACTGCAGTTTTATGTTTTAGTGTCTATGACGATTTTAATGATCTTAATCTATTAGTATTTGTGATTTGTTTTTTTAATGATTAAACCTGCAAAGCGCCTTTGAGTAATTTTGGCTGAAAATGGCCCTATAAAGATGTTCATATTATTGTCATTATCATATTTTCATGATATAATTGGATTTCAAAAAGTTAACGTTATGTTGAAATTACAGGTGGGTGCAGTAGGTTGCCTGAAGGTTTTGGTAATTGTGAGAATGGAATGTACGACAGTTGTAGCTTTGTAAAAGAGGACCTGCAAATTAGCTTTGACTGAGAGGTGCAGGGCATGTAGTTTTTAGCACAGCTGCACAGGCATGGTATATTTGCTGTTAAAACCTGGCTCTCAACATTGGGGACTGCGTATCCATCGTGAATCTGATAATCATGTTAATGTCAGTCCTGTCTCAATTTGGGACATAAAAGAACCACTGAGGACGACAAGTACCCTTGCAGTGACCACCCTCAGTGCCAACATAGAAAGGTCGGCTTGGTGTAAATGTTGTGAAAAAGACTGATTAGTTCAATGAGACTTCATAGGATCATAACATTATAATAACAACATATAATAATAATAATAATAATAATATTTATTATTTACAAAGCGCAGTATCCAAATATGCTCAAAGCGCTGTACAATAAAATATAAAGCTATTTATTATGTGTTAAAACTAATATTAATAATAATAAATACAACTGTAAAATTAACTTTCAGATAAACAAAAAGGTAGAAACGTTAAATTATTCATATTAAAACTGTTAATTAAATATTATATAGAATTAACGACGATGAATAAAATAAATAAATCAATAAATACATGAAACTAATATATAGACATATGCCGAAGGGAGGAGACAACGAGAACTTACGTGTTCTTTTCTCGCGCTGTTTGCAGCTCAGAGCACCACTGCGCCACCTGGTGGTGATTTATTCCAACCGAATCAACAACAATACCAGCTGAATCAACAACAATTCCCACAGAATCGACAACAATTCCCACAGAATCAACAACCTGTGTTCGTTCAGGCGCCTGGTGGATTCATGATTCCCACAGCCCAGGGAGCGACCCCTGCTCCCGGGCAAGTCCTCCAGCAGGGGGCTGGTCCCCAGGGGGCTGGGGTGACATTCTTGCCCCGGCCACTCCTGGGGGCCAGTACCTGGTGTCCACCCCCACGACCACCACCCCCATCGCGGGGCCAGGACAGGTGTTCCTGCAGGCGACACCAGATGGCAGGACCACTCACCCGGTGATGTTCAGCACTCCGATCAGTCCCGCGGCAGGTAAGTGTCATTGCCAACTTCGATATACACCGAGTCGTAATCTGTGCTTTTTTTGGACTTGTTTTAATCAGTGTTTATGTTTTAGATTTATATATATATATATATGTATATATATATATATATATATATACAGTTCTGTATATATATATATATATATATATATATATATATATATATATATATATATATATAGTATCAATCCAGTATTAAATGGTTCATTCAACACATGAGAAAGTCATCTGATGATTTATAATAATAATAACATCTGGACAGTGGATAGCAGTTAGCAGTAATCAGTTAGAACACTAGATATTGGCACAGCAACAGAAAATGAATGACACCTGATTCCATGGAGGTCACCTTTACGGTAGAAACAGGATATTCATTAAAGTAATCGTGAAAGTACCAGTAATCATGATTACATTCTAAAGTCATCGTACTCGTACTCGAGTACATTCTAAAGTACTCGTACTCGTACTTGAGTACGTTTGTTTTCTGACTACTCGTACTCATGCATGTTCAAAGTAATCGTACTCGTACTCGAGTATATTTGTATTGTACTCACTCCATCTCTGAATTATTACTATGATATTGACTTTGGCTACATGTGTCGCACATATAAAATATCATACATGTCAGACCCATGTTAACTGTCACTTTGTTTCTTTTATAGGCAGATGTGGATGTACAGCAAAATGCCAGGAAGCTGGTATGCAGTATCATCAAAGAGAGTGAACTCACACAATGTCATCGATATCCAAGCTGGTCATGACATCCACCGTTCCATCACCAACTGCAAAGCTAGTCAGGCGTCACCATATTCGCATGTCAAGCACTCTGCATTCTACATTCTAGTCAGTCAGGGTATCTGCCCGGCATGGAAGCCAGTATACACACCACCAGCACTGCGGAGTACATTCGAATATTTGACATTTAATATGCAGCATCTTGCATGGCTCATAGTTGTATAGTCCTGTCCACAAATACAACTGTCCTGTAACTTGTTGAATTAGTGTTAGTAAGCATTGTTCAGTTTCTTGTTGACCTGTAAAGAAAAACATGTATTCAATTTCAGTAAACAAACAACATGCATCATGGTAGTGGAGTTGGGAGTAAATAATGATGCCATGCAATAACTACTACATGGTGTACACATTTTCATTTTTGACATTTTATGTCAAACATGAATATGTGAGGTTGTCTGGTCAACGCAAATGTTGGAAATGACAAAATCAGGTTATTGTGATGCCAACAGCACATTCCCTCAGAAAATATTCAAACATTCATAATATGTATGTCTACCTTCTTCAAAACTGTAAATACTATTGATTTCTTGAGTCATCGCTTCAGTATTTCCCCTGCTATATGATGACTGAGGTGGACCACATCAGTGTTTTTCTAAGTCATTTTGCACAAAATATGCCAGGATGGCCACCTCATAGGTATTTCTTGCTATAAACATGTTTACACGTGTAGCTGTGCATTTGTATCCTCTCTATTTCCCAGGGAATAAGTTAAAGCATTCTTCAAAATGCACCATTTTGAAGGTAATTTTAAAAATTGATCTATGTAGCCATGCCCCACGACTCACACAGTGTATGTGCATTAATGTCTGTGTTGACACACTGGGTATAATATGCATTATACAACAGCAAAGGTTATTCTAGTTTTCCATGTTCAAGATAATATGTTAATGAACACAAATGTATATTTAAATGGACATATTAAAATATTTTTGATAATTTAGACATTGTTGATTGTTAAAATGTTTAAATTACCTGGCTTGATCAGATGTGAGCCTCCCGCAGACTACGTATCATCACTGCATCTGCCATACCCATGTGACTATCTTAATATTAGCCTCTCCTCTGCCTTGTGTCACTTTTTGCATTGTAGTATGGCCTGTAGCAATATTATAATTCGAATATATTATGCATTCATATAATGCTGTGATGAAAATTTTGATAAATATTTGAAAACAGCTGGAACGTGTGAGTTGAAAGATACCAGGTACATAGACTACAGCCAGGCATTGACTACAATGGAGACAAGTGCAAGAATGTTATATGTAATACTTGCATGATATAATGTACACCTACTGTATTAACATTTTATTTTCATGTTTATTTTTTATTGAAAAAAATCATCACCATCAATCATCACTGTTATAAAAAATTAAATTATTTTGCATAACATATAATAGAAATCAACAAAATTCAGTAATAGTACTAACATGTGAGTCGCAATAAACTTTTTTTATAATTGTGAAATATAATATAATTCTCCGTTTGACGTTCTGTTACACGAGATAACGGATGCTCCCCCTAAAAATACAACGTTTCTTGCCCGACCGACAAGAGCCAAGCTTTACCCCCAAGCTATTACCAGTCTCCCATGTCAATTTTATTTTTAATTTCGTCCCTCACGTCATCTATTCTCTCTGGATATGTACTTTCGCAATTACTAAGTTTATTAACAAGATCCTGCGTAATCAAATACAATACCGGTACATATCAAAACAGGTTGTGATGCTGAGCGATATCGATGGTGACTGTCAACTCAAACTTCAAAGACAAAGTCAAACTGGCTTGCCTTGTCAGTGACACTCAGACTTATATTTATTCTAATCTTACAAGTTAGAGAATCCGCGTCGAGTCAACGTTCACAAGAGTGAATTAGCCCCCGACTACTCGCTCTTGTTGCTGACTGCGTTAATGCACTTAATGCGTACCTTCATAGAAGAATCACTGGCGACACTGCCTTTGACTTGCAATCTTAGTCATGACGCTCAAAAGCACGTGCGATTTGTTATTGTACCGTAGTAAGTCGATCTCGCATAAAACACGTGACCCCAAAAGCACAGGGCGTCGGCAGCTGCTGATTGTTTCGCCAGTTATACCCGGTGTAACGGCGATTCTTTTTTTACAATTATAAAATGACAAGTACGCATTTAAAAAATTAACTGACTGTCCATACTAGTTAAACTATTAACACATTACACATCTGGTAATAAAAGAACCGGTTTGGCGATTAGCAAACGAGTGGATTGAGTACCCTTAAAACCATTTGCCGACAACTTGTGAAACCATCCATATGCACGAACGTGTAAGCATGAATCGTTTTTCAGTGCATATGTATGTTGCTTCATGCTACTAAGCCTAAGGTTGTATCACACAGCAGTGTGGCACTATGGTATGCGTTTAATAATCTTTTTTGTATCTACAAGGTAACGTTTGCCATTTATGAAATGTTTTGACAATTATATTTCAGTCAATTTGAATCTTTCTTCCAATGGAGTGGAAATATTTGTGTAAATAGCACGTAAACATTCACAGGAGAGATTAGAGAATAAATATAAAACGAATAGTAATATGTTACGGTTGATCTAATTTCTTAGTTAAAGTATTATTAATAACAAATTTCTGTATATATTAAACCATGATCATACATTCTTAAATCCCCTCCACCTTTATATATGACTGATCTGTGTATAATTCTAACTTCACTACTCCTGCCATCTCTTCTAGCTGTCCAGATATGCATTTGTTTATGGCATCTAGACTGCCTTGGGAATGGAACATAGCATTAATGTCGTACTTTTACACACAAAAACCTATATTACTACAGTTACTACTCAACCCAATATGCTCACAGGTGATACATAAAACACTGGACATAGTTTATCACCTTACAATGTTGTAGCTACCATCTTGTCACATCATAATGAATGACCTGTGTCAGGTCATATTTTCAAGGGTGGACATGGTAACACAATAAAACAAACATATTGAAGAATGCTGTGCAAAGTGTGGACACACAACTTATAACCAGTCACAAACACTATTTCAGTAGACAGTTCAGCAGAATAAAAATAACATATCAACTAAATAAAACAGCCCACCAGAATACTGATGGCCCACTTAAATAAAGATAAACCACCAAAATATACATCCCAACAGAACAAAGATAGCCCACCAGAATAAAGATAACCCACCAACATATTAAGTCCACTAGAATAAGGTAGCCCACCAGAATTTAGACAACCCACTGGATCTCGCATCAAGTTGGTTTTCAACATTAGCTAACATATGTATAACCATATGGACAACTGTGAAACCTTACTTAGCCATCGAGATTCTACATATTCACTTAATGTGTAAATTAAACAGACACTGTACAATGTCATCCAAATGTAAAACATCTCGCTATAGCAGGAGTTTTGTGCCTGTGGCCATTAGAATGTTGAATGCTAAATGATTCATATTGCTGTCAACCGGGTTGAACTGTTCTTATAGTGGATACATCTGGAATTCACTTGCATTTTGTTGTGACCATCCCACATATTGTAGATCATGAGTTGTACAATGCATATCCTTTTTAAGGACAATAAAGTGATTGATTGATTGATTGATTGATTCTGTGATAAATGACTCCTATATGCAAAGTAACACTTTTAAGAAACTGCAAGACAATCGCATGTTTATACAGATGTATGTTTTAACCGTGCACGTCCTATAAGACATTTGAGTCAAGCAGCAGCATGATGAAAACAACATCTCTCTGCTTGCCAGTATCAGCAGTACTTCAAACAATGTCCCTCACAACTGCTGTTAGCAATATCACTTTGGTTGTATTATTCAAACCATATCTCATCTCATGGCCAGTTGAACACAGTGCCAAAAAAAATATTTACATAATTTTATTATAAATATTATATGTACAAGCAAGTGTTTTCATATTTTTAGTACATGTCTGGTCTGTGACATGAGTCATTTACAAGTATACACCTCATACAAATGTCTCTGACAACAGAACCATTAGTGCAAAGCAGTAATTTGTAATGGGAACCTACTGCATGGGAAAATTAAACATCAAAGGCCATTGCGGTTAACTCTGATTGCCTTGGCATTACTGCCAATCAATTTTTATTTTGAAACTGGATGTTCTGTTTATAGTTTGAATGAGTTGCAGGCAGAATCTTTCAAATTGCAAATTTTTTTCTGAGCTTAATAAAATAACTACACACAAATACTGGGTAATCAGGCAGTAAACCTTCAACATGCATGTTGTAGTCATAAGAATAAAATAGTAAATGAAAACACCCTAGGAGTTGGTAACCCCACTAATATTAGGATAGTCAAATTTTAAAGTATGGTTTTAGAATGAAGCCCATTACACAAAAATATAATGGGACAATATATATATATATATATATATATATATATATATATATATATACATATACATATATATATATATATATATATATTATGCATTCAGACTTCAATGTTACTCACCATATATATATATATATATATATATATATATATATATATATACATATATATACATATATATATATATATATATATATTTCTTTCTGACTGTTCTCGCGGCTTAGTTTAATGTTTGTGTACTTTTATCGATATTTTATTTAACCTATTTATTATACATACATATATATATATATATATTTATTTAGCTTCAATAATTTGTGTTATTATATTTATATTTTTTATTTCTTTTAATTGTTTATATATGTTACTAGTATATTTATGTTTTTCTTCTGGTGTGTATTTGTATTTTAGGATTTTAATGTATGTAAAGCGCCACGAACAATTTCAAATTGGATGTGGCGCTATATTAAATGAAAAATATATTATTAAGCCTCATTGCCAACCTCGATATACACCGAGTCGTAATCTGTCAAACACCTGAGATAAAATCTCAAGTAATAAAAAAATTCTTTTTGCAGTAAATTTCTGCACTTGCGCATTCATTTCATCTCAAAACAAAACTGATCTTTGCTTTACATATAGTGAAACTTGCCAATACGAGGATGTGCCAAAAGGATACTTCATAATGTGTCACTGTAATAATGTCCCAGTGATATTGCAGCAGCTGTTTCTGTTGTGAAAACATCCCTTGAATTTAATAATGTTTATTTTGTATAGTGTCATACCCAGAGAAATCATAGCACTTAACATAAGACACATACAGTAAAATAAGACAAATTTAACAAGGAGTTTTCGGATATATGAAAATGCACAGATTTCACCCACTGCGAATTGTGCAGATTCACTCAGCATTCAGTAAAAATATTATCATTATTCAGTTGTTACTCAGTTAAATATTTTTTTGCTCACCGCTATCAGCATTACAAGATACAGTTATAGTGTCAGTGCATGTGTGATTTATACCTTTCAAAAGGGTACTACCAGTGTCAATGAGTGAGGAAGTCATATTGTTGATGACATGTTTTTCTGCAGGAGGATTATGCGAATAAACTACAGGCGACAATTCGCTCTCTCAAGTCTCAGCTGAGCCAATATGGGGTACGTGCCACGCAACTATGTGCTTTCATATTCCAGATACTGTTTATAACATGCAATAGTTCGTGCTAAGACTATATCTTAAAGCAAGGGTGCCGTCTTCTCTACTCAGAATTAGCCGAGCAATAATTGATAACGAGAAGAAGTTTGCTGCTAGAACGTGGCAAAGTTAAACATCAAAGTGTATTGCAGTTAAATCTGCTCAGCTCGGTGTTATTGCTAATCAATTTTGTTTTGAAATTAGATGTTTTATTTACAATTTGAACGTGTTGCAGGCGGAATCTTTCAAATTGCAAACATTGTTCTGAGGTTATAAATTATCCAAACACAAATTGGCTTCAACACGCATGTTGTAGTCACAAGAACGTAATATTAAATGAATCATCAATTACAACCTGGAAGCTGGCACCATTGCTTTGATAACATTACTGTATTGTATTTACTATATTTCTGTGTGAAAGTGTCGCTTAATAGTAAGATTGCTTTGTTTAAATATAATGAAATGTCGTGGAATATATATTAAATATACCAAAATGTTAGTGTTACTGTTCCTTTAGGAGCTGTCTGCATCCGGCAGTGAAGAAAGTCGTCACGTTCTGTTTGTTGACGATATTGAAAGAAGAGCTCTAAAGAAACTGAAAGTGGAACTAAAGGTATGTGACAATGTGAAAGAAATTATGGATTGCCTGTGCTACAGTTTCTGACAAATTTAAAACATTTTTTTTATCGATACAATCTATATAGAAATGTTTTCCTTTGCTGAAGACACTAAACATAAAAGTAAAGTAAGAGTTTTAACCTTACTTTAAATGTTTAACTTGGCAATGTAGCAGTTAAGCTAAGTGCTTGCAGACATATTTTTAAAACACCTGAGATAAAACTCAAGTAATAAAAAAGGACTTTTTGCAGTAAATTTCCGCACTTTTGTGCATTCATGTGATGTCAAAACTGATCTTTGCATTACATATAGTGAAACCTGTCAACACCAGGATGTGCCAAAAGGATACTTCATAATGTGTCACAGTAATAATGTCCCAGGGATATCGCAGCAGCAATATCACTGTTTTGAAAACGTTCGTTGAATGTGAGTTCTATAATAATAATAATAATAATGTTTATTTTGCATAGTGCCATATCCAGAGAATTCATAGCACTTGACATAGACACATACAGGAAAATAAGACAAATTAAACAATATAAATACATAAATTAATGTTGTTAGTTTAAAAGTTAAAATAATAAATTATAATGTAAAATAGAGATATAAAAGAAGTTCAATTAATTAATTCCGACAAAAAAATGAATAAATTACAGCAAAATGCTCTAAGTCACCCTCCAGTGAAACCGGTGACTGTTCTCTGGGTCTCTAAATCACCCTCCAGTGAGACCAGTGACTGTTCTCTGGGTCTCTAAGTCACCCTCCAGTGAGACCAGTGATTGCTCTCTGGGTCTCTAAGTCACCCTCCAGTTAGACCAGTGACTTTTCTCTGGGTCTCTAAGTCACCCTCCAGTGAGACCTGTGATTGCTCTCTGGGTCTCTAAGTCACCCTCCAGTGAGACCAGTGACTGTTCACTGGGTCTCTAAGTCACCCTCCAGTGAGACTGGTGACTGTTCTCTGGGTCTCTAAGTCACCCTCCAGTGAGACCAATGACTCTTCTCTGGGTCTCTAAGTCACCCTCCAGTGAGACCAGTGACTGTTCTCTGGGTCTCTAAGTCACCCTCCAGTGAGACCAGTGACTGTTCTCAGGGTCTTTAAGTCACCCTCCAGTGAGACCAGTGACTGCTCTCTGGGTCTCTAAGTCACCCTCCAGTGAGACCAGTGACTGTTCTCAGGGTCTCTAAGTCACCCTCCAGTGAGACCTGTGACTCTTCTCTGGGTCTCTAAGTCACCCTCCAGTGAGACCAGTGACTGTTCTCTGGGTCTCTAAGTCACCCTCCAGTGAGACCAATGACTCTTCTCTGGGTCTCTAAGTCACCCTCCAGTGAGACCAGTGACTGTTCTCTGGGTCTCTATGTCACCCTCCAGAGAGACCAGTGATTGCTCTCTGGGTCTCTAAGTCACCCTCCAGTGAGACCAGTGACTGCTCTCTGGGTCTCTAAGTCACCCTCCAGTGAGACCAATGACTCTTCTCTGGGTCTCTAAGTCACCCTCCAGTGAGACCTGTGACTGTTCTCTGGGTCTCTAAGTCACCCTCCAGTGAGACCATGGACCGTGTGTTGTAGGACCGCCGGGCTGAGTTGGAAGCCCTTGACCTGGCTGTGGGACGGCAGAAGTCTCAGCTCCACCACATGAGGGAGGTGGAGAGGGACTTACTGGGGAAGAGGGAGGACGCAGCCAGGGAACTCAAGGAGCTGAGGAGGAGCAACACGAAGACACGGCCACAGATAAGGAGGTGGGTTGGAGAGGGAGGTGGGAGGGAAGGAGAGGGAGGTGGGAGGGAAGGAGAGGGAGGTGGGAAGGAAGGAGAGGAAGGTGGGAGGGAAGGAGAGGAAGGTGGGAGGGAAGGAGAGGAAGGTGGGAGGGAAGGAGAGGAAGGTGGGAGGGAAGGAGAGGAAGGTGGGAGGGAAGGAGAGGAAGGTGGGAGGGAAGGAGAGGAAGGTGGGAGGGAAGGAGAGGGAGGTGGGAGGGAAGGAGAGGGAGGTGGGAGGGAAGGAGAGGGAGGTGGGATGGATGGAGAGGAAGGTGGGAGGGAAGGAGAGGGAGGTGGGAGGGAAGGAGAGGGAGGTGGGATGGAGAGGGAGGTGGGAGGGAAGGAGAGGGAGGTGGGAGGGAAGGAGAGGGAGGTGGGAGGAATGGACAGGGAGGTGGGAGGGAAGGAGAGGGAGGTGGGAGGGAAGGAGAGGGAGATGGGTGGGAAGCAACTTGACCTTTTTAGTGAACATTGCTACAGATTTGAAAAAGGGAATGTTTATGTTTTGCAAGCATTTGTTATTATTTTACCTGAATTGGTGTCATTTTATGGGCAGAACTGTAATTTTGATATTTACAAAAATATTTATAATTATTCTAATTCTGTTAATCCCATTGCTAGTACAGTAAATAATTTGTTAGGCACCATACATATATTCCTAATATAAGAACCATAATAATATAATACTTGTGCGTAGTGATACTATTTAATTTGTATTTTTCTATATTCCCCGCAACTGTCACATATAGTCTTAACACTTTATAAACTGTGTACCTAGTTTATCAACTTTCAAATGAACATGGTATTTTCCATTGTCCTGTGATACACAATACACTGTACCATTATCAATAAAAACAAAATGTGCTATTTCAATCTTCCCCACAGAGAGTTCCTAGATGGCACCACCATCTACGATGTTAATGAGTCGGACTACGTCTATGAGTATGACCCAAGGTCGCGGCGACCTCGACCCGACTATCTCAGCGATGAGATCAAGTGCCTTGAGGCCACGCTCGCAAAGCGAAAGGCGGAACTGCGAGAGGCCGACCGCCTGCTTCTGGAGTGTGAGGCTGACCTGATTGATGCTCGCAAAGAGGTGAGAGGTCACGCACAGCAGTCATGTGATCTGTCTCGTGTGTGATGTTGTAGTCTGCAGTGACAATGGTGTCACACACACATACATACACACACACACATTCACACACACACACATACATACACGCACGCATGCACATACACACACACACTTATGTACACACACATATATATATATACCCACACACACACATACACACACACACACACACACACACACACACACACACACACACACACACACACACACACACACACACACATACATACATACATTCACACAGACACACACAGCACAGACTCACATACACACACTTACACATACACATACACACACACACTTAGACTCACACACACATATACACACACACACACACACACACACACACACACACACACACACACACACACACATACACACTCACTCACACACACACACACACACACACTCTCTCTCTCTCACACAAACACACACACACACTCTCTCTCTCACACAAACACACACACACACTCACTCACACACACACACACACACACACACACACACACACACACACACACACACACACACACACTCACACACACACTCACACACACACACACACACACGCACCAGAGGATAGCATTAAGTGCCTCTGGATACTAACAAACCACCACTCTCCCATCCTTAGTCATAAGCCGTTTGTGTCCTGGCTAAGCAGACCCTGCGTCAGTTTGAGGAGGCGCGTGCGTCCCTCACGTCTGCCCTCACAGACAGCGAGGAGCTGGAGAGACGGGCCCACGAGGCGGGGGTGAACCTCGTGAGGGCTGAGGACCAGCTGCGATTGATGCAGAGGCAGAACAACGACCTCACGATGAGACGGAAGGACAGCGAGAGAATGCTCAGCGAGATCGAGGCGGTAAATAATAATAATATAATAATAATAATTCCGTTGCTTTATATAGTGCTTTTTAGCTATCAAAATATCAATCAAAGCGCTTCACATTAATACGATGTGTTCACTAAATCTAAAATATAAATTAACTAAACACATAAGGTAAGATAATAATAAATGAGCTAAGATAAATAAGTAAATAAACTAAGATCAATAAAAACACATTACTATGACGTGTTGACCAAATCAAAAATATAGACTAATTAAATACATAAGGTAAGATCAAATTAGTAATCTAATTTAAATAAGTAATGTAAGAGCAATAAGTAAGTAAAAATAAATAAATAAGCTAAGATAAATAATTATAAAACAATAACTTAGTGTGTAAAAATTTCTTTTGCTGTCAATGTCTTTGTCTTCTTATTAATAGGCTGATATTGGAATTGTAATAGCATCACCTCCTCGTGTCATGGTTCACTCGCCTTCATCTGTGTTCTCTCGCTTCCTTGAATTATTCGCTTCCGATTGGTAATACATTAAATTTTGAAAAAATTCACAAAGAGATTTTTTTTCAATTGACACATTTAGTTATAATTCATCCCGACAGGTGGCGTCACTGTTGAGGTCTGCCATTGTTTGCTGCATGCAATGTTGTGATTGATGACTCAGAAGTGAAGTGGTCATAACAACAAGCTAATCCTGACCTCAATAAGTCATATCCCAGTAATCCAGAAAACATGGCACGCAAACGTCTTTTGAAGGAATACAATTTCCAAACATTACCACATCCTGCTATATGCATGAGAGCTATAGCTGAAACACTTGCTAATCCAAAAACGTAGAGGTCAAAAAATTTGGATTAAAATAATTCATCACAACACAATTACATTACTTTCCAGTAAAAATTATAATAATAAAACCATTTATATAGCACCATAAATCCAAGTTACCTTGTTCGAATGCGCTGTTACAACAAATCATAGAAAGAAAATAAAAGTAAAAAATCATAAAAATATAGCATCAAATATCGAAATAAATTATCATAAAAATACACATACTTATAATAATTACAAAATTACTTATAATAATAATACATATTATGAATGTAAAAGTACTAAAAGCAGCTCAGAATAATAAATAAATAAGTAAATCCTAAAAACTTAAAATGTACGTCAATGTTCATGAGTAAAAAGCTCTTTTGAATAAAATTAACAAGTTTTAAGGAGTAGTCATAAAAGATATTGTACACTTATCAGTACATTTCTTGTGCATGCTAAGCACTGTCTACATGTCTCAGTTCACCTCTCATGCTTGCAGGTGATAGCACAAAAAGATGATGAGTTCCAACAAGCAGACGTGAAACTGAGATTAGCCACACAAAGGTGGGTGGATTAGACTAAGACTGATGTCACTGTAAGCTTAGACGATTGTCACCAAGTCATACAGGTGACAGGTATGTCAACAAAGCTGACATCAATCCTGTATTCTGGCCATCTGATATTGGACACAGGGTCATTTAGAGAAAGAAATCTCACACAATTCAAATGAGACGCTTAGTCTTAATAAAGAGGTTAACATCTATTTAATTAACAATCTAATCAGACCAGTAAATGTCATATAAACATATACCTTTAATATCAATATGTAGATGTTTGTTGCTTATAGCAAGGGTACCAGCGCCCAGGTTTCATGTTTGTCATTTAGTATTACATTCTTATGACTACAACATGCATGTTGAAGATTTACTGCCTACTAGTTCGTGATTGGTTGCTTTATTAAGCTGGAACAATGCTCGCAATTCGAAAGATTCCACCTGCATCATGTTCAAATGTTAAACAAAACCTCAAGTTTCAAAACAAATTGCCAATATTGCTGAGGTGAACAGACTTAGCCGCAATAGCCTTTGATGTTTAACTTTCCCACGTTCTAGACAGTAGACTTCCCGTTACAAATTACTGTTTGGCCAATTCTGGGCAGAGGACCCTTTAGCCAAGCCCAGTGGGAAACTAGCTGATCTTGTTGCAGATTGTCGGATATGGAAGCGTCAATTTCCCGAGCAGAGAATGAGCGCAGAGAGAAACTATCTCTAGCACAGGAGAGTGACGACATCTTGTCAACGAAATGACTTGAGCTGACCTTATTAACTCAGCAGGTAGGAGTACTTGTGTCACATGACATACCAAATAAGATCAAATGTGACCATGGATAATACTGTTGTCAATTAGGTTGGCCTCAAGTTGGATTCATTGATATGTTAATAATTTCAGCATGTCTGGTTTAAAAAAATCATCTTTATAACAATTGTTAAAAGAATCATTAGATGATAGGTTATCCTGTCATATTAGGGCACATGGGGGCTAGAATATCAGATAATCATTCTACTGCTCTTGTACAATTTTGTGTAATCCACATTGCCTGAATTCACTTAGTTGTATGAAAGAATACCTGGCTATAGACATTGGCAATTGTGAATGGTCAATCTTTTTGCACTAATTTTAGCATGGCTGAATACTTAGGAAGACCAAGACTGTGCAGATGAATGTTCTGTCAGGAAAGCACAGAGCAGTATTACAAACTGGTTACCACACTGTATAAGAACCTACCTTTGCTTTTCACCTGCACAATAACTAAAAGTCAGGAGGAACTGGAGCAGCTCCACAGAGAGCTGCGGCGGAGCAAGTCGGAGCTCCAGTTGCTCCAGGAATCAACGGAGAAACAGCGGCGACAACTCGACTCTCTTGACACGCAGCTTGAGCAGGAAATAGCAAGTCGCAGGCTCGAAATTAAGGTATGACATCTTCTTAGAGGTATTTCATAATTTTATCTCAATTTTTAATATTAGTACATAATAAAAAGTGTAGACATCTTATATTCTTCTTCTTCTTCTTCTTCTTCTTCTTCTTCTTCTTCTTCCATTAATGGCCACCGGTCAACTTGTTGACCATTATTGGCATTGGTTTTTTTGAGTTGTCCTTCTCTAGAATTAGTGAATCCACTACAGGTTACACATTTATTTACCGCCTGTGTGGGATCTTTTACTTCCCCTGGCATAGACACCAGATAGAAGGGACCACCGGCTTTTAGTGTCTCTTCCGAAAGACACAGGCAAATGTGGGGTGAACAAAATTGCCTAAGTTTTTAAACGGCGGTAGGTGGGATTGAGAGTCCCCTCGATTGACAGTCCGGCGCTCTACCATGCAACCACCGCTCACCACTGTTGTGTTGATATCTCCTTCTGTGTTCTTCAGGTGGTCGAAGACAAACTGACCGATTTGAAGACAAAAAGGAAACTGAAAGAGCAGGATCTTAGCCGGGTGAGTGGTCATCTATATATCACTGACCAGTCATTTATGCTAAGTTTGATGCATTTTATATCAATGTTTGGTTGAAAGCATTAATAGAAAGTAACGTTGAAGTGAACATGCTTATCAAGCATGGTACTGATGATGATAGAACAATCCCATGGTGCAGTGCAAGAAGACGTATTTGCACTTTTTATGGTAACCTCTAATGTTTGAATTGGTTTTTACCATGACTAATGTTAGTGTTAGAAGTAATGTCAAAATGTTGTTAATAAATGTACGTAAAGTTTGTGAGTTGGTACTGCATTGTTTAATTTGTTTTACATTAAAATAGTCTACAAAATTATGTTATACATGTATAGGTACTCCTGTGTGCATGGCTCTGCATGCATACATGCGTTTATTCTGCAATAAACCATGTTTAAAATTAGGTTTACAGCGTGAACTTTGTATGGTCGGAATATTAAAACTGAGAATGCTTTCTCAGGTTAACTAAATATATTTCTGCAGGCTATGTATTATAAAAATGTTTATTCTTATATTAAAAATATTTAACGAGTAGACGAGAAATAGAGAGATTCATTTTAAAATATTGCTCTTGTGGAGGAGTAAGTGGAGCAGTAACTGGAGAAATAAGTGGAGCAGTAAGTGGAGCAGTAATTGGAGCAGTAAGTGGAGCAGTAACTGGAGAAGTAAGTGGAGCAGTAACTGGAGCAGTAAGTGGAGCAGTAATTGGATCAGTAAATGGAGCAGTAAGTGGAGCAGTAAGTGGAGCAGTAAGTGGAGCAGTAAGTGGAGCAGTAAGTGGAGCAGTAAGTGGAACAGTAAGTGGAGCAGTAATTGGATCAGTAAGTGGAGCAGTAAGTGGAACAGTAAGTGGAGCAGTAAGTGGAGCAGTAAGTGGAGCAGTAAGTGGAGCAGTAATTGGAGCAGTAAGTGGAGCAATAAGTGGAGCAGTAAGTGGAGCAGTAAGTGGAGCAGTAAGTGGAGCAGTAAGTGGAGCAGTAAGTGGAACAGTAAGTGGATCAGTAAGTGAAGCAGTAAGTGGAGCAGTAAGTGGAGCAGTAATTGGAGCAGTAAGTGGAGCAGTAAGTGGAGCAGTAAGTGGAGCAGTAAGTGGAGCAGTAAGTGAAGCAGTAAGTGGAACAGTAAGTGGAGCAGTAAGTGAAGCAGTAAGTGGAACAGTAAGTGGAGCAGTAAGTGGAGCAGTAAGTGGAGCAGTAAGTGGAGCAGTAATTGGAGCAGTAAGTGAAGCAGTAAGTGGAACAGTAAGTGGAGCAGTAAGTGAAGCAGTAAGTGGAACAGTAAGTGGAGCAGTAAGTGGAGCAGTAAGTGGAGCAGTAATTGGAGCAGTAAGTGGAGCAGTAAGTGGAGCAGTAAGTGGAGCAGTAAGTGGAGTAGTAAGTGGAACAGTAAGTGGAGCAGTAATTGGAGCATTTCACTGAGAACACACGAGGAAAACAATCACATACAGACCAAACGTTGTTGTGTTTCACGACAGGATGACAGCGAGCTGCAGGGTGACACGAGCGACGTCCAGGAGTTGACGACAGAACTGGAGCATCTGAAGCGACAAGTGGAGCAGGCTAGAGCCAAGTTGGTGGAGCTTGAAGCCGAGAGGACGACAGCTGAGACGGCTGTTGCGAAACTGAAGCGAGAGAAGGTTCAGCTGGATGAGACCCACCGAGGTCTGCACAGTCAGGTCCACCAACTGAAAAGGTGATGTCTTGTGACTTCAGCAGGGCCCGTACGGGGCCTTGAAAGTCTTGAAAAGGCTTGAATTTGATTGGGCCAAATTCAAGGCCTTGAAATCGTTGAATTTTATAAAGTAGTCTTGAAAAGTCTTGAATTTAATTGTGGTCAATAAATAATTTGTTTGACTCAATTGTCATGACAAACTAACAGATGTAGGCCAGTGGCAGTCGGGCGGAAGGGAAAGCCAACGCACAAAAATAACTCGCTGTTCTTAGTCGAGTAAGGTGAGGCGAGGGTGATCTCCCTGGCATGCGATGGTGATCTCCCCGGCATGTGAGGGTGATCTCCCCGGCATGCGAGGGTGATCTCCCCGGCATGCGAGGGTGATCTCCCCGGCATGCAAGGGTGATCTCCCCGGCATGCGAGGGTGATCTCCCCGGCATGCGAGGGTGATCTCACCGACATGCGAGGGTGATCTCCCTGGCATGCGAGGGTGATCTCCCTGGCATACGAGGGTGATCTCCCTGGCATGCGAAGGTGATCTCCCTGGTATGCGAGGATGATCTCCCCATCATGCGAGGGTGATCTCCTCGGCATGTGAGGTTGATCTCCCTGGCATGCAAGGCTGATATCCCCGGGATGCGAAGCTGATCTCCCTGGCATGCGAGGGTGATCTCCCCGGCATGCGAGGGTGATCTCCCCGGTATGCGAGGCTGATCTCCCCGGCATGTGAGGCTGCTCTCCCCGGCATGCAAGGCTGATCTCCCCGGCATGTGAGGCTGATCTCCCCGGCATGCGAGGCTGATCTCCCCGGCATGCGAGGCTGATCTCCCCGGCATGCGAGGCTGATCTCCCCGGCATGCAAGGGTGATCTCCCTGGCATGCGAAGGTGATCTCCCTGGTATGCGAGTGTGATCTCCCCAACATGCGAGGGTGATCTCCCCGGCATGCGAAGCTGATCTCCCTGGCATGCGAGGGTGATCTCCCCGGCATGCGAAGCTGATCTCCCTGGCATGCGAGGGTGATCTCCCCGGCATGCGAGGCTGATCTCCCCGGCATGCAAGGGTGATCTCCCCGGCATGCGAGGGTGATCTCCCCGGCATGCAAGGGTGATCTCAGTCATATTAACACTTACTGTGAAACTTCAAATTGAGATGATTCAGTCAACTTGAACATACTGATCAATTTTAACCACATCTCTTAACCCTTTTCTTCTGTGGTTGCAGAACGGAGCAGCAGATTGAGGAGAGAGTGAAGAGCAGAAGGTTAAAGCTGGAGTGTCTGGACGGAGAGCTGTGGCAGATTGAGGCTGCCCTGGATGAGGGGAGGGACAGGAAAGGGGCTGTGGATAGGGACCTGACCACACTCAGGGCCAGTGTACACGGTGAGACACCTTCACTGATATTGTAACACTAAATGTATGTGCATTGCTTAAGAATTTATTTTTAATGTCATACACGTTTTAATCAGTGTTTATGTTTTAGATTTATATATATATATATATATATATATATATATATATATATATATATAAATCTATATATATATATCTCTAAACCTATATATCTAAATCTATATATATAAATCTATATATATAAATTTACATACAGAGTTTTAGTAAAGGTTTTAATTTCAGATTAATTTATATAATTTACATACCAAGTTTTAGTACTATACATCTTAAAAACAGTGTATAATTTATTTTTAATTTATTTATATAATTTACATACAAAGGTTTACTAGTGCATCTTAAAACCAAAAAGTAATATGATTTATATTAATTTATATAATTTATATTACTATTTATTAATATACATTTAGTATATCTCTTGTGCAGCGCATCGATCCGCCTTGCGGGAATTAGCGCTATATAAAAAACTATAATTATTTTGTGAGATACCTTCACTGATATTGTAAAACTAAATGTATGTGAGATATCTTCACTGATATTGTGAAACTAAATGTATGTGATATATATTCTCCGATATCGTAAAACTAAATGTATGTGAGATATCTTCACTGATATTGTAAAACTAAATGTATGTGAAATACCTTCACTGATATTGCATAACTAAATGTATGTGAGATACCTTCACTGATATTGTATAACTAAATGTATGTGAGATACCTTCACTGATATTGTAAAACTAAATGTATGTGAGATATCTTCACTGATATTGTAAAACAAATTGGAGGTGAGATATCTTCACTGATAGTGTAAAACAAAGTGCATGTGAGATATTGTCACTAAAACTAAGTGTAGGTGACATATATTGTCACTGATATTGTAAAAATAATTAAGTGAGATCCATCATTATTATTGAATATTAGTAGCTATGCACTGTATTATTTTTATATTGTAATCTGCAAATTGGTGCATAATATACATACAGTGTATTATTTTATATATTTTGCTTCAGATGTGATTGTTATTATAGACATGTCACTTTGACAGTTTGTAACATATTTCAGCCCGAATATTTCCAAACAGACTCGTGAGTTTTTGTGGCGAAACATTTCAGAGCACACTGGTGAGCTGGAGGAGCTCCACTCTAGTCTACAGGCAGCTGAGAGCCAAGTGGAGCTACTGGAGCAGGTAAGTCGACTCCAGCAATGAGATGCTCTTGACACATCATAAGATATTGACAGCAACTAATTCGTCTTTGCACCAATTCAGCTGTGTTCGTCTCAACTCTAACAATGTTACTAAATCTATCTTAGCAATGTCTCGTCAGTTCATTTTCATTAGCTTAATTAATTGTTCTACCAGAAAATAATTTAATTGACTGTCAAAAGTGGATTTTTTGCATTAAAACACAATACAATTATGCATACGTTTCTGTGCTGGTGTTGATGACTATTAAAAAAAAAAAAAAAATGGGTTGAAGGCGAAATGTTGGCAAACTATTGGCCTTTAGCTACTTACCAGATGTAAGGAGGAAAAGAAGTTGTCTGACCATACAAAAAACAAACCTGCACGTTTTTATCAATTTGTTTCATCACTAATATTTGTTACTAATAACAATTATTATGTCTAATCACTAATATATGTTTAACTACTAATGCATACTATACATTTAGTACTAATGTCACTCATAACTAATACAAACTTTTTTCTGGGAATACTTCATTTCTGATTCCTAACATTAACTTTTTGTTACAACATTTATTTTGTGTCATTACAAAAAAAATTTAGTCTTGCATGATAAACATTTGAAACTATCGTACAGATATTTCTGTAAAATATACGTTTTTATAATACCAAAATTGTTGGCAAAATATACAGCAGAATGTCTCATAGCTGCACGTTTCTGGTGCCCTTTTTTCATGGATCTGGTTGCTGGGTCATGTGGTTGGTTTAGATAATGATGTTGATTCAGTCATTAATTTTTGTGACGCGAACCAACTTCTTTCAGATGTTAACGACAGTTAACTCCAGCTTTTGTCAAGTATCCAGAGAACTTGCTGCGAAAGAGTGTGAATTGCGTTATGCTACTGACAATGTTGAACGTGCGAAGGTAGCTTGTCCGTACTAATCCTGTGCATGCCTGCCATGTCATTTACCACAATCTTTGGCACCCCCTAGTGGCGATAGTAATTCACATTGTCTCCAATCATTAATCATTTTCAAAGCAGATATTTGTGTTTGTTTTCATCGAGTGTAACAAGGAAGCACATAAGTGCATGGATACATGCCATAATTAAAGATCCCTCTTAAATTTCATCTTTAAACCTATTGCATTTCAGATTAATGGTGAGCTGGGTAATTTGATCAACTAAGTCATTTGACTTTGGTGAAACAATTGGACAAACACCTATTTTTAACTGGGTACAGTCATGTATTGGCGAACAATGGTAAAAGTGGAGTGGCTCTATATATATAACAGCATAAAAATATCAACACGCAAGCTATTTGGCCTAACAACAAAGTTTGTTCACTTTGTTCAATGATTTTAGCACTGCTTTGAAACTGGTCTTGTGATTCCGTTGTCAACAAACATAGAATTTATGTTTTGAAAATGATCTGTGGCGATGATCCCTCCTGCCTTGAATGCACCTTGAATGCCGTCTTTCACAACCTGTTTCTGTCTTCACAAGCTGCAGCATACTTCAGTACGTCTTAGTTGACACATTTAGATGTACACTTTCTTTATAACACATCAACATTGTTTACCAAATTATTATATTTAAATACACATTGAATTAACTTCATGTGTACTTGTTTTTGTTCAGCTTATATGTTGTTAATCGCTTTATTCATCCACATTCGTTGGATTTTAATACACACGTATTCCTTGTGCTACCAACACACGCTGATATCATAGCTTTATGCAGAGACCCGTTCACCCATCATTTGGATGGGTAAAACCTGTTGTGGACGGGTAGAAATATGGGTGGACTGGTGGTCGACGGGTAAAAGAATGAAGTAAAGAGCAAAAAAGGTGTCGGTCGTGGCTTGAAAATAGGTGCCACTTGTCTGTTTTTAGTTTTTTTCAGGTCGTAAAGTAAATCTCAACTGGTGTGTGTGTGTGTGTGTGTGTGTGAGTGAGTGAGTGAGTGAGTGAGTGAGTGTGTGTGTGTGGGTGTGTGTGAGTGAGTGAGTGAGTGAGTGAGAGTGAGTGAGTGAGTGAGTGAGTGAGTGAGTGAGTGAGTGTGTGTGTGTGTGTGTGTGAGTGAGTGAGTGAGAGAGTGTGTGTGTGTGAGTGAGTGAGTGAGTGTGAGCGTGCGTGCGTGCGTGTGTGCGTGCGTGCGTGCGTGCGTGCGTGCGTGCGTGCGTGCGTGTGTGTGCAGATGTTCCTCAAGTGTCCTCACTGACCTGTCCAGTCTGATGAATCAGTTGGAAAGATTCACTCATGACGAGGTTTTAAATTAGATTGTGCAATTCTAATTACTCGTTGAAGTGCCAAGAGTGAACTTTGAACCTGTCTGTCTTCTCCTGGCCCTGGCTCCTGTCTGTCTAGTGGCGTGTACACTGGTCCCCACTCCTCTCTCTGTGTCCCCCTGGTGGCTAGGGAAACCACTCACTCATATCCCACGCTTGTACAAAGGCAGGTGGTGATTAGAGCCTGCAAACACGTGTTATCACTGCAGTGGGTAGTTTACGTAATTGATGCCATGCACATACACACATGTATGCATGCATACATGCATACACAGGCACACACTCATGCACACATACACACATACACACATACACGCACACACACCACACGCACACACCATAGGCACACACACACACACACACACACACACACACACACACACACACACACACAATCTCATGATAATTATGTATTCTATAATTTATATGTGATTTTGCTCTATTTGCTTGCTTTTATTGGGGCTATTATTTCAATATAGTAATACTGTGTGGAGTGTTACCACATGTCACATGACCTGTGCATCACTGGTGTGTTTCAGATGGAGGCAGAGAGACAACAGAAGACTCAGGAAAACTTTGTTGGACTCGACGAGAAAGTCCAGAATCTTGGTGGGTTAACACAAGGCGCGGGTTCAATTCAATTCACTTGTTTATTTATTAACTTCAGTAATGCAATTAATTTAATTTAAGTCATTAACTTTATACAACAGTTTAATGTGATTACATTTAAATTCATAATCAACTCTCGGTTAGGTGCATATCTAAAATTTATTATTTATGAATATCATACATTCTGCGTTTATGATATCGAGGTGTTTCCTCTTTTTTCAGTTAGACTCCAGTCACTAGACCATGTAATTGTTAATGGGAGGGAAGTGCGGGGGGGGCAATGAGATTGACTGGTTGTTCATCCATTTATCGTCACTTTGGGTTATTTACTGACAGTCTTGTAAAGACGTGTTTGTCTGTTGTGTTCTCAGCGCGAGAGATTGCCAAGAGGGATGCTGAGAAGGATGAATTAATGACAGCCTTGTCAAGGTCATGCGAGGAACTCACCAGTTTACGAACACAGGTTTCCATGATAATGAAACATTGGCTGCTTAGTAACCACATACATTAGTTCAGGTCTCCATGGTAACGAAATGTTGACTGCTTAGTAACCATAGACATTAGTTCAGGTCTCCATGCGTTGACTGCTTGGTAACCAAATACATTAGTTTAGGTCTCCATGGTAACAAAACGTTGACTGCTTAGTAACCAAATACACATTCAGCTGAAAGCTGACAGTAAGAGTCAGAGTAACTTTATTTCACAATGTAACATGGAAGCTGTTTCTAATGCATTAGGAAAGCGTACTAATGCGAATATGTCCTAGACTTAGCTACAATGTGATATACACTTATTTTGGGCAACTATACAACTCAAGAATACAATTTTACTAAAATAAAAAGCAACACTGAGGACAATTTTGGGTGTATATTTTGTTTGACAGGAATATCTTAAATTACATTTTATTTGTGGAACAAATTGTTCAAGGATCCAACATTTGGTTGTTTTGTAAGAAATTAACTTACTTTTGAAACAAGGATGTGAAACACAACATTTTGATCAATCAGCTTCACACAGTATGTGCCAAAGTAATTTTTATTTATTAAGAAAACTACATTTGCTAACACAGAATTTACCATGGGTTAAGAAACACTGTGCGTGATGCCATGATACTCATGATGTTGGTGTCACATAACGCCATGATACTCATGGTGTCAGTGTCACATGACACCATGATATTCATGACATTAGTGTTACCTGACGCCATGATACTCATGGCGTCAGTGTCACATGATGCCATGATACTCATGTCATCAGTGACACATGACACCATGATACTCATGTAATCAGTGTCACATGACGCCATGATACTCATGGCATCAGTGTCACATGACGCATTGATACTCATGGCATCATGATGCCATGGTACTCATGACATCAGTGTCACATGACGCCATGATACTCATGACATCAGTGTCACATGACACCATGATACTCATGGCATCATGACGTCATGATACTCATGGTGTCGGTGTCACACTGGTCCTGCCAGTCTGCCCCTGCTGTCTGTGTAACACGTAATGTTGTGTGTCCAGGAGTCGTCTGACAGGGCTCTGAGGATACAGCAACTGGATGATGAAGTGACAAGTCTCAGACACAACCTGGAGGACAGAGACCAGGTGAGACTGACACTGAGACAGAGCCATGTCTTCTAAACATGTTTGTAGATAGTGTAGTATAGAGACAAGTTTGTACCCAGCTTTTTCATATAATAAATGATTATTAGAAGCTGTCTGAATTTGTCGTGTAGCTGGTCAACTGTAGAAAACTAATGAGCAACTTACAAAATGATATCTGAGACGGCTCACACAAATTCTCCTTTAGTATTTAAATATAAACAATCGCGCAAGATTTACAGGTGAGAATATACAATGTTTTAAGTTATGTTTCTTTTGATAAAGAATGGAATGAAAAATAATTCCTTTTACAGTGCTGCCTCGTAACACCGTGAACCAATTTAACTGCGGGTCTTTTACGCGCTAGGCAATTATTAGATTACTTTATAATAATCACTGCTGAATGGTCCACCTTTGTAATTCATTGTTTACTCACCAGGAGGTTCGTCAGATTAGAGAGAAGTCGGCTGCTGAGATTGCAGACCTTGAAGGCATCGCCCAGGCGCACTACAGCAGAGCCAATCGGCTCGGAGACGAACTCAACTATCTGAGAGCAGAACACTTGGAAATAGTGCGGTGGGTATGTTACGTCTTATTCCTACACCAAGCCAGCGGGTAGAGCGGTGCCGGTGGGTAGAGTGGTGCCGGTGGGTAGAGTGGTGCTGGTGGGTAGAGCGGTGCCGCTGGGTGGAGCAGTGCCGGTGGGTAGAGAGTGGTGTCGGTGGGTAGAGCGGTGCCAGTGGGTAGTGCGGTGCCAGTGGGTAGTGCGGTGCCGGTGGGCAGAGCGGTGCCAGTGGGTAGTGCGGTGCCAGTGGGCAGTGCAGTGCCGGTGGGCAGAGCGGTGCCAGTGGGTAGTGCGGTGCCGGTGGGCAGTGCGGTGCCAGTGGGTAGTGCGGTGCCGGTGGGCAGTGCGGTGCCAGTGGGTAGTGCGGTGCCAGTGGGCAGAGCGGTGCCAGTGGGCAGAGCGGTGCCAGTGGGCAGAGCGGTGCCAGTAGGTAGAGCAGTGCCAGTGGGTAGAACGGTGCCAGTGGGTACTGCGATGCCAGTGGGTAGTGCGGTGCCGGTGGGCAGAGCGGTGCCAGTGGGTAGAGCGGTGCCAGTGGGTAGAGTGGTGCCAGTGGGTAGAGTGGTGCCAGTGGGCAGAGCGGTGCCCATGGGTAGAGTGGTGCCAGTGGGTAGAGCGGTGCCGGTGGGTAGAGCGGTGCTGGTGGGTAGAGCGGTGCCAGTGGGTAGTGCGGTGCCAGTGGGCAGAGCGGTGCCAGTGGGTAGAGCGGTGCCAGTAGGTATAGCAGTGCCAGTGGGTAGAACGGTGCCGGTGGGTAGAGCGATGCAGGTGGGTAGAGCGGTGCTGGTGGGTAGAGCGGTGCTCGTGGGTAGAGTGGTGCCAGTGGGTAGAGTGGTGCCGGTGGGTAGAGCGGTGCCACTGGGTGGAGCAGTGCCGGTGGGTAGAGTGGTGCCGGTGGGTAGAGTGGTGCCGGTGGGTAGAGCGGTGCCGGTGGTTAGAGTGGTGCCGGTGGGTAGAGTGGTGCTGGTGGGTAGAGCGGTGCCGCTGGGTGGAGCAGTGCCGGTGGGTAGAGTGGTGCCGGTGGGTAGAGCGGTGCCGGTGGGTAGAGCGGTGCCGGTGGGTAGAGCAGTGCTGGTGCATAGAGCGGTGCCAGTGGATAGAGCAGTGCCAATGGGTAGAGTGGTGCCAGTGGGAAGAGTGGTGCCAATGGGTAGAGTGGTGCCAATGGGTAGAGTGGTGCCAGTGGGAAGAGTGGTGCCAATGGGTAGAGTGGTGCCAATGGGTAGAGTGGTGCCAGTGGGTAGAGTGGTGCCACACACACACACTCATACACACACACACACACACACACAACACACGCACTCCACACACACACACACACACACACAAACACACACACACACGCACAGACACACACACATACACACACCACACAAGACAGACACACACACACACACACACACACACACACACACACACACATACATGCACGCATGCACACACACCACACACACCACACACACCACACACACCACACACGCACACACACACACACACACACACACACCCACACACACACACACACACACACACACACACACACACACACACACACACACACATGAATGTACAAAACACATTTATGTACTTTTGACAACACTCCTGTCCCTGTCTGCTCCTGGCCCAGCTGGTTGTGGCCCACCAAATGACCCGATGTCCTTGTCTGTCCCTGTTGTCCCCTGATCCCATCCGTCTCTTCCCTCCAGCTGCAATCCCAGGAGGAACTGTCCAGCCGGGAACATAAACTGGAGGACACACTCAACTCAAGGACGAAATCAAAACAGTGAGTGACACTCTTGATCTGCCTGGTCCGCGGCTCACACTTCTCATTCTGTTCTCTGTCACTGCTGTTGTCTCTTACGTTGTTGTCATCACTGCTGTTGTCTCTTACATTGTTGTCATCACTGCTGTTGTCTCTTACGTTGTTGTCATCACTGCTGTTGTCTCTTACATTGTTGTCATCACTGCTGTTGTCTTTTACGTTGTTGTCATCACTGCTGTTATCTCTTACTTTGTTGTCGTCACTGCTGTTGTCTCTCAAGTTGTTGTCATCACTGCTGTTGTCTCTTATGTTGTTGTCATCACTGCTGTTGTCTCTCAAGTTGTTGTCATCACTGCTGTTGTCTCTCAAGTTGTTGTCGTCACTGCTGTTGTCTCTTACGTTGTTGTCATCACTGCTGTTGTCTCTCAACTTGTTGTCATCACTGCTGTTGTTTCTCAAGTTGTTGTCATCACTGCTGTTGTCTCTCAAGTTGTTGTCATCACTGCTGTTGTCTCTTACGTTGTTGTCATCACTGCTGTTGCCTCTCAAGTTGTTGTCATCACTGCTGTTGTCTCTCAAGTTGTTGTCATCACTGCTGTTGTCTCTTACGTTGTTGTCATCACTGCTGTTGTCTCTCATGTTGTTGTCATCACTGCTGTTGTCTCTCTAGTTGTTGTCATCACTGCTGTTGTCTCTCAAGTTGTTGTCATCACTGCTGTTGTCTCTTACGTTGTTGTCATCACTGCTGTTGTCTCTCAAGTTGTTGTCATCACTGCTGTTGTCTCTCAAGTTGTTGTCATCACTGCTGTTGTCTCTCAAGTTGTTGTCATCACTGCTGTTGTCTCTCAAGTTGTTGTCATCACTGCTGTTGTCTTTTACGTTGTTGTCATCACTGATGTTGTCTCTCAAGTTGTTGTCATCACTGCTGTTGTCTCTCAAGTTGTTGTCATTATTGCTGTTGTCTCTCAAGTTGTTGTCATCACTGCTGTTGTCTCTTACGTTGTTGTCATCACTGCTGTTGTCAGACAGCATCATTGACAGATCTATTTTCACGATATGCAAACCGAAATCGGTCAAGCAATGGGTCGGTAATTGAATTAAAAACTGGAGAACCAAGCATTTCAACAAGAGACTGTAGAATTTTTGGGAACAGGAATAATAGTTGACTTTTTGAAGCAATGGGGGATTTTACATTGGCAAATAGCCCAGACACCCTATCACCATGTCACCCTTTTGCCAGGCACCCCATCAGCCTGTCACTCTATTGTCAAGACATCCTATCAGCTTGTCACCCTATTCCCCCAGACACGCTATTGCCTGGACATCCTATCTCACTCATCCTATCTCACTCACACCCTATCTCACTCTCATCCTATTTCACTCACCCTATCTCACTCTCACCCTATGTCACTCACCCTATCTCACCCACACCCTATCTCACTCTCACCCTATCTGTGAGTCACCCTATCGCCCGTGTGCCCAGGAGGTGACAGAAGGGATGCTGGATCGCCCGTGTGCCCAGGAGGTGACGGAGGGGATGCTGGAGCTGGAGCGATCCCGCATCGAGACGGCCACGGAGCTGGAGCAGCTCCACGACCAGAAGGACAACCTGCAGGAGCATCTGAGCGTGCTCAAACACACCCTCGTCGTGGTAACTCTCTCGCATGCATGCACGTGTCGTCACGCTTCGTCACGCTTCGTCACGCTTGTGTTTCTGTCTTTTTCTTAAGATTTGCGATCATTTCCCAGCGATGAAGAAAAATGTCATCGAAATTTATATTTTATATTTTATTGAAAACGTGGTGTATTCTCCTTGTTAAAATAATAATATTAATAAAGGCTTGATGCAAGAAATACTAGAAGCTACCACTATTGCTAAACATTACTTGTTTTATTAAGTGAACACTATATGTTTTCTGTGGCAAGGTTCATGGGGATCTCGTTTTCTGTTCAGATCCCAACTGTTGGACCTGGCTGAGATATATTTCTGTTAAATTATAAGATTGTTGTTGTGGTCACTGTCCACTCAAGCGGCCAGTCATCCATTGTCACAATGGCCACTAAGTCAGAACCTCGGGAGTGAATCACTGAGAGTGAAACCTTGAGAGTGAAACATGTTAATGGAATGTCTTTGTGAACTTACAACACCAACCGATCAATGATTGGTGAGTTCTGTTTCAGATCCGGAGTGGCGTCAACACCCCAGTGCCACAGGACGCAACGGCAAAGGGAAACACTAACTACTTTGAAGAACAACAATACCAGCTGAAGGTGACTAGTTCTGTCAACGTCTCAGAGATGTCACTGACACAATGGTGGAACCTTTGTGTAGAGACATATGTGAAGTGGTCAACTGGAACATTGGCAACTTTCCTGAAACAACTCAAAACTTATCTATTTCGTTTGTATTAAATGCCTTGATGGCACTGGTTTATATTTCATAGCATTGACTGGTTTTAAATTGTTCTGTTTGAAACTGTATTTTTACACCCTATTTTATTTATTTTATTTACTTATCTTAACATATTTATTATTTATTTTTTTATCTTAACTTACTTAATTATTTATCTTAGTTTATTTATTTGATTTTAGCTTATGTATTTAATTCATTTATATTTTAGATTATTAGTCAACACATCATGTTAATGTGAAGCTCTTTGATTTGGTTGGCATTTAATTACTTAAAAAGTGCTATGTTAACAAACATAATTATTATTATTATCACAAGAGGTGTCAAAACAACCTGTGAGATTGTCTGCATTACTTGGCAATGATTGTTCACGTGTATCAGTGCACAAACATGTCTGTGTGACAAACATGTTTGTAACATGTCTATAATGTCTAACACAAGTTTATATGTAACACTTACATGCGTAACCCAAGTGTATCTGTAACACAAGTGTGTCTGTAACACAAGTGTATCTGTAACACAAGTGTGTCTGTAACACAAGTGTGTATTTTAACACAAGTGTGTCTGTAACACAAGCCTGTCTTTTAACACACATGTGTCTGTAACACAAGTGTGTTTTTAACACAAGTGTATCTGTACGACATGCGTGTCTTTTAACACAAGTGTGTCTGTAGCAGAAGTGTGTATGTAACACAAGTATGTCTTTCAACACAAGTGTGTCTTTTAACACAAGTGTGTATGTAACACAAGTGTGTCTTTTAACACAAGTATGTCTTTTAACACAAGTATGTCTGTAACACAAGTGTGTCTTTTAACACAAGTGTGTCTTTTAACACAAGTGTGTCTGTGACACAAGTGTGTATGTAACACAAGTGTGTCTTTTAACACAAGTGTGTCTGTAACACAAGTGTGTCTGTAACAAAAGTGTGTCTGTAACACAAGTGTGTCTGTAACAGAAGTGTGTCTGTAACACAAGTGTGTCTGTAACATGATTATGTCTTTAACACACACAGGAGTGCATGTAACGGTGTTACATCTGTAACACTGTAACGTGTTTGTGACAGCTTGAGCAGAAGATGAGTCGTCACGCTGAGGTGATGGAGAGTCGGAGACAGGTGTCACATGACAGCATCCAGCAGCTGCAACGGAAGCTGAATAACCTTGAACAGGTGACCTTCACTTGACCTTCAGTGCTTTATACATCCTTTCCTTTGTTCCGTCCCACAAAGATGGTTTCCTCGTCAGTTATGCCACGTTGGGTGTTATTTTTCTCAATGCTCTCAAATCATTGGGCCAATTGTTTTCATTTAATGTTTCATGGGGCATTATTTGGGGTGGCTGTGTATTTGAGTGTCTTCTTGGTAATTGTTTTTAATGCAAAACTGTTAACGCCATCCCAGTCATTCAGACATTGACATTATAGTAGGTTGTTTTAGTGTTCATCATTAATGGACTACCTGTTTTTTTTATTTAATGTACTAATACTTTTATTGATCTATTTATTCTAATATTTTATTAACGTATTATTTTAGCTCACAGTGTAGTATCCTTTACATTGCATGACCGTGAAATTCAATGTACAAATAATTTGTATCTATTTATTATATTTATTTTATTAATTTACTCATCGTTTTAATGTACACTTAAAATATACAGTTAATTGTATATGTCTATTTGTCATATTTATTTTATTAACTTACTACTTTAGCACACAGTCACGTTACAACTGCAGTATAGTGAAACATCACGTTTTAGCAGTAAATACTTGAAGACTTGAAGTTACATTTGCTTTACGCTGACATATGAGAGACAAATGTCTGGTATTTCAACAGCTAGACGACCTGTGTTCATAATCGACACAGTTGTTGCTATATCACATTGTTTCTCGACAGGTTCTGTGCCAAAGTGATTCACGTCGACCTACTACGCCATCTAGTGATGTCCTGTTGAACCGCTCCCGAACTCCGACTCCGGCGGGAGAGTTTGATATGCAGGTAAGGGAGTGATGCTGACAGCTTGTTGTGCTGACAAGCTGACAGCTTGTGATGACATCTTAGCATGGTATTCTGGGGCGTAATGGTGCAAAGGTGGACTCGATTGTAATCTATCTTGCTTTCATCTCGTGTTCAGTTATGTTTACAGAAAAGCAAATCTACAAAGTATTCATTACCACATGCAAGCTTGTGTCTGTGATTTTAAAGTGTAGCTTTGATAAAATCAATTGAAAAACTGCTTACTTATTTAATTGCTGCAGAATATTCAATTCAAATATTCTTGCATCACGATGTGATTGTCCTATTTCTTGTTGTTGACTTCCTTATTCTCTCAAAAACCCGGAAGACTTTAGAGCATTAAATCACTGACATATATTAAATAAATTTATTTAGATTACATATTTATATTTGGACACCAAAAAAATTGGATTTAATCAAGGAAGCCACTTTAATCCGTTCATACACTATGAACTAGAAACACGATTTGTGATGTGAAATAATAATATTTATTTTGTATAGTTCCATATCCACAGGAATTTAGTACTTAACATAAAATATAATACGAAATAAGAAAACATGTAACTATATAAATACATAATTTAATGACATTCGTTTATAATAACAAATTATAGTGCAAAATAAATACATAAAAGCAGTTCATTCAGTTATAACACTTAGAAATTAATTAATTAATTAAAACTAAATATTTAATAAATTACAGCAAAAATGCTTCCGTGAATTAAATAAGCATCTTTACAGATGCCTTAGAAGAATAAAGTAAAGTTTTAGAAGTGAAAATAGTTGGCATAGCATTCCAAACTGATGCCATGATGACCTCTTGTCTGATTCGCTACCCTGCTGTGGTCAACAGGACACAGACAGACTGACCAGTGAGGGGGCGTATCCAAGTGAGGGGGCATATCCAAGTGAGGGGGCATATCCAAAGCGAGCATACTCACCGAATCGTCACAGCAGTCGCAGGCTGCACTCAGCCGGGAGTGCATCAAACATTGCTGAAAAGGGTCCATCGTCGTGAATCGACAACCAAGTTGGTCATGTGGACGGAAGTAGATGGCATCTCTCACCAAGTTTACTGTTTCAGCAGAAGGGCTGAATCGCATCGGGTAAATTTAAGAACATCGGCCGAATGCCGTATTAATCATGTGAATTACATGTAAATGAAATAGCTTAAAACTAGTTAGTTTTCGTGTCTGTACCTGATACATTATGACCAATATGTTGCCAAGAAGTGCCACTGGTCTATGCAAACTGATGTAAATTACAAGTTTTGATTATGAATTTATTCTGAAAAAAATTGCATAATTCCAGAGGTATATGCCGGGGAGGGGCCATTGAGACTGAGGGTCTGTACTGTGATCTTTTGTAATGGACCTACTGTTTGTTTGAATATTCAAAAGTGAGTCTACAAATGGACCTCTGACCCTCAACCAAAGCTGTGTAGCACCAACAGAATACATTGAATGTAGTATTGTGTATTTCCACTGATAGTATTGTATACTGATAGTATTATATATACTTCCGCTGACAGTATTCTATACTTCCACTGATAGTGTTGCATACTTCCACTTATAGTATTGTATACTTCCACATCATTTTTATTTATATTTTATATTTTACATAACTGTGCATGCGAGACAAACTGTTTTATAGAAGCTCAACTCATTTATCATCAGCATCAGTGCAGCAGTATTTTAGTATACATTTTAATTTCTGACTCTTTAATGTGGTAAAATGTATGAACGACTACCATCTTTATGATGGTATCACTTTTTCATTCACTAGTTTATTATTTATTGCTTAGTTTATTATATGCTTTGTATACGTCGTAAGTTTATGATAAAGCTTGGTACAATGTATACATTATAACTTGCATGCTTTTATAATTGTGATGTTGTTTTGATTTCTTGTAACACAATTGTTATGATCAGTCATATGTAGTAATTTTATTTTAAATGTTAAGGTAACCACTATTTGTTTCAATTTCCGTCCATCTTGCTTCATTGTATAGTATGCACCTACCTACATGTTATTGTTATATACAAATATTGCGTGTTCTCATGGCATACATTTTATTAGTTTATATGATGTGAACTTTTACAACAAACCATACATGTCATGAGGATAAGTTTATTTATTTGTCCATCGGTTGTTGCCACTGTGGCAAATGTCTTGTTAAATAAATTATCAGATATATCGAAGTGCAAGAGTTAGTGGTTATTTCTTTCCTGGTCCAGCTTTACATATGTGTAACTGATATATTAGGGGAGTGGCAGATCTCTCTAACAGATCGATTTTTACACCACCCCCACACACACTTAAATTTAACAAAATTAGGAAGCCCTGCATCTCCCCGTTACGATTATTCCTGTCGTAGAGTTGCGAACTGGTGTAGTTTGCATTAATCCAAGGTCACCATCAATCAATCGATTTTAGAAATTGGGCACTTCTGAAAACTTCTTGAACTTCTGCTATTTTATCCTTAATATCAATTTATGTTAACAAATGCAGAATGCTAATGCCTATCTGTGCACAATATGTGTATGTGCCAGGGGTTGAGTAGTGACTAGTAATATAGGTTTTTGTGTAAAAGTACAACATTAATGTGTGTTGAACCCATAAAAACGATTACTTAATAAACATGACCTCCTGTTGCTATGTTCCATTCCCAAGGCAATCTAGATCCCAAAAATAAATGTATGGCTAGAAGAATGAGTGGGCGTAGTGAAGTAAGAATTATACAAATGTCGGTTTTATATAAAGGTGGAAGGGATTTCAGAATGTATGGTCATGGTTTCATTTATATGGATTTTTCTTATTTATATGTAACAGAGCAACTAAGAAATTAGATCAACCGTAACATATTACTATATAGTTTTATATTTATTATCTAACCTCTCTGCTGTGAACGTTCACATGTTATTTACACAAAAACAATTCCACTCCCTTGGAAAAAAAATTCAAATTTACTGAAACATAATTGTCAAAACATTTCATAAATGGCAAACATTACTTTGTTGATACAGTTCATTAAACGCGTACAACATTGCAACACTGGGATATGGGCCTTACTTACCCCTTGACTTCTTAATATCATTACTGCAGTCCTCAACATATTCTAAGCTGATCTCTACAAGAGTTATGATTGTTGTATTTAACTTGATGACTTGGCAGAACTCTGACGTTGTATATTAATCCCTCTTTGTTTGGCAACATTTATCAAGGCGAAGTTCATATTCCTGCTTACACAAACACACAAACAAACACACACACACACACACACGCACGCAGACACGCACACACGCACACACTCACTCACTCTCACACACACACCACACACCAAACACCACCCACACACCCACACACCCACACACCCACACACCCACACACCCACACACCCACACAATCACACACACACACACACACACACACACACACACACACACACACACACACACACACACACACACATTATAAGTTTGACTACAGTTAATACATTTCTAAGATATCACAAAACCACCTGAACTGATGAAATGGAATCAATGTGTGTGCACACAACATGTAGTGTTTGCATAAAGAACACCAGCAGGGTATGAACCTACCACACACAACACTGAACCGACATTACCCTAAACTGTACAAGTGAAAAAAAATTGGTTTAGAGAAACATTTAGCAGTGCTTTTGCATTAAAACACAGTATTCTGACTGCAATCAGTCACAACTGTATTATGTCACAACTGTATTATTAGAAAATTAATATACAGGTACATGAACTGACAGGAATACATAATAATTAGTACATGATCGGTAAAAGCATGCACCAACTCATTTTTATGGACAAGCCTGCTAGTTGTGGTTTTGAACTCTTCATATCACGCCATTATAGCTGCCCAACACCTAATTTCAAAGATTGTTTTTGCAAAAAAAAATTACAAAACGAGTATAACTGTTTCCTACAAGCATGAGTTATGATTATTAAACCAGAACATGTAGCATCGTCTAATACTATCCAAAATGTCCTCTAGTTCGTTATCTTCAATAAAATACTCGCTAGGTGTGCGAGCGTGTGTGTGCGGGCGTGCGTGCGTGCGTGCGTGTGTGTGGGTGTGTGTCTGTCTGTCTGTCTGTCTGTGTGTCTGTCTGTGGGGTGTGTGGGGTGTGTGTGTCCGTGTTGTGTGTGTGTAATAATGAATAATGTATGTATAATCCTACATTATATATAATAAAAAGAAAACTATGCAAGTTCAAAATATGTTCGACATTTTTGTTATGTGTATTTAATAGTTGTTTTGTTGATGCAGGTGTTATGTACACGTATGAAAGGTTGGTAATGTACACGACTATACTGACTGGGTATTTGTATTAACTGTGTTTCTTAATTATTAAGAAACAATATTAATAATAATAATGAATATATCAAAGAAAAGGTTATTCTAGGTAATATTATACCTGTGTAAACTTATGCAAACTCATTTTTAAAGGTATCTTAACAATGAATGATCGCAGTTATTTATTCATACATTCAATGTACTATTATTAATATACCATAGTTATATTTATTTACTTATTGATGACTAAAGACAATGTAGTTTATTTTGTATAGTAGAAATGATTGTATCTTAAAAATTTACTATCAATAAAATATTGATGATTTTATGCATGGTATTAATTCTTTTACAATTATAATTCCAGCCAAAACAGTTATTTGGATAAGCGCGATATACGAAAAATATAATAATTATTACTATAGAATGAAAAAATCATGAAATATATCAACAGATATTAAAATAAATCGTTTTTAATACAACATAATATAATTCCAACATATAATTAGGTACGCCCGTTGTAGTTACATACAAGGCGACGTATACTTAGGCGTGGACGTTCCACATTTGAAATGTAAGAGAGTTCAAGCATTTTTATATCTTTCAATAATATTTACGTACGTACAACACATTAACTAAAGCTTACCGTAAGGCTGAGTTGTGTACGATTAAAGCTGTTAAAACATTTACAATATACCTTAAAATAAGTCAATGTGCTGTTGCGAGTATAACTGTTTCCTACAAGAAAAAAACTTTGAAAAACAAAAGAGAGGGAATGAGGAAGTGGGAGACACTGGGTATATAGCCTGTAGTACAATCTAATGTAACTAGTTCGGCCAGGGGTACCTCATCGGTTGCTCCTCATAACGTTCCCTGGCACGGTTGGTCACAATCCTTACTCCCTCACAACTGACCGACTTCCGCCGGAAGTGTTCCTATGGGAGGAAATTACCTGGCCCAAACCCCGGTTCGCCGCACCGGTTGTGACCTCCATAGGATGAGCGTCACTGGTAACCCCTTCCGCCACGTGCGGTCGGAACACTCAGTTGCAGAAGGTAGCCATTTTGTTTGCTTATAAACCCATGCCGAGCCTTAGCTGGTGAAATTGTGGTGTCAACTTGTAAAACACGTAAGCTGATATATCTGACGTTATTTATTTTGTAGCATTACATTACAACTTCGCTTATATATCGTGCTATGTCATATCATACATAAAACATGTTAACATGCATAACTATAATTATTAATGTAGACTTAACCAGATTCATGGTTCTATAGCGGAAGTTGGGCAACAATATGGCGTCGCCGACATTTCCTCCTTCATAAAATTAAATAAGGCATTATTTTTAAACGCAGATACATAATACAGTACACCCTACAGTGAATAATATAACTCGCCTTGATATACGAGAATTCATAATTTAAAATAATAAACACAGGTGGATTAAAACATTATTAGTTATTTACTTTGATAAATAAATACAATTCTTACCTACGATTTACATCGACGCAAATCAGCAAGTGGATCCATTCATTACATATAAACTATGTTGCCAAGTAATGTTTTGATTACTGAGAAATGTATTATCTGTATAATTATATTCACAGTAGAACGATGCTAACAGTTATGCATAATGATGATAATGTTTGTCTTCCGTAATGCCTTGCTGGTTTGACTATGCATGTTAGCGATACAGAATGTCGACACTGCATGTACCACATGGCAACTAATGTAATGTACTACCAACAGTTGCCGTTCTAAAACAACATTACACACATGGCCTACCTTAAAGCAATTGTCTGTAGCAGTCGTCGCTCTCTTTTTGGCGTCTAATTGTATATCCCAATGTCTGATGACTCCCCAAACTGCAACATGTGCAGCTCATTCGAGACCAACTGTCAAACCACATAGAGCGTCAAATGTGTATCGTTTGCTGAATATCATACGATCCGCTGCACCCGACCCTAAACGATTGCATTACCACTACAACTGCACTTAAAATTCGACAAATCCATGCTTTCGATCGAACGCTTAAGTCATTTGTTTGTAGCAACTGTCATGTTCAACGCGACAGTCAATTAGTGCGTTCTTGCGCGGGACCAAGAACATACCATTGTCGGGGCCGCATGTCAGTCTAACAATGTCCACGGCAGTGAAGCATTGTTAAACTGACAATGAAACAAGACAGGTATTACACACGGGCAAATCAAGTTTGCCTTGAATGGCACAAGTAGCTTCGCTGTTCTTGTCGAATGTGCAAATACCCATGACCGTACCGAATTGCGGTTTAATTAGAATGACGGGAGGGGTGAAAAGGATTGGTTGATGAAAGTATGGAGGAAGAGGGGTGTAGAGGGACAGTGGGAAGGGAAATAGTAGAGGATAAAGAAAGTGAGGGAGTGGGAGAGGGAGACGGCGAGGGGCCGCCAATCAGGGAGGAAGCGAGAAAATGTTGAGTATTTTTAAAAGGAAGTGATGGGGAGATGTAAATCAGAAGAGAGACAGACAAAGAGAAAAAATAACCTCACAAACTTGTTCACTCTGACACATTGTTCATCAGAACGAAAACGGATTGCAGCGCTACTCATTTGTTCATTTCTTTCATCTATTTGCTAAAAATGGACACTGAACGGTTTAAATATTAATAATAATAATAATAAAGTTTTTTATATAGCGCTACTTCCCGCATGGCGGATCGTTGCTCTGCACAATAAATATACTAAATGTATATTAATAAATAGAAATGTAAATTATATAAATTAATATAAATCATTTTCATTTTTTGGTTTTAAGAAGTACTACTAAACCTTTGTATGTAAATTATATAAATTAATTTAAAATTAAAACCTTTACTAAAACTGTGTGCGTATATATATATATATATATATATATATATATATATATATATATATATATATATATATATAAATATATGTATATATATATATATATGTATATATATATATATATATATATGTGTGTGTGTGTGTGTGTGTGTGTGTGTGTGTGTGTGTGTGTGTGTGTGTGTGTGTGTGTGTGTGTGTGTGTGTGTGTATAAATCTATAAATTAATCTAAAACATAAACACTGATTAAAACGTGTATGGCACTAAAATGAAATTCTAAAGCATTGTCCGTCATTTCAAAACAATTTGAATTAATTGAAATCTCTAATAAAAATATATGCCTTTAATTAAACACTTTCTAAACATACACAATGTCCCGGATGCACGAATGTTCACAGGTAATTCAATCCACAGTCGAGGTGCTGCTGCGCCAAATCACCAATACACTTCTTTATAATGGTATTCTATATAAGGGATTATATAGATGGGTGATATTAGCACTAACAAACATTATTCTGATGATGTAGTGAGGGGGTAGAGGGAGGGAAGAAAGGATAAAGGAAGGAGAGGGAGAGAGGGGAGGCTGAGGGAGAGATTAACGGGAGAAAAAAAGAGCGTGCTTATATGTGTAAGCGATTGTGTTGTGGGGATATAATGTTGTCATCGACACATTTCTTTTTTGTATTAATCTGCACCCTCCTTCCGAAGAAGACTTTATATTATCATAGACATTACCAATAATATAAAGTTTCTTATTGTTTTTAGAGCAAAAATATAGTATATTATCATCAAACGCGTGCGCAGCGTACACTAACATTATCACGTCAAGTAACCTTTTGCATATCACCGGTGTTTCCACACAAAATGGGATCAGTTTGATATAGCATATATCATGCCGCCCATACGTTACCATTATAAATACTATTGACAATGGTTATGCTTGACGAAGGTCACATGTAGCAATTGATTGTCACGTACACAAACCGCAACGTAACGTTTTAGTAAAGTAATCTGATTTTTTATATATATTTTTCATAAACCATTACTAATAAAAAAATGTAAAAGCAAGATATTTAAAATATTTAAGAATCGCATAATAACTCAGCCTGCGTCTGATCTAACACTTGATCGAAGGAAGCATAGACCTCTATTCCAACGAGTAATACAGTCACAGAAAAAAACACCTACTCCCAATATTTGTATTTACTGTTGGGGTAAAATGTAAAACAGAACCAGATGATCGATGCTGCATAGGTTTTCTAATAGGAGTAAGCAATGAATGTAAATACGACACACACGTACACGCACAGACACGCCACACGCCCCCCCCCCTCCCTCGTACACACACGCACACGCGCGCACACTCACACTCATCCCCGCCCACCCACGCACGCACACGCGCACACACGCACGCACACACACACACACACACACACACACTCACACCCACCCACACACACACACTCACACCCACCCACCCACACACACACACACACGCACGCACACACGCACACACGCACACACGCACACACGCACACTCACACACACACACACACTCACACACACACACACACACACACACACACACTCACACACACACATTCACTCACACCCACACTCATCCCCGCCCATCCATACACGCACACGCGCCCACGCAAACGCACGCACGCACGCACACACACACACACACACACACACACACACACACACACACACACACATACACACACACAGTGGTAGGAGGTAATGTAAGCTTTATGAAACTTGTCACAGCCCGGGCCATTCTTACGGTTTATCGTGTAGGCCTATTTCGAAAGATAAATAGGCATTGAGTATATATGGTGGCGGTGGCTGAGCGAGTTGGAAGATGATTGACAAAACAATTGCTCAACACCAGCAAGAGAGACGGGAAGTTCACAGGAAGTTCAGAACGGGGCTAATTGTCCGAATATAGAAAAGAAAGGGACATGTGCATGACCCGGGAAAACAATTGAGGCATTACGTTGCTAAGCAATATGTTGAGGTTGCTGGAACGAATTCTGGATGGCAGAATAAAAGCAATAGTGTAAGGGGAAATCGTCGAAGAACAGCTAGAGTTTAGACAAGGAAGAGGAACAACGGATGGGATGTTTGTCCAGAGATAGGTAATAGAGAAGAAATTGGACGGACAGAAGGATTTGGCAATTAGATACATATACCTGGAGAAGGCCTAGGCTATAATCCCAAGAGAAATGACTATGGGAACACTGGAGTGGGGGGGGGGTCCCAGGGGGGGGGGAGGGCAGGTTGGTACGTAGGGAGTCTTACCTCAGTACAAAACAAGGTGGAACAAATACAAAAAATTGGCACATCCATTTCTTTGGAACAGTAAACCCGAAGCTTTGAAAAGAGAATCACTGTTAAACACATTTGCTGACGGAAGTGTTAACATTGTATATATTAGAACTAAAATATAATCTCTATTCGTCAAACAAATATTGTGCAATTAATTAGAGAGCATAGAGCCAAGTGGAGCCTTAGCAGTGTATTGGCTGGGTATACACCTTAAAGTTAAAGAGTATGTAGATCTGCGCCGCCTTTACCCACCTTAAATGTCATGGTGCTGATTCACGTCCGGGTAATCTAGCCGGATAGACAAGCCGTCAATCGATGCCTTTTCGAAGACTTTCAATGTTATTAGTTAGATCATTTCTTTCAAATTAAACCATTATTTAGAACTGTATCAGCTTAGAACACTTTAAATGCGCTTCTTTCGAGTTTGACCCTGCTAGGCGCAACATGATCGGCACATCCCATGATCGTTCGACAGACAGCCAAACGTGCTCGGACAGCCAGTCTCTGCCACGCCCCACGACCGTCGCCCGGTCCAAAATTACGCAACATGTACTGGAGCGCCAGCGACCGATGTCGCTTCGATCAGCGCAGCAACTTGTCTCTTGCCGCATCTATTCACACCTCGAAGTGCTGACCCAGGGAATATCATCGGGCAACCAGAACGTGTTTACAAACACGCCGAACGCTGATATAACCATGTGTATTATATATATATATATATATAGATATATAGATATGTATATATATATATATATATATATATATATATATATATATATATATATATATATATATATATATATATATATATATATATATATATACATCTATATACATCTATATACATCTATATATCTATATATATATATATATATATATATATACAGTGCCGGTAAAAAGTCATGGGACCATTGGATTTTACTGTTGTTTCTCTATTGTTAAGCTCTGTGGCAGCATTAAAATCAACTTGGCAAAGGACGTGCTGCCACCTATTGGATGCGCCTAAGTTTATATCCTGTTTTGAGTGTTGTTTTGCCTCTATTTTTGCCATTTTTGCCTAATTTCATAAGAACACCCCAAGATTGCCGTCCAAAGATCAAGGTAGGCCTCAATTATATCACTAAGTGTTATTTGCTTTGTATGGACTAATGAATCACAATTGACTGTCTAAACTGTATGTGGGCAATAATAGGGTACTTTGGTGTATTACCGGAGCAATATTTGGTATAAAGTGTCAATATTAATTAATTATTATTAATTATCAATATTTATTAAGAAAAGTAGTGAATAAATCCAATTTTCAATACAATAAGAGCAAATGATATGGTAAATATTTGTTTTTATTATTCCATAATCATATTTATTATATATTTGTAATAAATTATGCATATAAATTTAATTTAAAAGTAATAAATAACTTATTTGCTAATTTTCAACGAAACGTTGACTGCTTAGTAACCATGGACATTAGTTCAGGTCTCCATGGTAACAAAACGTTGACTGCTTAGTAACAAAATACACATTCAGCTGAAAGCTTACAATCTTAATTTTACAGTAATTTTCATTTCGTTGAAAACTATATTTTCTATCACAGAATTTACCTACGGTTAAAAAACACTGTGCAGGATGTCATGATACTCATGGCATCGTGACGTCATGATACTCACGGCGTCATGACGTCATGATACGGCGTTATGACGTCATGATACTCACGGCATCATGATGTCATGATACTCATGGCGTCATGACGACATGATACTCACGGCATCATGATGTCATGATACTCACGGCATCATGACGTCATGATACTCATGGCATCATGACGTCGTGATACTCATGGCATCATGATGTCGTGATACTCATGCCATCATGATGTCATGATACTCATGGCAGCATGATGTCATGATACTCATGGCAGCATGATGTCATGATACTCGTGGCATCATGACGCCATGATACTCGTGGCATCATGATGCCATGATACTAATGGTGTCGGTGTCACACTGCTTCTGCCAGTCTGCCCCTGGTGTCTGTGATACTTGATGTTGTGTCCAGGAGTCGTCTGAGCGGGCTCTGAGGATACAGCAACTGGAGGATGAAGTGACGAGTCTCAGACACAACCTGGAGGACAGAGACCAGGTGAGACTGACACTGAGACAGAGACATGTCTTCTAATCATGTTTGTAGATAGTGTAGTGTAGAGACCAGGTGAGACTGAGAGATAGACATGTCTTCTAAACATGTTTGTAGATAGTGTAGTATAGATACCAGGTGAGATTGAGACTGATACATGTCTTCTAAACCCGTTCGTAGATAGTGTAGTATAGAGATCAGGTGAGACTGAGACTGAGACATGTCTTCTAAACATGTTTGTAGATAGTGTAGTATAGAGACCAGGTGAGACTGAGACAGAGACATGTCTTCTAAACATGTTTGTAGATAGTGTAGTATGGAGACCAGGTGAGACTGAGATATGTCTTCTAAACGTGTTTGTTGATAGTGTAGTATAGAGACAAGTTTGTACCCAGCTTTTTCGTATAATGAGTTTTTATTAGGAGCTGTCTGAATTTATCATGTAGCTGGTCAACTGTAGAAAACTAATGAGCAACTTACAAAATGATACCTGAGACGGCTCATACAAATTCTCCTTTAGTATTTAAATATAAACAAACGCGCAAGATTTACAGGTGAGAATATACAATGTTTGAAGTTATGTTTCTTTTGATAAAGAATGAAATGAAAAATAATTCCTTTTACAGTGCTGCCTTGTGACATCGTGAACCAATTTAACTGCGGGTCTTTTACGCGGTAGGCAATTATTAGATTACTTTATAATAATCACTGCTGAATGGTCCACGTTTGTAATTCATTGTTTACTCACCAGGAGGTTCGTCAGATTAGAGAGAAGTCGGCTGCTGAGATTGCCGACCTTGAAGGCATCGCCCACGCGCACTACAGCCGAACCAATCGGTTTGGAGACGAACTCAACTATCTGAGAGCGGAACACTTGGAAATAGTGCGGCGGGTATGTTACCTCTTATTCCTACGCCAAGCCAGTGGGTAGGGCGGTGCCACACACACATTCGCACACACCACACACACGCACGCACGCACGCACGCACGCACGCACACACACACACACACACACACACACACACACACACACACACACACACATACATACATGAATGTACAAAACACATTTATGTACTTTTGACAACACTCCTGTCCCTGTCTGCTCCTAGCCCAGCTGGTTGTGGCCCACCAAATGACCCGATATACCTGTCTGTCCCTGTTGTCCCCTGATCCCACCCGTCTCTTCCCTCCAGCTGCAATCCCAGGAGGAACTGTCCAGCCGGGAACATGAACTGGAGGACACACTGCGAGAACTCAAGGACGATATCAAAACAGTGAGTGACACTCTTGATCTGCCTGGTCCGCGGCTCACACTTCTCATTCTGTTCTCTGTCACTGCTGTTGTCTCTTACGTTGTTGTCATCACTGCTGTTGTCTCTTACGTTGTTGTCATCACTGCTGTTATCTCTTACGTTGTTGTCATCACTGCTGTTATCTCTTATGTTGTTGTCATCACTGCTGTTATCTCTTACGTTGTTGTCATCACTGCTGTTGTCTCTTACGTTGTTGTCATCATTGCTGTTGTCTCTTACGTTGTTGTCATCACTGCTGTTATCTCTTACGTTGTTGTCATCACTGCTGTTGTCTCTTACGTTGTTGTCATCACTGCTGTTGTCTCTTACGTTGTTGTCATCACTGCTGTTATCTCTTACGTTGTTTTCATCACTGCTGTTGTCTCTTACGTTGTTGTCATCGCTGCTGTTGTCTCTTACGTTGTTGTCATCACTGCTGTTGTCTCTTACTTTGTTGTCATCACTGCTGTTATCTCTTGTGTAGTTGTCATCACTGCTGTTATCTCTTGTGTTGTTGTCATCACTGCTGTTATCTCTTGTGTTGTTGTCATCACTGGTGTTGATAGATCTATTTTCACGATATGCAAACCGAAATCAGTCAAGCAATTGATCGATAATTGAATTCTGAAACTGGAGGACCAAGCATTTAAACAAAAGGCTGTAGAATATTTGGGAACAGGGATAATAGGTGACTTTTTGAAGCAATGGGGGATTTTACATTGGGATATAGCCCAGACACCATATCAACATATCACCCTATTACCAGACACCCCATCAGCCTGTCACCCTATTGCCCAGACATCCTATTATCCTGTCACCCTCTATCCCCGGACACCCTATCTCACTCACACCATATTTCATTGACACCCTATGTCACTCACACCCTATTTCACTCACACCCTATCTCACTCTCACCCTATCTCACTCACACCCTATCTCACTCACACCCTATTTCACTCACACCCTATCTCGCTCTCACCCTATCTCACTCTCACCCTATCTCACTCACGCCCTATCTCACTCACCCCCTATCTCACTCACACCCTATCTCACTCACACCCTATCTCACCCTATCTCGCTCTCACCCTATCTCGCTCTCACCCTATCTCACTCTCACCCTATCTCACTCACACCCTATCTCGCTCTCACCCTATCTCACTCTCACCCTATCTCACTCACACCCATCTCATTGTCACCCTATTTCACTCACACCCTATCTCACGTTCACCCTATCTCGCTCTCACCCTATCTCATTGTCACCCTATTTCACTCACACCCTATCTCACTTTCACCCTATCTCACTCACACCCTATCTCACTGTCACCCTATTTCACTCACACCCTATTTCACTCACACCTTATCTCACTCACACCCTATCTCGCTCTCACCTGATCTCACTCTCACCCTATCTCACTCTCACCCGTTCTGTGACTCACCCTATCGCCCGTGTGCCCAGGAGGTGACGGAGGGGATGCTGGAGCTGGAGCGATCCCGCATCAAGATGGCCACGGAGCTGGAGCAGCTCCACGACCAGAAGGACAACCTGCAGGAGCATCTGAGCGTGCTCAAACAAACCCTCGTGGTAACTCTCTCGCATGTGTGCACGTGTCGTCACGCCTCGTCACGCTTCGTCACGCTTGTGTTTCTGTCTTTTTCTTCAGATTTGTAGCACTTTTAAAGCGACATGGTCCGTTCGTGGTGCACCTGGTTGGGTGTGGCGTTATGCATTTCCTGGTCTCTTAGCCTCGCCTCGTGGTCGATGTGTAAACAGAGTTAAGCACCCCTTACTGCGTCTATTTTCAACTCCTAAATGATACATGAAAACATATTTAGACTGTCTTTATGCTATAATAGGTATAATTTATACTGTACAACATGATTTTGCAATAAAAATAAAAAGCCACAAATGGACCATGTCGCTTTAAATGATCATTTCCCAGCGATGAAGAAAAATGTCATCGAAATTTAAATTTTATATTTTATTGAAAACTTGTTTATTCTCCTTGTTAAAATAATAATATTAATAATGGCTTGATGCAAGAAATACCAGAAGCTACCACCATTGCTAAACATTACTTGGTTTTATTAAGTGAACACTATATGTTTTCTGTGGCAAGGTTCATGGGGATCTCGTTTCCTGTTCAGATCCCAACTGTTGGACCTGGCTGAGATATATTTCTTTTGAATCATATAAGATTGTTGTTGTGGTCACTATGTCCACTCAAGCGGTCAGTCATCCATTGTCACAATGGCCACTAAGTCAGAACCTCGGGAGTGAATCACTGAGAGTGAAACCTTGAGAGTGAAACATGTTAATGGAATGTCTTTGTGAACTTACAACATGAACCGATCAATGACTGGTGAGTTCTGTTTCAGATCCGGAGTGGCGCCAACACCCCAGTGCCACAGGACGCAACGGCAAAGGGAAACACTAACTACTTTGAAGAACAACAATACCAGCTGAAGGTGACTAGTTCTGTCAACGTCTCAGAGATGTCACTGACACAATGGTGCAACTTTTGGGTAGAGACATATGTGAAGTGGTCAACTGGAACATTGGCAACTTTCCTGAAACAACTCAAAACTTATCTATTTCGTTTGTATTAAATGCCTTGATGGCACTATATATTTTTTTTTTTCATAGCATTGACTGGTTTTAAATTGTTCTGTTTGAAACTGTATTTTTACACCCTAATTTTATTTATTTATCTTAGCATATTTATTATGTATTTATCTTAGCTTACTTAATTATTTATCTCAGTTTATTTATTTATTACAATTGTGTCTGTAACACCTGTGTCTGTAACACAAGTGTGTCTGTAACACCTGTGTCTGCAACACAAGTGTGTCTGTAACACCTGTGTCTGTAACACATGGGTGTCTGTAACACAAGGGTCTTGTGTCTGTGTCTGTAGCACAAGGGTATGTCTGTAACATGATTATCTTTAACACACACAGGAGTGGGCGTTACACAAAAGTGTGTATGTAACGGTGTTACATCTGTAACACTGTAACGTAAGTGTTTGCTACAGCTTGAGCAGAAGATGAGTCGTCACGCTGAGGTGATGGAGAGTCGGAGACAGGTGTCACATGACAGCATCCAGCAGCTGCAACGGAAGCTGAATAACCTTGAACAGGTGACCTTCACTTGACCTTCAGTGCTTTACACATCCTTTCCCTTGTTCCGTCCCACAAAGATGGTTTCCTCATCAGTTATGCCACGTTCGGTTTTATTTTTCTCTAAGCTCTCAAATCATAGGGCCAATTGTTTTCATTTAACCCATTAGCACTCAGCCAATATTAACGGGAAGCCTGTGCCTCATCAAATATTTGACATAGATGTTTAAAATATTGCTTGTCCCATTTTCTTTGATCCAATGCCTTTATTATTCAATTCTCGCAATTGCATGTTTTATGCATGTTGTAGATAATAAACGTACCTACACACTGGTGTCAAAACTGGTGTTGTAACTTTAAGATATGTTGACCATTTCTTCATTGACACTAAGACATTTTGATTTTTTTTGTAAAAAAAATACTTTATTGCGGTGTAATTGTTTTATGCTTGACTTTTTACTTCTACAACTTGTGTTTATTTAAAAGACCATTAAATTATCTACACACTGGTATATAATTTGTTATAATATGTTACACTTTTTAGCAGTATACGTGGCCAACTTCCTGGCTGGAGGGCATTTTAAAATGTCAAAAAAAAAAAATATCCAATATATCCGAAATATCCAAAATAGCCACAAATTAATGTTCTATGTCTAGATAGGTGTCGCATTTATTGCTTCTCTTAATCACTAGATGGAACCACGTAAACCAAATTCAAACGGTGTGCTGTATTCGCTGGCCGGCTATGGCCAACCTGAGGAGATTCGGGGTGACCGTCAATGCCCGACTTGACTGCCAATCGGTTAATGTTTCATGGAGCATTATTTGGGGTGGCTGTGTATTTGATTGTCTTCTTGGTAATTGTTTTTAATGCAAAACTGTTACATTTGCTTTAAGCTGACGTATGACAGTCACATTTTTGGTGTTTCAACAGCTAGACGACACTGTGTTCATAATCGACACAGTTGTTGCTATATGACATTGTTTCTCGACAGGTTCTATGCCAAGGTGATTCACATCGACCTACTACGCCATCTAGTGATGTCCTGTTGAACCGCTCCCGAACTCCGACTCCGACGGGAGAGTTTGATATGCAGGTAAGGGAGTGATGCTGACAGCTTGTTGTGCTGACAAGCTGACAGCTTGTGATGACATCTTAGCATGGTATTCTGGGGCGTAATAGTGCAGTGGTGCAAAGGTGGACTCGATTGTAATCTATTTTGCTTTCACCTCGTGTTCAGTTATTTTACAGAAAAGCAAATCTACAAAGTATTAATTACCACATGCAAGCTTGTGTCTGTGATTTTAAAGTGTAGCTTTGATAAAATCAATTGAAAAACTGCTTACTTATTTAATTGCTGCAGAATATTCAATTCAAATATTCTTGCATCACGACGTGATTGTCCTATTTCCTGTTGTTGGCTTCCTTATTCTCTCAAAAACCCGGAAGACTTTAGAGCATTAAATCACTGACATATATTAAATAAATTTATTTAGATTACATATTTATATTTGGACACCAAAAAAATTGGATTTAATCAAGGAAGCCACTTTAATCCGTTCATACACTATGAACTAGAAACACGATTTGTGATGTGAAATAATAATATTTATTTTGTATAGTTCCATATCCACAGCAATTTAGTACTTAACATAAAATATAATACGAAATAAGAAAACATGTAACTATATAAATACATAATTTAATGACATTCGTTTATAATAACAAATTATAGTGCAAAATAAATACATAAAAGCAGTTCATTCAGTTATAACACTTAGAAATTAATTAATTAATTAAAACTAAATATTTAATAAATTACAGCAAAAATGCTTCCGTGAATTAAATAAGCATCTTTACAGATGCCTTAGAAGATCAAAGTAAAGTTTTAGAAGTGAAAATAGTTGGCATAGCGTTCCAAACTGATGCCATGATGACCTATTGTCTGATTCGCTACCCTTCTGTGGTCAACAGGACACAAACAGACTGACCAGTGAGGGGGCGTATCCAAGTGAGGGGGCATATCCAAAGCGAGCATACTCACCGAATCGTCACAGCAGTCGGAGGCTGCACTCAGCCGGGAGTGCATCAAACATTGCTGAAAAGGGTCCATCGTCGAGAATCGACAACCAAGTTGGTCATGTGGACGGAAGTAGATGGCATCTCTCACCAAGTTTACTGTTTCAGCAGAAGGGCTGAATCGCATCGGGTAAATTTAAGAACATCGGCCGAATGCCGTGTTAATCATATGAATTACATGTAAATGAAATAGCTTAAAACTAGTTAGTTTTCGTGTCTGTACCTGATACATTATGACCATTATGTTGCCAAGAAGTGCCACTGGTCTATGCTAACTGATGTAAATTACAAGTTGTGATTATGAATTTATTCTGGAAAAAATTGCATAATTCCAGAGGTATATGCCGGGGAGGGGCCATTGAGACTGAGGGTCTGTACTGTGATCTTTTGTAATGGACCTACTGTTTGTTTGAATATTCAAAAGTGACTCTACAAATGGACCTCTGACCCTCAACCAAAGCTGTGTAGCACCAACAGAATACATTGAATGTAGTATTGTGTATTTCCACTGATAGTATTGTATACTGATAGTATTATATATACTTCCGCTGACAGTATTCTATACTTCCACTGATAGTGTTGCATACTTCCACTTATAGTATTGTATACTTCCACATCATTTTTATTTATATTTTACATAACTGTGCATGCGAGACAAACTGTTTTATAGAAGCTCAACTCATTTATCATCAGCATCAGTGCAGCAGTATTTTAGTATACATTTTAATTTCTGACTCTTTAATGTGGTAAAATGTATGAACGACTACCATCTTTATGATGGTATCACTTTTTCATTCACTAGTTTATTATTTATTGCTTAGTTTATGATATGCTTTGTATACGTCGTAAGTTTATGATAAAGCTTGGTACAATGTATACATTATAACTTGCATGCTTTTATAATTGTGATGTTGTTTTGATTTCTTGTAACACAATTGTTATGATCAGTCATATGTAGTAATTTTATTTTAAATGTTAAGGTAACCATTATTTGTTTCAATTTCCGTCCATCTTGCTTCATTGTATAGTATGCACCAACCTACATGTTATTGTTATATACAAATATTGCGTGTTCTCATGGCATACATTTTATTAGTTTATATGATGTGAACTTTTACGACAAACTATACATGTCATGAGGATAAGTTTGTTTGTTTGTCCATCGGTTGTTGCCACTGTGGCAAATGTCTTGTTAAATAAATTATCAGATATATCGAAGTGCAAGAGTTAGTGGTTATTTCTTTCCTGGTCCAGCTTTACATATGTGTAACTGATATATTAGGGGAGTGGCAGATCTCTCTAACAGATCGATGTTTACACCACCCCCACACACACTTAAATTTTACATAATTAGAAAGCCCTGCATCTCCCCGTTACGATTATTCCTGTCGTAGAGTTGCGAACTGGTGTAGTTTGGATTAATCCAAGGTCACCATCAATCAATCGATTTTAGAAATTGGGCACTTCTGAAAACTTCTTGAACTTCTGCTATTTTATCCTTAATATCAATTTATGTTAACAAAGGCAGAATGCTAATGCCTATCTGTGCACAATATGTGTATGTGCCAGGGGTTGAGTAGTGACTAGTAATATAGGTTTTTGTGTAAAAGTACAACATTAATGTGTGTTGAACCCATAAAAACGATTACTTAATAAACATGACCTCCTGTTGCTATGTTCCATTCCCAAGGCAATCTAGATCCCAAAAATAAATGTATGGCTAGAAGAATGAGTGGGCGTAGTGAAGTAAGAATTATACAAATGTCGGTTTTATATAAAGGTGGAAGGGATTTCAGAATGTATGGTCATGGTTTCATTTATATGGATTTTTCTTATTTATATGTTACAGAGCAACTAAGAAATTAGATCAACCGTAACATATTACTATATAGTTTCATATTTATTCTCTAACCTCTCTGCTGTGAACGTTCACATGTTATTTACACAAAAACAATTCCACTCCCTTGGAAAAAAGATTCAAATTTACTGAAACATAATTGTCAAAACATTTCATAAATGGCAAACATTACTTTGTTGATACAGTTCATTAAACGCGTACAACATTGCAACACTGGGATATGGGCCTTACTTACCCCTTGACTTCTTAATATCATTACTGCAGTCCTCAACATATTCTAAGCTGATCTCTACAAGAGTTATGATTGTTGTATTTAACTTGATGACACATTCACTCACTCACTCACTCACTCACTCACTCGCTCACTCTCACACACACACCACACACCACACACCACACACCACACACACACACACACCCACACACCCACACACCCACACACCCACACACCCACCCACACACACACCCACCCACACACCCACACAATCACACACACACACACACACACACACACACACACACACACACACACACACACTCACACACATTATAAGTTTGACTACAGTTAATACATTTCTAAGATATCACAAAACCACCTGAACTGATGAAATGGAATCAATGTGTGTGCACACAACATGTAGTGTTTGCATAAAGAACACCAGCAGGGTATGAACCTACCACACACAACACTGAACCGACATTACCCTAAACTGTACAAGTAAAAACAATTGGCTTAGAGAAACATTTAGCAGTGATTTTGCATTAAAACACAGTATTCTGACTGCAATCAGTCACAACTGTATTATGACACAACTGTATTATTAGAAAATTAATATACAGGTACATGAACTGACAGGAATACATAATAATTAGTACACGATCTGTAAAAGCATGCACCAACTCATTTTTTTGGACAAGACTGCTAGTTGTGGTTTTGAACTCTTCATATCACGTCATTATAGCTGCCCAACACCTAATTTCAAAGATTGTTTTTGCCAGAAAAATTACAAAACGAGTATAACTGTTTCCTACAAGCATGAGTTATGATTATTAAACCAGAACATGTAGCATCGTCTAACACTGTACAAAATGTCCTCTAGTTCGTTATCTTCAATAAAATACTCGCTAGGTGTGCGGGCGTGTGTGTGCGGGCGTATGTGTGCGGGCGGGCGGGCGTGTGTGTGCGGGCGTGTGTGTGCGGGCGTGTGTGTGTGTGTGTGTGTGTGCGCGCGCGTGTGTGTGTGTGTGTGTGCCTGTGTGTGTGTGTGTCTGTGTGTGTGTCTGTGTGTGTGTGTGTGTGTGTGTGTGTGTGTGTGTGTGTGTGTGTCTGTGTGGGGTGTGTGTGTGTCCGTGTGGTGTGTGTGTAATAATGAATAATGTATGTATAATCCTACATTATATATAATAAAAAGAAAACTATGCAAGTTCAAAGTATGTTCGACATTTTTGTTATGTGTATTTAATAGTTGTTTTGTTGATGCAGGTGTTAAGTACACGTATGAAAGGTTGGTAATGTACACGATTATACTGACTGGGTATTTGTATTAACTGTGTTTCTTAATTATTACGAAACAATATTAATAATAATAATGAATATCTCAAAGAAAAGATTATAACCAAAGGTTATTCTAGGTAATATTATACCTGTGTAAACTTATGCAAACTCATTTTTAAAGGTATCTTAACAATGAATGATCGCAGTTATTTATTCATACATTCAATGTACTATTATTAATATACCATAGTTATATTTATTTACTTATTGATGACTAAAGACAATGTAGTTTATTTTGTATAGTAGAAATGATTGTATCTTAAAAATTTACTATCAATAAAATATTGATGATTTTATGCATGGTATTAATTCTTTTACAATTATAATTCCAGCCAAAACAGTTATTTGGATAAGCGCGATATACGAAAAATATAATAATTATTACTATAGAATGAAAAAATCATGAAATATATCAACAGATATTAAAATAAATCGTTTTTAATACAACATAATATAATTCCAACATATAATTAGGTACGCCCGTTGTAGTTACATACAAGGCGACGTATACTTAGGCGTGGACGTTCCACATTTGAAATGTAAGAGAGTTCAAGCATTTTTATATCTTTCAATAATATTTACGTACGTACAACACATTAACTAAAGCTTACCGTAAGGCTGAGTTGTGTACGATTAAAGCTGTTAAAACATTTACAATATACCTTAAAATAAGTCAATGTGCTGTTGCGAGTATAACTGTTTCCTACAAGAAAAAAACTTTGAAAAACAAAAGAGAGGGAATGAGGAAGTGGGAGACACTGGGTATATAGCCTGTAGTACAATCTAATGTAACTAGTTCGGCCAGGGGTACCTCATCGGTTGCTCCTCATAACGTTCCCTGGCACGGTTGGTCACAATCCTTACTCCCTCACAACTGACCGACTTCCGCCGGAAGTGTTCCTATGGGAGGAAATTACCTGGCCCAAACCCCGGTTCGCCGCACCGGTTGTGACCTCCATAGGATGAGCGTCACTGGTAACCCCTTCCGCCACGTGCGGTCGGAACACTCAGTTGCAGAAGGTAGCCATTTTGTTTGCTTATAAACCCATGCCGAGCCTTAGCTGGTGAAACTGTGGTGTCAACTTGTAAAACACGTAAGCTGATATATCTGACGTTATTTATTTTGTAGCATTACATTACAACTTCGCTTATATATCGTGCTATGTCATATCATACATAAAACATGTTAACATGCATAACTATAATTATTAATGTAGACTTAACCAGATTCATGGTTCTATAGCGGAAGTTGGGCAACAATATGGCGTCGCCGACATTTCCTCCTTCATAAAATTAAATAAGGCATTATTTTTAAACGCAGATACATAATACAGTACACCCTACAGTGAATAATATAACTCGCCTTGATATACGAGAATTCATAATTTAAAATAATAAACACAGGTGGATTAAAACATTATTAGTTATTTACTTTGATAAATAAATACAATGCTTACCTACGATTTACATCGACGCAAATCAGCAAGTGGATCCATTCATTACATATAAACTATGTTGCCAAGTAATGTTTTGATTACTGAGAAATGTATTATCTGTATAATTATATTCACAGTAGAACGATGCTAACAGTTATGCATAATGATGATAATGTTTGTCTTCCGTAATGCCTTGCTGGTTTGACTATGCATGTTAGCGATACAGAATGTCGACACTGCATGTACCACATGGCAACTAATGTAATGTACTACCAACAGTTGCCGTTCTAAATCAACATTACACACATGGCCTACCTTAAAGCAATTGTCTGTAGCAGTCGTCGCTCTCTTTTTGGCGTCTAATTGTATATCCCAATGTCTGATGACTCCCCAAACTGCAACATGTGCAGCTCATTCGAGACCAACTGTCAAACCACATAGAGCGTCAAATGTATATCGTTTGCTGAATATCATACGATACGCTGCACCCGACCCTAAACGAAGCATCCGTAAACACGTGAAGTTGATCTTGTACTGAAAACCGGGAGAACTGCATTTCGACTACAACTGCACTTAAAATTCGACAAATCCATGCTTTCGATCGAACGCTTAAGGCATTTGTTTGTAGCAACTGCCATGTTCAACGCGACAGATGTTGCTAATTATACATTGTCAATTAGTGCGTTCTTGAGCGGGTCCAAGAACATACCATTGTCGGAGGCCGCACGTCAGTCTAAGAATGTCCACGGCAGTGAAACATTGCATTGTCTGTGTTAAACTGACAATGACACATGACAGGTATTACACACGGGCAAATCAAGTTTGCCTTGAATGGCACAAGTAGCTTCGCTGTTCTTGTCGAATGTGCAAATACCCATGACCGTACCGAATTGCGGCTTAATTAGAATGACGGGAGGGTTGAAAAGGATTGGTTGATGAAAGTATGGAGGAAGACGGGTGTAGAGGGACAGTGAGAAGGGAAATAGTAGAGGATAAAGAAAGTGAGGGAGTGGGAGAGGGAGACGGCGAAGGGCCGCCAAGCAGGCAGGAAGGGAGAAAATGTTGAGTATTTTTAAAAGGATGGGATGGGGAGAGGTAAATCAGAAGAGAGACAGACAAAGAGAGAAAAACAACCTCACAAACTTGTTCACTCTGACACATTGTGCATCAGAACGAAAACGGATTGCAGCGCTACTCATTTGTGCATTTCTTTCATCTATTTGCTAAAAATGGACACTGAACGGTTTAAATATTAATAATAATAATACAGTTTTTATATAGCGCTAATTCCCACATGACTGATCGTTGCTCTGAACAAGAAATATACTAAATGTATATTAATAAATAGAAATGTAAATTATATAAATTTATATAAATGATATTAATTTTTTGGTTTTAAGATGTACTAGTAAACCCTTGTATGTAAATTATATAAATTAATTTAAAATAAATTAAACACTGTTTTTAAGATGAATACTACTAAAACTAGGTACGTAAATTATATAAATTAATATAGAATTAAAACCTTTACTAAAATTGTGTACGTATATATATATATATATATATATATATATATATATATATATATATATATATATATATATATATATATATATATATAAATCTATAAATTAATCTAAAACATAAACACTGATTAAAACGTGTATGGCACTAAAATGAAATTCTAAAGCATTGTCCGTCATTTCAAAACAATTTGAATTAATTGAAATGTCTAATAAAAAGATATGCCTTTAAACACTTTCCAACAATACATAATGTCCCGGATGCATGAATGTTCACTATAATTTGTTCCACAATTCCTGCGCCAAATCACCAAGACACTTCTTTATAATGGTATTCTATATAAGGGATTAGATAGATGGGTGATATTAGCACTAACAAACATTATTCTGATAATGTAGTGAGGGGGTAGAGGGAGGGAAGGAGAAGGATGAAGGAAGGAGAGGGAGAGAGGGGAGACTGAGGGGAAGAAAACGGGAGAAAAAAAGAGCGTGTTTTATGTGTAAGAGATTGTGTTGTGTGGGTATACTGTTGTCATCGTCACATTTCTTTTTTGTATTAATCTGCACCCTCCGTCCGAAGAAGACTTTATATTAGCATAGACATTACCGATAATATAAAGTTTCTTACTGATTTTTGAGCAAAAATATAGTATATTATAATCAAACACGTGCGCAGCGTACACTAACATTATCACGTCACGTAACCTCTTGCATATCACCGGTGTGTCCACACAAAATGGGACCAGTTTGATATAGCATATATGATGCCGCCCATACGTTACCATTATAAATACTATTGGCAATGGTTATGCTTGACTAAGGTCACGTGCAGCAATTGATTGTCACGTACACAAACCGCAACGTAACGGTTTAGTAAAGTAATTTGATTTTATTTCTATTTTTCATAAACCATTACTAATTCAAAATTGTAAAAGCAAGATATTTAAAATATTTAAGAATCGCATAATAATTCAGCCTGCGTCTGTTCTAACACTTGATCGAAGGAAGCATAGACCTCTATTCCAACGAGTACTACAGTCACAGAAAAAGCACCTATTCCCCATATTTGTATTTACTGTTGGGGTAAAATGTAAAACACAACCAGATGATCGATGCTGCATAGGTTTTCTAATAGAAGTAAGCAATGAATGTAAATACGACACACACGTACACGCACCCCCCCCCACACACACACACACACACAAACACACACACACACACACACACACACACACACACACACACACACACACACACACAGACACACAGTGGTAGGAGGTAATGTAAGCTTTATGAAACTTGTCACAGCCCGGGCCATTCTTACGGTTTATCGTGTAGGCCTATTTGGAAAGATAAACAGGCATTGAGTATATATGGTGGCGGTGGCTGAGCGAGTTGGAAGATGATCGACAAAACAATTGCTGAACACCTGCAAGAGAGACGGGAAGTTCACAGCGGAATAAAGAACGGGGCTAATTGTCTGAATATAGAAAAGAAAGGGAGATGTGCATGACCCTGGAAAACAATTGAGGCATTACGTTGCTAAGCCATATGTTGAAGTTGCTGGAAAGAATTCTGGATGGCAGAATAAAAGCAATAGTGTAAGGGGAAATCGTTGAAGAACAGCTGGAGTTTAGACAAGGAAGAGGAACAACGGATGGGATGTTTGTCCAGAGGAAGGTAGTAGAGAAGAAACTGGAAGGACAGGAGGATATGGCAATTAGATTCATATACATGGAGACGGCCTATAGCTACAATCCCAAGAAAAATGACTATGGGAACACTGGAGTCCCATAGGGGAGGTCAGGTTGGTACGTAGGAAGTCTTACCTCAGTACCAAACAAGGTGGAACAAATAAAAAAATTGGCATATCCATTTCTTTGGAACAGTAAACCCGAAGCTTTGAAAAGAGAATCACTGTTAAACACATTTGCTGACGGAAGTGTTAATATTGTATATATTAGAACTAAAATATAATATCTATTCGTCAAACAAATATTCTGCAATTAATTAAAGAGCATAGAGCCAAGTGGAGCCTTAGCAGTGTATTGGCTGGGTATACACCTTAAAGAGTATATAGATCTGCTCCGCCTTTACCCACCTTAAATGTCATGGTGCTGATTCACGTCCGGGTAATCTACCCGGAGAGACAAGCCGTCAATCGATGGATTTTTTTCGAAGACTTTCAATGTTATTAGTTAGATCATTTCTTTCAAATTAAACCATTATTTAGAACTGTATCAGCTTAGAACACGTTAAATGCGCTTCTTTCGAGTTTGACCCGGCTCGGCGCAACATAATCGGCACATCCCATGATCGTTCGACAGACAGCCAAACGTGCTAGAATAGCGAGTCTCTGCCACGCCCCACGACCGTCGCCCGGTCCAAAATTACGCAACATGTACTGGAGCGCCAGCGACCGATGTCGCTTCGATCAGCGCAGCAACTTGTCTCTTGCCGCATCTATTCACGCCTCGGAGTGCTGACCCAGGGAATATCATCGGGCAACCAGAACGTGTTTACAAACACGCCGAACGCTGATATAACCATGTGTATTATATATATATATATATATATATATATATATATATATATATATATATATATATATATATATATATATAGAGAGAGAGAGAGAGAGAGAGAGAGAGAGAGGGTCTACATAAAACAGCGGTCTACATAAGCCGGTCCTTGTGCATAATCGGTCGACATAAGCTGCCTTTAGGAGTATATATATATATATATATATATATATATATATATATATATATATATATATATATATATATATATATATATATATATATATATAGCTAGAAGAGTGAGTGGGTGTAGTGAAGTAAGAATTATGCACATGTCGGTTTTATATAAAGGTGGAAGGGATTTCAGAATGTACGGTCATGGTTTCATTTATATGGATTTTTCTAATTTCTATGTAACATAGAGTAACTAAGAAATTAGATCAACCGTAACATATTACTATATAGTTTTATATTTATTCTCTAGACTCTCTGCTGTGAACGTTCACGTGTTATTTACACAAAAACAATTCCACTCCCTTGGAAGAAAGATTCAAATTTATTGAAACATAATTGTCAAAACATTTCATAAATGGCAAACATTACTTTGTTGATACAGTTCATTAAACGCGTACAACAGTGCAACACTGGAATATGGGCCTTACTTACCCCTTGACTTCTTAATATCATTACTGCAGTCCTCAACATATTCTAAATTCTAAGCTGACCTCAACACACACACACACACACACACACACACACACACACACACACACACACACACACACACACACACACACACACACACACACACACACACACACCACACACACTCACACACACACACACACACACACACACACACACACACACACACACACACACACTCACACTCACACACACACACACACACACACACACACACACACACACACACACACACAGCGTTCGGCGTGTTTATAAACACGTTCCGGTTGCCCGATGATATTCCCTGGGTCAGCACTTCGAGGCGTGAATAGATGCGGCAAGATACAAGTTGCTGAGCTGATCGAAGCGACATCGGTCGCTGACACTCCCGTACATGTTGCGTAATTTTGTACCGGGCGACGTTCGTGGGACGTGGCAGCGACTGGCTGTCCGCGCGGACGTGAACCAGCACCGTGACATTTAAGGTGGGTAAAAGCGGAGCAGAATTATATACTCTTTAAGGTGTTAATTTACCCATGCAGGATTTGTTATCTTCCTTATCATGACTTTCTAATAGCCAAGGATGCACAAGGCATCTGTATTGTGTTATGGGGCCTCTCTAAGGGCTGCTTAATTGGGGGACCAGTAATTACTGGGTTCGCGCTAGGCTTTCGCCATACACTAATTTTTTTTACAGATTAGCGAAACGAAAAATGCACGTTATCGGACGAATCTGTAATTTCATTCGAATCGAATATCATAGAAATTTCGAAAAAGAATCGAATCGAATATGAATATTCAGTGGCTTCAAATATGATTAGAATACTGAAGACTGAACGGTATCGGGATGTCTTGCCGGGACACGGCGTCATCCCGTGGCCGTGGCTACAACGCATCGATCTTTTGGTTTTCTGACCTAACCATGAAAACAACGTCTTATTTATAGCCGCCAAGCATATCCTCATATATCCTATGTACATATACACATACTAGTTTACAAATAAAATAATTTTCATTCCTGTGAAGAATAAAATTAAGAAAACAGACTCGCGCCAAACTCGTACGCGATCTACATCGGTAAATTATCGCAGGCGACGTTAAATAAACGACCTTCACAAATTTCGGTTTTATGCTGACCCTAAAGTAACCGTAGCCATAATTAAGCCTAAGTTAATTTTTATTAATCCTAAATTTACCCGAAACTTTTATTTTAACCACAACTGCCGGATAGTGAAATATCACTTTTAAGCAGTATAACAGTAACACTTGAAGACTTGAAGGAAGACTTGGAAATTTTATATTTTATATAATTATGTACATACTATTTTATGTAAATTGTTTATTTTATGTAAATACATGTGTTAACCTCTCTGCAGTATATTTCATCCTGAGACAGCAACATATCAATGTCACAAGGTTCCCATATTATCACAAGGTTCCCATATGTCACAAGGTTCCCATATTGTCACAAGGTTCCCATATGTCACAAGATTCCCATATTGTAACAAGATTCCCATATCGTCACAAGGTTCCCATATGTCACAAGGTTCCCATATGTCACAAGGTTCTCATATTATCTCAAGGTTCCCATTTTGTCACAAGGTTCCCATATCGTCACAAGATTTTCATATCATCACAAGATTCCCAAATTGTAACAAGGTTCAGGTATTGTCACAAGGTTCCCGTATTCCTTTTCTTAAATGTTCTGGAAAAGGCTGATTAGTGAGACCTCATGAGATCATACCATTGTAATCACAATCTACCTGTAGACAGACCAGCTAATGACTAGACCACCCTGCTGAGTGTAACTAGACCACCCTGCTGAGTGTGTCTAGACCACCCTGCTGAGTGTTTCTAGACCACCCTGCTGAGTGTGTCTAGACCGCCCTGTTGAGTGTGTATAGACCGCCCTGTTGAGTGTGTCTAGACCACCCTGCTGAGTGTGTCTAGACCACCCTGCTGAGTGTGTCTAGACCGCCCTGTTGAGTGTGTCTAGACCGCCCTGTTGAGTGTGTCTAGACCACCCTGCTGAGTGTTTCTAGACCGCCCTTTTGAGTGTGTCTAGACCGCCCTGTTGAGTGTGTCTAGACAACCCTGCTGAGTGCGTCTAGACCACCCTGCTGAGTGTGTCTAGACCACCCTGCTGAGTGTGTCTAGACCACCCTGCTGAGTGCGTCTAGACCACCCTGCTGAGTGTGTCTAGACCACCCTGCTGAGTGTGTCTAGACCGCCCTGTTGAGTGTGTCTAGACCGCCCTGTTGAGTGCGTCTAGACCGCCCTGCTGAGTGCGTCTAGACCATCCTGCTGAGTGTGTCTAGACCACCCTGCTGAGTGTGTCTAGACCACCCAGCTGAGTGTGTCTAGACCGCCCTGTTGAGTTTGTCAAGACCACCCTGCTGAGTGTGTCTAGACCGCCCTGTTGAGTGTGTCTAGACCGCCCTGTTGAGTGTGTCTAGACCACCCTGCTGAGTGCATCTAGACCACCCTGCTGAGTGCGTCTAGACCACCTTGCTGAGTGTGTCTAGACCACCCTGCTGAGTGTGTCTAGACCGCCCTGTTGAGTGTGTCTAGACCGCCCTGTTGAGTGTGTCTAGACCACCCTGCTGAGTGCGTCTAGACCACCCTGCTGAGTGCGTCTAGACCACCCTGCTGAGTGTGTCTAGACCACCCTGCTGAGTGCGTCTAGACCACCCTGCTGAGTGTGTCTAGACCGCCCTGTTGAGTGCGTCTAGACCGCCCTGTTGAGTGCGTCTAGACAACCCTGCTGAGTGCGTCTAGACCACCCTGCTGAGTGTGTCTAGACCACCCTGCTGAGTGTGTCTAGATCGCCCTGTTGAGTGTGTCTAGACCGCCCTGTTGAGTGTGTCTAGACCCCCTGCTGAATGTGTCTAGACCACCCTGCTGAGTGTGTCTAGACCACCCTGCTGAGTGTGTCTAGACCACCCTGCTGAGTGCGTCTAGACCACCCTGCTGAGTGTGTCTAGACCACCCTGCTGAGTGCGTCTAGACCACCCTGTTGAGTGCGTCTAGACCACCCTGTTGAGTGTGTCTAGACCACCCTGTTGAGTGTGTCTAGACCACCCTGCTGAGTGCGTCTAGACAACCCTGCTGAGTGCGTCTAGACAACCCTGCTGAGTGCGTCTAGACCACCCTGCTGAGTGCGTCTAGACCACCCTGCTGAGTGCGTCTAGACCACCCTGCTGAGTGTGTCTAGACCGCCCTGTTGAGTGTGTCTAGACCGCCCTGTTGAGTGCGTCTAGACCACCCTGCTGAGTGCGTCTAGACCACCCTGCTGAGTGTGTCTAGACCACCCTGCTGAGTGTGTCTAGACCGCCCTGTTGAGTGTGTCTAGACCGCCCTGTTGAGTGTGTCTAGACCGCCTGCTGAGTGTGTCTAGACCACCCTGCTGAGTGTGTCTAGACCACCCTGCTGAGTGTGTCTAGACCACCCTGCTGAGTGCGTCTAGACCACCCTGCTGAGTGCGTCTAGACCACCCTGCTGAGTGCGTCTAGACCACCCTGTTGAGTGCGTCTAGACCACCCTGTTGAGTGTGTCTAGACCGCCCTGTTGAGTGTGTCTAGACAGCCCTGCTGAGTGCGTCTAGACCACCCTGCTGAGTGTGTCTAGACCACCCTGCTGAGTGCGTCTAGACCACCCTGCTGAGTGCGTCTAGACCACCCTGCTGAGTGCGTCTAGACCACCCTGTTGAGTGCGTCTAGACCACCCTGTTGAGTGTGTCTAGACCGCCCTGTTGAGTGTGTCTAGACAACCCTGCTGAGTGCGTCTAGACAACCCTGCTGAGTGCGTCTAGACCACCCTGCTGAGTGCGTCTAGACCACCCTGCTGAGTGCGTCTAGACCACCCTGCTGAGTGCGTCTAGACCACCCTGCTGAGTGCGTCTAGACCACCCTGCTGAGTGCGTCTAGACCACCCTGTTGAGTGCGTCTAGACCACCCTGTTGAGTGCGTCTAGACAACCCTGCTGACTGCCTCTAGACCACCCTGTTGAGTGTGTCTAGACCGCCCTGTTGAGTGTGTCTAGACCACCCTGCTGAGTGCGTCTAGACCACCCTGCTGAGTGTGTCTAGACCACCCTGCTGAGTGCGTCTAGACCACCCTGCTGAGTGCGTCTAGACCGCCCTGTTGAGTGTGACTAGACCACCCTGCTGAGTGTGTCTAGACCACCCTGCTGAGTGTGTCTAGACCACCCTGCTGAGTGCAGAACTTACCTGTTCTTACCTGCGTTCTTTCCTTCAGGGGGCCCCTCCCTACCTGGACCAGCCCAGCCATCCGCCCCCGCCCAGTTCTACCTCCGGGAGACCAGTGCCTACTTTCTATGGGGCTGGGGGTCAGGTAGTCGCCCCTCCCCCGGCTGACCAGCACTACGGGGTGGACATGACTGATGCCGGTCAACTCAGGTTTGACCAGCCAGGAGTTATGTCCGGCCCCGGGTATGACCAAACCATGCCTCAAGTCACAACAGCTGTGGCCCAATATGGACTCTTGCCTAATGGAGGTAGGGGGTATTTCTTGATACTGCTTTATAAATATATAAATTTGTATACATTTTGCGTACACCTGTAGTTTAAAAAAATACTGCAGTTTTATGTTTTAGTGTCTATGACGATTTTAATGATCTTAATCTATTAGTATTTGTGATTTGTTTTTTTAATGATTAAACCTGCAAAGCGCCTTTGAGTAATTTTGGCTGAAAATGGCCCTATAAAGATGTTCATATTATTGTCATTATCATAATTTTCATGATATAATTGGATTTTAAAAAGTTGACGTTATGTTGAAATTACAGGTGGGTGCAGTAGGTTGCCTGAAGGTTTTGGTAATTGTGAGAATGGAATGTACGACAGTTGTAGCTTTGTAAAAGAGGACCTGCAAAGTAGCTTTGACTGAGAGGTGCAGGGCATGTAGTTTTTAGCACAGCTGCACAGGCATGGTATATTTGCTGTTAAAAGCTGGCTCTCAACATTGGGGACTGCGTATCCATCGTGAATCTGATAATCATGTTAATGTCAGTCCTGTCTCAATTTGGGACATAAAAGAACCACTGAGGACGACAAGTACCCTTGCAGTGACCACCCTCAGTGCCAACATAGAAAGGTCGGCTTGGTGTAAATGTTGTGAAAAAGACTGATTAGTTCAATGAGACTTCATAGGATCATAACATTGTAACAACAACATATAAAAATAATAATAATATTATTTATTATTTACAAAGCGCAGTATCCAAATATGCTCAAAGCGCTGTACAATAAAATATAAAGCTATTTATTATGTATTAAAACTAATATTAATAATAATAAATACAACTGTAAAATTAACTTTCAGATAAACAAAAATGTAGAAACGTTAAATTATTCATATTAAAACTGTTAATTAAATATTATATAGAATTAACGACGATGAATAAAATAAATAAATCAATAAATACATCAAACTAATATATAGACATATGCCGAAGGGAGGAGACAACGAGAACTTACGTGTTCTATTCTCGCGCTGTTTGCAGCTCAGAGCACCACTGCGCCACCTGGTGGTGATTTATTCCAACCGAATCAACAACAATACCAGCTGAATCAACAACAATTCCCACAGAATCGACAACAATTCCCACAGAATCAACAACCTGTGTTCGTTCAGGCGCCTGGTGGATTCATGATTCCCACAGCCCAGGGAGCGACCCCTGCTCCCGGGCAAGTCCTCCAGCAGGGGGCTGGTCCCCAGGGGGCTGGGGTGACATTCGTGCCCCGGCCACTCCTGGGGGCCAGTACCTGGTGTCCACCCCCACGACCACCACCCCCATCGCGGGGCCAGGACAGGTGTTCCTGCAGGCGACACCAGATGGCAGGACCACTCACCCGGTGATGTTCAGCACTCCGATCAGTCCCGCGGCAGGTAAGTGTCATTGCCAACCTCGATATACACCGAGTCGTAATCTGTGCTTTTTTTGGACTTGTTTTAATCAGTGTTTATGTTTTAGATTTATATATATATATATATATATATATATATATATATGTATATATATATATATATATATATATATATATATATATATATATATATATATATATATATATATATATATATATATATATATATAGTATCAATCCAGTATTAAATGGTTCATTCAACACATGAGAAAGTCATCTGATGATTTATAATAATAATAACATCTGGACAGTGGATAGCAGTTAGCAGTAATCAGTTAGAACACTAGATATTGGCACAGCAACAGAAAATGAATGACACCTGATTCCATGGAGGTCACCTTTACGGTAGAAACAGGATATTCATTAAAGTAATCGTGAAAGTACCAGTAATCATGATTACATTCTAAAGTCATCGTACTCGTACTCGAGTACATTCTAAAGTACTCGTACTCGTACTTGAGTACGTTTGTTTTCTGACTACTCGTACTCATGCATGTTCAAAGTAATCGTACTCGTACTCGAGTACATTTGTATTGTACTCACTCCATCTCTGAATTATTACTATGATATTGACTTTGGCTACATGTGTCGCACATATAAAATATCATACATGTCAGACCCATGTTAATTGTCACTTTGTTTCTTTTATAGGCAGATGTGGATGTACAGCAAAATGCCAGGAAGCTGGTATGCAGTATCATCAAAGAGAGTGAACTCACACAATGTCATCGATATCCAAGCTGGTCATGACATCCACCGTTCCATCACCAACTGCAAAGCTAGTCAGGCATCACCATATTCGCATGTCAAGCACTCTGCATTCTACATTCTAGTCAGTCAGGGTATCTGCCCGGCATGGAAGCCAGTATACACACCACCAGCACTGCGGAGTACATTCGAATATTTGACATTTAATATGCAGCATCTTGCACGGCTCATAGTTGTATAGTCCTGTCCGCAAATACAACTGTCCTGTAACTTGTTGAACTAGTGTTAGTAAGCATTGTTCAGTTTCTTGTTGACCTGTAAATAAAAACATGTATTCAATTTCAGTAAACAAACAACATGCATCATGGTAGTGGAGTTGGGAGTAAATAATGATGCCATGCAATAACTACTACATGGTGTACACATTTTCATTTTTGACATTTTATGTCAAACATGAATATGTGAGATTGTCTGGTCAACGCAAATGTTGGAAATGACAAAATCAGGTTATTGTGACGCCAACAGCACATTCCCTCAGAAAATATTCAAACATTCATAATATGTATGTCTACCTTCTTCAAAACTGTAAATACTATTGATTTCTTGAGTCATCGCTTCAGTATTTCCCCTGCTATATGATGACTGAGGTGGACCACATCAGTGTTTTTCTAAGTCATTTTGCACAAAATATGCCAGGATGGCCACCTCATAGGTATTTCTTGCTATAAACATGTTTACACTTGTAGCTGTGCATTTGTATCCTCTCTATTTCCCAGGGAATAAGTTAAAGCATCCTTCAAAATGCACCATTTTGAAGGTAATTTAAAAAATTGATCTATGTAGCCATGCCCCACGACTCACACAGTGTATGTGCATTAATGTCTGTGTTGACACACTGGGTATAATATGCATTATACAACAGCAAAGGTTATTCTAGTTTTCCATGTTCAAGATAATATGTTAATGAACACAAATGTATATTTAAATGGACATATTAAAATATTTTTGATAATTTATACATTGTTGATTGTTAAAATGTTTAAATTACCTGGCTTGATCAGATGTGAGCCTCCCGCAGACTACGTATCATCACTGCATCTGCCATACCCATGTGACTATCTTAATATTAGCCTCTCCTCTGCCTTGTGTCACTTTTGCATTGTAGTATGGCCTGTAGCAATATTATAATTCGAATATATTATGCATTCATATAATGCTGTGATGAAAAGTTTGATAAATATTTGAAAACAGCTGGAACGTGTGAGTTGAAAGATACCAGGTACATAGACTACAGCCAGGCATTGACTACAATGGAGACAAGTGCAAGAATGTTATATGTAATACTTGCATGATATAATGTACACCTACTGTATTAACATTTTATGTTCATGTTTATTTTTTATTGAAAAAAATCATCACCATCAATCATCACTGTTATAAAAAAATTAATTATTTTGCATAACATATAATAGAAATCAACAAAATTCAGTAATAGTACTGACATGTGAGTCGCAAAAAACTTTTTTTATAATTGTGAAATATAATATAATTCTCCGTTTGACGTTCTGTTACACGAGATAACGGATGCTCCCCCTAAAAATACAACGTTTCTTGCCCGACCGATAAGAGCCAAGCCTTGCCCCCAAGCTATTACCAGTCTCCCATGTCAATTTTATTTTTAATTTCGTCCCTCACGTCATCTATTCTCTCTGGATATGTACTTTCGCAATTACTAAGTTTATTAACAAGATCCTGCGTAATCAAATACAATACCGGTACATATCAAAACAGGTTGTGATGCTGAGCGATATCGATGGTGACTGTCAACTCAAACTCAAAGACAAAGTCAAACTGGCTTGCCTTGTCAGTGACACTCAGACTTATATTTATTCTAATCTTACAAGTTAGAGAATCCGCGTCGAGTCAACGTTCACAAGAGTGAATTAGCCCCCGACTACTCGCTCTTGTTGCTGACTGCGTTAATGCACTTAATGCATACCTTCATAGAAGAATCACTGCCTTTGACTTGCAATCTTAGTCATGACGCGCAAAAGCACGTGCGATTTGTTATTGTACCGTAGTTAGTCGATCTCGCATAAAACACGTGACCCCAAAAGCACAGGGCGTCGGCAGCTGCTGATTGTTTCGCCAGTTATACCCGGTGTAACGGCGATTCTTTTTTTACAATTATAAAATGACAAGTACGCATTTAAAAAAATTAACTGACTGTGCATACTAGTTAAACTATTAACACATTACACATCTGGTAATAAAAGAACCGGTTTGGCGATTAGCAAACGAGTGGATTGAGTACCTTTAATAATCCAATTGCAAGCAAGGCGTAGAGTATTAAGTTTGATTAATATAATTTAGTAAAATTTAAATGATGTTATACGATCAATTTAGACATTAATGCTTTTATATATTGAGCAAATGATTGCCATATAGGATAAGTGTAAGTGAGCTACTGGATCGATCATATGTTAAAAGTAGTAAACATTTCCATTACCGTAGATGTGTTTTAATAAAAACAACATCAAACTGAAATAATATTACATATTTATATAAAGCAATACAAAAGTTTCGTGCTGTCAAAAGTGACACTAATAATGCGCATCTCTACCACTGACTACATCCCCATCAATCTAATGGCAATGTTCATCAAGCTATATCCTGTCTAGGTGGCCTAGATATGTCGAATTCTCTCACCTAATTAACAATAAATCTACAACTTTTGAGAATAATTGAAAACGCCAATGACGACTAAAACGTTGCTATCAGGAGGATATATTTTTCGAAGCCGACATGCCGGAAAAATAGCAATTAGTAGAGGTATGTTAGAAAATATTCATATGTTGCGGGAGCTTAATAAATGGACATTAATTGTTTATTAAAAAACTGAATTTTTTAATAGGGATATAACCTGGTATACCTTCGTCTGTTGTAATTAGACTGATGGGGGTGTATTCGGTGATAGAGATCCGCATTATTCGCGTAATATTTGACAGTTCGAAACTACGTTATTGTTTTAAAGGAATATGTCATATTATTTTAGTTTGATAGTACGTTTTATCAAAACACATCTTGGCACATGTACCGACATAGAAATAATTACAACTTTTCACATATGACCGGACCAGTAGCTCACTTACATTTATCCTATATGGCAGCAATCATTTGCTCAATACATAAAAGCATTAATGTTTAAATTGCTCGTAGGACATCAATTAAATATTACTAAATTATATTAATCAAAATTAATATTCATCTCCATGCTAGAATTTCATTATTAAGTAATTGTGACAACCATTTCTTCTACCGGAATATATTGACGGCTAGTTACGTGACTTATCCAGAAGGTGGCGACATTTAGCGTTTCCCTGGATACGTCGGAAAATAGATTACGCCACATTTAGTTATAATTTCTAATAAACAATTAATGTCCATTTAATAAGCTCCCTCAACATGTGAATACTTTCTAACTTACATACACTACTTGACTCTTTTTTTTCCGCCTTCCAAAAACAAATATTCCTGATTGCAATGTTTTAGTCGTCATTGCCACATTGGCGTTTTTATTACTCGTAAGGTTTATAGATTTGTTGTTAATTAGGTCACAAAATTAGACATATTTAGGCCACCTAGACGGGATATAGCTTGATGTACCTACGTGTGATGGAAATAGACTAATGGGGGTGTAAACAGTGGTAGAGATGCGCATTGTTGGCGAAATGTTAATTATTTCAGTTTGATAGTACTTTTTTTTTTATCAAAATACATCTTGGCACATCTACGGACATGAAAATAGTTACAACTTTTCACATATGACCGGGCCAGTATCTCACTTACATTTAACCTATATGGCAGTCATTTGCTCAATACATAAAAGTATTAATGTCTAAATTTATCGTATAACATCATTTAAATGTTGCTAAATTATATTAATCAAAATTAATACTCAACCCCATGCTTGAATTGCATTATTAAGTGATTGTGACAAGCATGCCGTCTTCCGGAATATATACGGCAAGTTACGTGATTTATCCAGAAGGTGGCGGCATAGAACGTTTCCTTGGATACGTGGGAAAATGGTATCCGCCATATTTTGTTACAGTTTCTAATAAACAATTAATGTCCATTTATTAAACTCCCGCAACATATAAATACGTTCTAACATACCTACACTAATTATAATTTTTACGGCATGTCGGCTTCAAAAATATATCTTCCTGAATGCAAAGTTTTAATCGTTTTTGGTCACTCGCAAAGGGTGTAGATTTATTGTTAATTAGGTGACAGAATGAGACATATCTAAGTCACCTGGACGGGGTATAGCTTGATGTACCTTCCTGTGTTGTAATTAAACTGATGGGGTTGTAGTCAGTGGTAGAGACGGGCATTATTCGAGAAAAACAATTGACAGTTTGAAACCACGTCTATATTTTCGGCAACTTACGTAATTTATCCAGAAGGTGGCGGCATTTAACGTTTGCGTGGATGCGTCGGAAAATGGAGTGTTCCAAATTTTGTTACAGTTTCTAATAAATAATGTATGTTGATTTTATTAAGCTCCCGCAACTTATGAATACTTTCTATCATATATACATTATT
>OZ024855.1:44293101-44308101 GCA_964017155.1 Oasisia sp. SBJ-2009
GGCAGGCAGGCAGGCAGGCAGGCAGGCAGGCAGGCAGGCAGGCAGGCAGGCAGGCAGGCAGGCAGGCAGGCAGGCAGGCAGGCAGGCAGGCAGGCAGGCAGGCAGGCAGGCAGGCAGGCAGGCAGGCAGGCAGGCAGGCAGGCAGGCAGGCAGGCAGGCAGGCAGGCAGGCAGGCAGGCAGGCAGGCAGGCATGCAGGCAGGCAGGCAGGCAGGCAGGCAGGCAGGCAGGGAATTTGCTTTCTCACCTATGGAGACATCACATTTAATTGCGTAGTCCTATCAATAGTAATGATATTGCCGATTAAACGCACGTTGAACTACGTTTAAAAACGTCAATTTCACACAATGGCTCAATGCAAAGGTAACATTTCACATACAAATTATCATCCGGGTTGAGTGTGATAGTGAATGTCATAAAAATAAATAATGGCAACTTTTAATGTTCAGAAACTGTGTTGTAGGCGTGAAGGCGATAGACATAGAAGCGACACGTGCTCACTGGACCGAGAGCAGTTAAGAGTTGTTACACATCAAAGGCAGCGGCAGCACAGGGAGAAAAGGACAAAACAGCTCGTCTATTTCGTTGTCTTGACCTTTCCAGCTGCCTCCCCCGCCCCGCCTCGCCCCGTGAATCCTTTGTATTAGTTGGTTACATTACAGCTGATAAAAGTGGCAAATGTTTTGTTGTATGACCATGAATGAACTCTTTTTCCCGATACAGGGGATGCCAAATGAGACGTCCTTTGCCGGAAAGTCGTATTTGTTTTAAAGCGTTCTGTTGATGTTCATTTCCTTTCAGTGAAATACACATACTGTTCTGCGTCCTTCGGCATTTAGTGGTGTTCGTTCTACCGTGTGTCTTGCATATAGTCTGCTGGGTTTTCTGGATTCTTCCCAGGTCAAGATGTCACTTTGAAGTCATATTAGTCTTGCATTTTCGTTACCCAACGCTCCATTCTGTCATTCGGCTAGCTTCGCGGGTTGTTGATTAAGATGGTATTCTCTACTAGGATTGCTATAAGTCCTACCGGAGATGCACCCACTATCATTCAGTGTACGTCGTCGGGTTGCAGTATGCCATCACTCTTTGTTCCTGGAGGAGATCAATAAACTTCTTCAACGATTCTTCCCGTTCTTCTCCCCACACCCAGTTAACTTTTGACCCTGACAGTTTCCTCAAAAGTTCGGTGATTGTTGCAAAATCCGGTATTGAGCGAGAGACGTAGCCAGCCATTCCTAGCAGTGGTCTCACTTCCTCTTCATTCTCTGGAGTGTTCTTTTTCCTGATGGCCTCCAGCTTCTGAAGTTCCGCTGACACTCCTTCTGGGCTCCAGACATGTCCAACGAATGACAGATGACTCTGGTTGAACACATACGTTTCTCAGTTCAATGGGAGATTGCTTGCTCTCAACTGTTCGAACACTTTACGGAGGTTGTCGTCATGTTCAGCTTGTGAGCGGCCATGTACCAGAATGTCATCGCTGATCAATGTTGAACGCTTTCGGGATGCTCTGTAGTGTTGTCTGGATGGCATTCTGGAAAACTTCTGTCTGCTGCGGAGCTTAAGCCAAACATCAGTCGTTTGTATCTCCACTGTTTCTGGTTTGCACCGAAAGTAGTGATGTACATTGATTCGGACACTCTGAGTGCCAGTTGAAGCCCGGCTGACCGATGCTTATCGGACGGGCACGGATCAGGGTCTCGCGAAACTAACATAATAAACGTGTATTTGCGTGATTTGGAAATAAATACGTCTTGTATGATATGTCAATACAATCGGATACATACCGCAGAGGATTTCATTATATGTACGGGTTAGAAGACAGCAGGCAGACTATTTTATTGTATTACGTCAAAGATGTTGGCCCGGTTGTTAAACTACAAAATATATTTTCAATCACAATTTAAGAATAGTTCAGTAGTTCAGTCCCCGTCAATATCACAGGAATCCGCGGGCGCGCGCGCGCGCACACACAGACACACACACACACACACACACACACACACACACACACACACACACACACACACATACAACATCATCATCATCATCATCATCATCATCATCATCATCATCATCATGAGAGCTGCCTTCGTTTCCGTAATATTTGGCAAATGCGTGATTAGTTTAATCAAATTTCATAGATTACGCTATAATGTCAATAGTCAGTATTCGACGTGGAACGGTTCGTCACGAGTACCGGTTGTCCGTTTCTAAGCGCTGCTTCATAGTTATTCTGTCACAACTTGTCACCAGTATTAACTACGTTATTATTTAAGAATAGCATTTCATTTTAAACGAGCTACATTAGTATAGCCCCGTTAACAACAGGTTGCTATTTTCTTTGTGGAGCAAAGTGTGATTCCAACCATAGCGAAATTAATATCGGTGTTGGTCAGAACGTTGGGGGTCAAACAAACCTTGTCTCGAGATTGTAAATTATACGTATGGCTTGTTCATCATCTGACTTTTCTTAACAAGACTTCACAAGATTTAACAAGATTACCAACTGAAGAATCAACTCTAGATGGCAGGTGGACTAGGAAGCCCTTTGGCTTATCGAGGGTCCAACCTATCTATTTAAACGTATCTCGCCCTTCTGAAGTATATGTCGATTTTATTTTTAAACATATTTACACGACTAGCACCTACACAATCAGCTGATAATTTGTTCCATTAATTTATTGTTCTTTGTGAAACTGAGAATGTTCGAGTATCTAGTCTACGCCATAGATGTGTCCGGGGATCGCCAAATTTCGCAGTTGCTCTTGTGCATGTTGTGCGCTGGTCACATTACAATTGCGAACATTTTCAGGACTCAAACATGGAAGTAACTAAAGACAGCACCTTCAGCATAGTCATACGACTATAATATTTAAGAAAACATTAAAACCTATGAGCGGACACCATGCCATTAAGGATGTTATCAACTAAATTGTCGTCTTCTGAGAGGTGTTCTCTTTGTGTGAGTGTGCGCCTGCATGTGTGCGTGCGTGTTCGTTATTGTTTTGTGTTTGCAATTTCATTCGTTATACACCTGTCCAGTAAGGGGAGCAGTGATTGTACTCCGCTTGACCAGAAACTGTATCACTGCTTGTTCTCAGGAAACAAACTAAACCACGCGGAAATGAATTTTTATTAAATGCCATAATATTATATTCAGTCGACCCGTTCTCTTAGGAACTTGTAGCTTGGTGATGGTAGGGGTCTCGGTCATCTACCCGAGGACAATCGACTGATGACATGATTACAGTTACCTGACCAATGCACACATTCCTGTTGGTGTTTAAGCCATGTGTCATGTTTTATGCGTTGTTCTCCAATTTAAAATGCAAATGCGATACGTTATTTAGTCAATGCTTTCGGAGCAAACTGTTCACAGGCGGAGCGTCAGCAGGATTCCCGCTGCAAAGCAATAACTGATATTGCCTAGAGCGCGATACCAGCCTGTCACTGCACTGATAACTCGGCTAGTCTATGGGCGTTTCCAACTGAGGTCACAATGTCCCTTGGTGACACGTAATGTTTTGAGGCCGATCAGCCCATCGCCGCTCTTTCCGCAGATAAATTGGAAGATGATCTACAGGCAAAACAAATAAAATAACAATGATAACAATGATAATAGCACCAATAACAGCAACAGTAAAATGACATCATGTATCCGTATCATACATTTTACTGCTGCAAATTGTCTGTTGGTAGCGCATTGCAATAATAAAACATTTAAACATAAAAAATAAATATAATACAGCTTCTAAGACACAACGGGGCGGAAGATTAAGTAGCTATACGTGCGTTGAGGCGCTGTATTTCAACATGTAAAAGACATTTAAAGATTTGAAATCGTTACTAGTGTAATGGGGCAATAGCGAATATCAAGGAAATACACATGTGCGCCCAAATAAACAATAAGAAAAAAGGAAACAAAATAATTGGTATTTTTTATGAAACAGGTAAGTAGCCCAGCTGATTTTTAGCCAACTATCATTACAACCGACAGTTACGTTTACTCTCGACTCTAATCACGGATACCTTAAACACACACACACATATATATATACACACACACACACACACACACACACACACACACACACACACACACACACACACACACACACACAAGAACAAGAACAAGATGTTTATTTTGAACCCAAAACAATTACATTGAATAATAGCAAATAATATGCACATGAACAAATGTCACCACAAGTAATTAAGAATACATATGAAATTGGGGTCAGTGACTCCTGCTAAGACTAAAAATTCGCTATCACAGGAGCCACTCGGACTATTACACGTTATAGTATTTGTATTCATTCAATACGATGTTTGTCTCTATATGTGTTAATCTATCCATAGCACATGTGTACAAATTGAAATAATGAAATGACAATACTTACACTACATAAGAACATATAACATTGGTTTACATCCATCCATATATATGTATATTTGAATTCTAATGATTTTGAAGATTTATCTGACATACGTAACAATCAGATATTGTACATGCGTTGTGATATCTTTGCAAAAGACTTGTTTTTAAGTAATACGCAAACCCATGCAAACTGTGGGTAATAAGCTTTTCCAAAACTAATTCTGGAGTATCGTTTACAGTATGGGGCAAATGACACATACATGCATACATACATACATACATACATACATACATACATACATACATACATACATACATACATACATACATACATACATACATACATACATATACATACATATACATACACATACACACACTATATATATATATATATATATATATATATATATATATATATATATATATATATATATATATATATAGTGTGTGTGTATGTATGTTATATATGTATATATATATATATATATATATATATATATATATATATATATAGTTTATGTGTGTATGTATGTTATATATATATATATATATATATATATATATATATATATATATATATATATAACTACGTGACCTCTCATCGACTGTTCCGACACATTGACCGTTCAATATATCTTGAGTTATCCCCAACATCTGGCGTAGCTTCCTTACGCCGACGACGACACAGCGACGGGAATACGTGTAGTACAACCTACCCGCTCGCCGTGTTTGATCCTCGCCGTTATGGTTTCGCTGCCGCTCAAGTCAGCTGCCGAGTTTTCTACGATCTTGTAGATCGGATGTTTTTGGCCGTGGTACGACAAAAACAGGACCAGTGAGTTCGCGCCATCGGTCTTCATGTAGCTGAACGTAATACACACGGCGCCTCGGTACCAGATTGGGTCAGTGGCTATACTGTGTGAGAGAGGTCCACATAGAGAGAGGGCGGTGTAAGGACATGCAGACAGGCATACGGTTAGGCGGACGGACGGACGGACGGACGGACGGACGGACGGACGGACGGACGGACGGACGGACGGACGGACGGACGGACGGACGGACGGACGGACGGACGGACGGACGGACGGACGGACGGACGGACGGACGGACGGACGGACGGACGGACGGACGGACGGACGGACGGACGGACGGACGGACGGACGGACGGACGGACGGACGGACGGACGGACGGACGGACGGACGGACGGACGGACGGACGGACGGACGGACGGACGGACGGACGGACGGACGGACGGACGGACGGACGGACGGACGGACGGACGGACGGACGGACGGACGGACGGACGGACGGACGGACGGACGGACGGACGGACGGACGGACGGACGGACGGACGGACGGACGGACGGACGGACGGACGGACGGACGGACGGACGGACGGACGGACGGACGGACGGACGGACGGACGGACGGACGGACGGACGGACGGACGGACGGACGGACGGATGTGTATATGTTTATATGTGTGAGTGTTTGCAAACGCATATCAGCAAACACTCATGGACGTACATAAACACATACATACAAACATACACACACGCATACACACACATGCACACACATACATTTACACACATACATTTACACACACGCGCACGCGCACGCGCACGCGCACGCGCACGCGCACGCGCACGCGCACACACACACAATTTCATTGTTGCAAAGTGTGTAGACAAACGTAACCACAAAATAGAAAACGGCCCATGCAGTAGGCCAGTGTCAGAGAGAAGCACCAACCAGGCTGTGTCCCCCGGTTTCAGCGGCGGTTCGTTCAACGCCGCTACAACTTTATACTGGTAATATCCCCAATCGAAATCGTCGTTGGTTAGTTGTCGCATGTCGCACATATTTTTCGCAAAATTGCAGTTGACGAGTAGGTCTTTGGCTAGGGGAAAAGCAAGACAATTCGTAAAAGGTAACTGAGATAGATCGATGACACTTTCATGTTACTTACAAATAACTGTATGTATAAAAACGTATGCAATTAATTAATTGTTTTCTTATGAATAAGTAATTTTTATCAAGCTTGATGGAATGTTATAATAATAATAATAACAACAATAATAAAAAGATAATAACAATAATAACAACAATAATCAAAATATATTTATATAGCGCCATAATCCAGCGACCCTGTTCTAAGGCCCTGAAATTATGCAACATTAAATATGATATGCTTAAGTTAAGCGTTAAGTATGATAGGCCAACTTTATAACGATAACCGTTCGGTCTTACGCCTCGCCTCCTCACTACAGGAAGAATTCACTCTCAAATATGTTGTATAACAAATATTTGCACTGGTTCATGATCTCCTCAACAGTGTCATTGGCCAGTTCATGCGCCAACTGACCAGCCAATGTGACATTGACATGAAGCTTGACCGATCTTGACTACGCGGACGACATCGCCGTAATCACTTCCACCATAGATGGACTACAACAAGCCTTGCCACGACTCCACAAGTAGCAAACCAGGTAGGCATGACCACAAGTTGGACAAAGACCACATTCATGGCTGTCATTCCCGATCCGACAACTCCACCACTGCTGCTTGTCCGAAACGAACATGTTGAATGTGTGGATTGTTTCACCTACGTAGGAATTGTTATCACAAACAATGGATTATCAACCAAATACATTACATCCCAAATGTCCAAACCTGCCGGGGTTATGCGCCGTCTATCGAATCGTTTTTACGCAAACAACGCATCAACACAAAACCAAACTAAATGTGTACTATGCACGGATTATTTCCGTTCTTCTCCGTGACACCGTATCATGGGCACCAACAATGAGAGGTCGCCGCCGTCTCCATGTCCAATGCTAGCGCCGCTTGCTAAGTCTCTCCTGACAACATCACTTCACCAACTGCTCTATACCAGATGGAACCGACCCACCCGCTGCATCAAAACCAGAAACCAGACGATTGACAGGAGATCAGATTGAGGTGTTTAAAATATTGAATGGATATGAAAATATTGACAGAAATATTTTTGTCTCGGTCAAGGAAGACAGAAGGACTAGAGGACATGGAGTTACATTAGCAAAGAGACAGTGTAGACTAGATATTAGAAAAGTTTCATTTTCACAAAGAACAGTATACGAATGGAACATATTGTGTAAGTGCTAGTAGTGTTAATATGTTTTAAAATAAAATCGACATATACATAAGAAGGGCGGGGTATACTTAAATTATAAGTTAAATGAAATAGATGGGTTGGACTCTCGATAAGCCAAAGGGCTTCCTAGTCCACCTGCCATCTAAATTTGAATCTCTAGGTGGCAATCTTTTTAAAACTTGCTAAATCATCCCTCATTTGCCAACGCCGTCTACGTTGCTAGGGCCACCTCCAGATTATGACTTACACCGTCCCGACCCTTCGAATGTCTGACGTTCACCTCAACACAGCAGGTTGGCAACGCTCGAGAGAACGGACCAAGACTCGGAGGTCCGATTCAGTTGCCTATGACTTAATCACGGTTGGCATTGACATATCCACTGACGCCCAGATGTGCAAGAACCTTTCCAGTTGGATGCCCTTTGTTTGTTACAGAACGGCCCACGCACGAATCTGAGCATGACATTTAAGTCAAACAAAATGTGATTTTAAATAGTTAATTAATTACTCTAGCTCGTAGCCACTACTCAACCGGCAATGAGACATGGCCAATGTGCTAGCAGGGATACGTGATATAGTGCAATAATTATGTATTTGTTCAGTGGTGAACTAGTTTGCATTATTTATATAAGTGATTTAGGTAGAGTTTAACTCAACTGATTGTAGGAATTGTGTTGGGGGAACGTTTGTAGGGCACCTATAGTCCATTTGCCATTTGGTGAACCTATGAATTGTCTACAGTATAAGGGTTTATGGTGGATTTGTCATCGTGTGGGGTCACTAATGAAAACCAGTTGGGTTGTCATTCCGAGAACGGTAGATCTTCATTTGAACGTATCTACTGAAATGTCGTCGCATGTATTGCTCGGCAGCTGTCTTTCACTGTAGGGTGTAAACAGGACAACGTTATAAACCGGAGGACGATTTCAGTAAGACAATGAGATCTTATGGAAAATTGCTCATAAAAAAAAATAAAAAAAAAGTTAATGTTTCTTTCTTCAAAACATAAGTAGCAATTGCCATATTAACGAGGACACTATTTCTATGACACACCAGTGACAACGACCCGACGACACATCTGCAGATTGCCATTTATATCCATTCCGAGAGACGCCAGGCGCCTGACCCCTGATAGCGAGAGACCGCGAGGGAGACCAAAGAAGATCAGTAGAGCGAGAGATGACAACACTCGGATGGAGTTGGGGCCAAGTGACGAAGTTGGCAGCGGAGAGTAAACGTTGGCTTTCTTTCTTTGCGGCCTTATGTGTGATCCCACACAAAAGGGGGTAGTAAGGAAGTAAGTTTTATATTTGCATAACGACAGAGAAAGACAAATTATCACAGGTTCTAGCGTTTTGTTTCGATTGAACGCGAAAATATCACCAGTTTCATCATCGCTACATCACTTTTTTAACATGCCCCAACCGGAAGTGATACACAAATAGATACATTTTCAAGTTATTGAGTAGATAATATCATTCATTGACTAGTGATACCATGACGCAGACTAACCCATGCTCCAAAAGGTACATACATTTGGGTTTCGCGGATGTGAGAAAACTGAGCGTGAGAACCAACGTGAGCACCCACGTGATCACTCCACGGCCAATCATGATGAGGGTGCTGTAACAGGCAAAGTAATACACAAGTGTGCTTGTATGTGTAAGTGTAAAGTTAGCGTGTATGTGTTTATACGTGTGTGTGTGTGTGTGTGTGTGTGTGTGTGTGTGTGTGTGTGCGTGTGCGTGTGCGTGTGCGTGTGCGTGTGCGTGTGCGTGTGCGTGTGCGTGTGCGTGTATGCGTGCGTGTGTGCGTGCGTGTGTGCGTGTGTGTGCGTGTAGGTGTACGTACATATGTATGTATTCATGTATGTACATTTATACGCGGACGGACGGAAGATGGGTGTGTCGAATGGGTGGGTGGATGGGTGGATGGGTGGGTGGGTGGCTGATTAGGTGGATGGGTGGTTGGGTGGATGGGTGGGTGAGTAAATGAACCCGAAAGTGCGTGTGTACAGGTATACTGCATGCGATCATCTAATTTAGAAATTATTATAAGCCAGCAAACGTATAAGTTGTCGCTGATATTGTAAAAAAAAAACATCTTGTAGATGGTCAAAGGCAAGACATAATAACGAATTCAAACATATAATATTATTAACACTTATGGCTACCTGTTATGCTTTCACCCACACTTCTCAATAGAGGCATCGCTGCCACAAATTCAGTTAGACTTGGAGGATTTAACCAAGGATATTATAGCTTCATAAAGATACGCAACTCCTCGCGATAACGTGTGACGCCACAACCACTAACGCCATCTATTTTTAAGCGTGCTAAACTACAGTCTGCTCGACGTTGGATGTCGAATTGCCAATGACACAATGTTGTGCTGCGCCCAACTGCAACAACAGTCGCACAAAATGTCCGGAAATGGTTTTCCACCGCTTCCCTGTTGAAGAGAGAAGGTAAATATTGGATCTTTTAAAGAAATGTTTATGTAAAAGTAAAGTAATCGACACTTTCCCCTGTGAAAACATGAGAAAAATGGCCAAATGTACATAGTCATAGTCATAGACATAGACATAGATATTAGATGATAGACAGTCACTGAAACGCCAGTCGAATACGCTCGCAAGTCGAACACTGAATATCGTTTGTAATTACCACCATATGTAACATAGAATGCGTTAAACGGGTACATTTGGCATCTACACAAACAATCTGATTGACAAAGATGTAACATGAGGTTTGTGAACATAACTTTTCAAAAACTACTTATATTACACGAAATACTCACTGGCCCCCGGTGCATAATTGTCCCTATGCCTATGGCTATGGGGAGTGTGGCATGTTTAAAAACATCTAAAAATAACGCAGAAGGGCGGAATATACGTAGATAATATTGCTTGGATTCTCAATACGCCAAATGCTTATTCCTAGTCCACTTGCCATATAGAGTTCACTCTCGTATGGCAATGACCAATTGGCTAAATTTTGTAATTATTACCACCACCTTGTAATAAGTTACTATTTCGACTCGCAGCATAGCTAGATACTAACCTAATAGAGTTGAAATATAATGTAATTTCTGCATGAAGTCAATAATGTTTTGTTATATAACAGGATATATTATTATTTAACTAATTATGTTTATATTGTTTTTTCTTTATATTAATTTAAGCATTTAGGATGTGTACAATATTTACATATGTAATGATTTCTTATTATGGTTGTTTGGGCCTTTGGGGATACCTACTAATAATTTTTTTTACATTATTATGTATTCCTTCAAACAACATCTTATGTACAACATGTTGACATGGTCTTCAATTGTAATGTTTGTTGAATGTTATTTGAATAAATAATATTGAATTGAATTAATATTTGTGTTCAATACATGTTGCAGAAGAATCAGCTCACACAGGCACAGCTGAGTTCATCGAAAGGATGGACCAACTGTTCAATGCCTTTAACAGCCAGACGCTGACCAGTCCAGCACTGATGCAACACGCTCTGACTGTAACCAGTGGCCACAAAGTGTTCTTGCTAGGAATCGTAAATTGGCTATCCAAGATTAAAAGCAAAGACAATGATGGCAGTATATTAATTTTGTTAGATGTTGTGTCATTTATTGTATACATTCTTGACATGTACCAGGTAGATCTAAATCTAAACAAAATGGCATATTTTGACTTTTTAAATCAAATCAAGGCAAGCTTTTTCAAACATCCTGTGTATACTATGACTTACACCTGACTTTTATTAATGAGCTTTGAGTGTCATATTAGTAAATTGCATGTTTACTTCAGGCCATTGACTGTACACAAGATACCGTTTATGGCAATAATATTATTAAAACATAATATTATTAAAACATGACGTTTGGTTGTGGCATAATAATGGTGTGTGTTTTATCCATGACAGATATTCTGAGAAGATATTCAGTCGAACAATAAAAATAGGAACGTTTTAATTGGATTATAACCATTAGTCATCGCTTTATTTGGGTTGTGTACACGCCATTGGAACGTTTATGTTTATATACACACTATTTACCATTTTAACTGAACGGTAACGATCGTTTACGTTTTGAATTGTACACATTATTAATTGGGACTTCTGGGCTTATCTTTCTGTGAATAAATAGTATGTACCTCTTTATAATCATATTCTGTTTGTCTTAATTGTACAATGCATCTATGGGAATTTGACTTTTGCTATCTACATGCATTTTCAACCCAAATGTCTTAATTGTTGCAATTTTGTCGCTTCAATCCAAACAAAACAGGTACGGGAATAATTGAACAAGTAGTTCAAGCAAGAATTTGAACAAATTCTCAAATATTTAATAATGTGGGGCCAGAACAGTCGCGTTTACTACGGAATAGGCCCAGGGATGTACTGTGTCATTAACCTCAATTAAAATAATACACTAGCTTAAAAACACTATCTACAAGGCGAGTGGGGTGAGTTAGGGTGAGTGGGGGGTATATATGACCGCTGGTGCAGCCTCTGTCATTTGAACCTTTGCTATCGTGTCCTAACACGCTGGTGCAGTCTCTGTAATTTGAACCTTCATTATCGTAGTTTAGCACGCTTTTAATTAGGTGGCGCAACTTACGTAATGTCACGCTATTTACGGCAAAATCGCGAGGAGTTGCGTATCTTTGTGAAGCTATAGAATCCTTGATTTAACCATCAACATTTAGGAACGTCGGCGAGAACAGATTGTCCCCCGCCTTCCGAGGGCAAGAGCCGCGCCGAGAGCCGCAATGTTCATTATGGGAAAATTGTAGGTGTCTTTGCAGTATGAAGTGTACTTGTGTTCACACTTTGCCCAACTCCTAGTTACCTTACAAGAACCAAGGACCGATCTTTCCGATCTCTTCTGTATCATTTCGATCTGACATCTCTTATTGTTGCTCATAAAGCAAACATACTGATACTATTAACTAGTTCTAAACTGAAACACTTACCTTGTGCAGGTGTTTTGCTAGTGGTCACTTTTCATAAGGGAATTTTGCAGTCTTGCTTTATTAGAGTGTATTTGTCGAACGGTAACCGTTAACATTACGTCAACAAGCACTCCGCCAAAAAGGTTTGCGTGACTACTGAGGTACCGAGAATGACGTCAGCAACGTCTCAGACAATGGGAAAGACGCGAAGCATTGGTCACAAGGGTTCACTGAGTAATTCAGTAGTGAGGGTGGCACATTTTTGAAGGTATAGAGAGAAGCAGATACTGGCTAATATTGAGGCAACGTTAGTGTGACGTAGTCTGATGTTGTATATTACATGTATGTATTCGATACAGACCCATTACAGTGTTGTACCAATTTGTTACCATTGTTACGATATATGAGCAAATGGGTGAAGTTTAGCATTAAAATGTAATCACAACATAGTAATAAAACAATAACGATATTACGATAACGATATTACGATAACGTTTCCAATGATGAATATTATGTGTACACTACACGCAGGAGTGGGATGGCAGTTACTTATGATATCTTTTTTAAATGGCAAAATCACTGATAATAATGAATTACCTTGCGAAAGTAAAAATAACACGACTAGTCACCAAAAGAGGGAATTGGTAATTGTTGATGGAAATACACAAATACTTTACCATTATTTAATAAATGTTCGTTAGATGTTATATCTAACGAACATTTATAACAGAGGATATATAAATAATCAGCAAGGTAAATTAATGATTACGCTGGATTTAGAGAATACACAATGTCGATATTTTCAAATGGTGACATGAATTATATATTCTAACTTGATCTCCTAAATGGATTACGACGACTATGTGAGCATGCAAAATACAAGACCCTTTATGCATTTTAACATGTTTTGTACAAAGACTCAACGTAAGATTGAAGGCAACATGAATAAAATGCATTTAGAGAAACCGAACGGACTAGAGGGTGTTTTAGCCGATTCGTATTGTCGTAGCCTCGGTTACCCAGACTCCGTCAGGTGGCAGCACTTTTCAGCCCCTTAATTAGCTCTGCCTGGGCTGGCGTTGTAACCGTCAGGGTAGCCTTACCCCCACATTATGGTAGCGAAGCTGATTGACTCCCAGGTCAACTATGAAATAAATATTAAAATAACGATATACGTTTACAAGATAATTATATCCTATGAAAAGTATTCAACATTGAGCTTATATTAACACAAAATTAAATAAAGATACCAATATGCAGCTGCTTATAAAATTGGAATTACGGCAGGAGTAACCAGTATCCCTGAGGTGGCAGTATTGTTTAGCCCCACACGGATAATTTTCTTAAGCCGGCAAAGTCACCAGATTGTCTTCTCCGTGTAGTTATGCAGCCGACCGACACTCGGCTAAGCGAGACTCGTATTGTCTTTGATTGTGGCGTTTTACATAATGGATGCACTTGGAATGTCGTCCTCCATTGCTTCTCGTCGTTTTCACTTGGTCTTTCTCTTTGTTTACTTGTGTACAGTTGTCACTGCATCAGCCGATGTTAACCGTGATTAATATTAGGAGATTGCGTAAGTTTTGCTCTTATCAATATATTGTCACGAAAGACATATCGGTAAATGTCACACTGTCGAACAAAACTAACAAGACCTACCAATCTTGCTCTGTCTTAATCATAGGGGCGTTCTATGTCCTAATATCATAATTACTGTTGTCAGAACATGCATAGACTAAAAGATAAAAGTCAGACACAGTGGTTTATTATAACTATGTTTTATACAACAAAACACACAATGTTATATCGTCGTAACCATGGTAACAGATTATGGTTTACAAGGCGCAGCGAGCCAGAACAGGCATGTTTCTATACTTGCGTTACCCTAGAAACTAACATATAATTAGTGTATCCTCTCCATGGTCGACATAACGAGATGGACAAAACTGTCATGGAAACTTAAACTAGAGAAAAGGTCATGACCGCTACTAACACTGTGTCTCTAATGCGTCACGTCGTATTGTGGTTAATTGTGACCATGCTACCTACGTATACTTATATATGAACGAAGAAAATAACAGCACCGTGAGTAATTGTCGATGAAAGTACCCCGTCACTTTCACGGAGCAAATGCAGTCGTTACACTTGGCTATAACAAGCTACAGTAACAAACACCCAGTCGAATACAATACACCGACCGATGAAAAACAAAACTACCTACGTACTTTAATTATTGTTTGGAGTACCATTCGTGTTGGCCTACAATGCGCAACGTGAAACATGTGAATTGTAACATCCTATTATCCTAATTAGTATAATTTATCAAAGCGTCATATAAAATTATAATTATTCTATAATCTCATGTCGAACACGATGCATATTTCACACGATTCCTTTCAACAAGTACTCCTACACACAGCGTTACTCTGATCAGGTCTATTCTGCTAACTAGATTGTGTTTAGTTACGAGTATTGATTCCTGATATGCCCCTATTCTTGGTGTCTTCGCATTCGGCCACG
>OZ024855.1:44315601-44325601 GCA_964017155.1 Oasisia sp. SBJ-2009
AACGATTAGCAAATGCATAAACAGCAGGTGCATAAACTCAGGTACTATTATTTTCAGGACAATCATATCTTATATGTCACTTCCTAATTGTTTTCAATCATCAACTTTATTATACTGAGAGGGCGCAGATATTTTTGTGATCCGTGATTTGCACAATTATTTCCTCGTGAAACTAAAAGCTCCTTTTGTTAACCCTATGATTCTGTGATTCGTGATCAGATGTAACAACGTTATTTAAAAAATATATATTTTTTAAACCGTGATTAAGTTATAATTTTCTACGGGATATTTGTGGAATGTGATAACCACAATATTGTTATCATAAAAACGTTATTGCATTTTTCAGATATTTTTTCTGTGAATTCTGATCACAGACCTCCCATAATGGTACAGTATGTAATGTATGTAGCCATTACATAGAATAACATAGGACAGAGCGGAACTGAATTTAGTCATCTTAACTGTACGTCCAATAATATATATATATATATATATATATATATATATATATATATATATATATATATATATATATATATAATGTAAGAAGTGCATAGTGTTCAGCGAAGGCTCACACTAAGCCACGTAAAGGTCGCCACCATGGGAGCCTCAGGACGTATACTATAATTCAATTTCTGCTGAACCTAGAAATGTTTTATTCACTATGTAAGACATAAATGTCACCGCATAATAAGATATATCATCAATGAAGAAAAAATGATTTTTTTATTTTATCATAATGTGATTACGTAAACAATAAAAGTGTTCCAACCTTGCAACCTGATGATTGCTTCTGCCCGACGCCTCGGCATACAAGTAGTAGTTGCCGGACATGGCATGCTCAGGCCCAGTGACGGGATACCGCTGACCATCGATACGTCTCTTGTGGCTCTGGCCGGACGGGGTCATCGAGCTCATCCGTGTCCAGTCGAAATTGTCGCTGTTGTCTTGTCGGATGAGACACTGCTGGTCGTTGCGAGCGTCCCTCTCGATGTCACACGAGAAGTAGTCAGCTACAGTCAACGACATCACGCCAACGTTACATGTCAACGAAGAACGGCTTTAATACTACGATAATTGTGATTCTACGTCAGAATAAGCACGTATACAGGGTACACGGGAGATTATCCAAAACTGATCATGCGTGATGATAGAGATGATACATTGGTGTACTATTTTAATTCTCTTATAATTGCAGTAATTTTGTTTCGAGGGAACGTTAACGAAAAAATATAACTTACTACAATATCAATGTCATTTTTATTTTATAAGTGATCTGATTGCAAAAGATTAAATTACTTTCACAAACATTAAACGGTATATCAGTTAGGACTTTGGGTGATATATCTCCCGACATATTGGCGTTTTCATAATTTAGACAACATCCCCTAATAGGCGTATACGTAAGATGTGCATCAATCGCAACTAACAACACATGGCATAGAAACATAGTAACTATAAAACAATAGTTATAGCGCATTATTGGTGTCAAAAATATAAATAGTTCGTCAATATTTAATATTGTATACGACATAGATACATGAAACCGTTATTTTAAATGGAGTGGCGTAGTATACCATTAAATTGCAACTTCTCTAGTGTACACTCAAGTGGTGTTGACACTTTAGCAACGTACCGTCAGATGGTGTGCGTACGTTGACAACGTACTTTCAAACTAATATCCACACGACAACGTGAACGTGCCAACTGTGTAGAGAACATAACGTGCAACGCGAATAACTTAAACACTGGCAATAACAAACTAAAACGCACGAATACACAAACAAAAGCAAACTGATATAACGCTCAGATAGCTTACACATGATGCGAGGCGTGGTCGGAGGTCGAGGTGTTGTTGTAGTAGTAGTTGTAGTAGTAGTGGTGGTGGTGGTGGAAGTGGTGGTAGAAGAGGTGGTACTACGAGTTGACACCGATGATGGTGTCGTAGATTTGGACGGAGGTGGCGTGAATGTGTAGCCTACAGGGAAACAGACACGGAAGACACAAGAGGTGAACAAGTCATGCACACATATCGGAGACAACGTAGACAGTAGGATAATGTCAAAGCAAGACACAGACTAACGAGGGTGGACAGCTGTTTACAATAAACCAGCCAATTGATGTTGAAACCATCACGTGACCAGTTGCCTAGTAACTACGTACGTCATGATTGAAAATGGCTACCGTACATGTGAAGAAGCAGGAGAGTGCCATTTATTTATTTTGTCGATGTTTTGACCGCAAATGTTTCTATTTGCGGTAAAAACAATGTAAAGAAAGAGTGTGCGTGGATAATTGTTAGCGTGAAATGTGAATCTAGCAGACGTGGTGTTGTTGAAGTAATATAGTACTACTGAGTGACACCTCCCAATTCAATCATTCCTTCCCGCAGGTCTTATTTAAGCAAATTGGTCCTATGCTTAGTTACATAAATGAGTTGAATTTCGAATGTCATTATAATATTTCACATGTGCGTTAGATATGTCGTAAGTTCAATACATCATGTGATGGAAACATCCATAGATATGTAGAATACACGGGACAGGTATGCGACAAGGTACCTCACACAGTGGTTTAGATTAGTTACGTTATATCAAAATTAAGCAAACATAATATAAAACAAATTTGCTGTCATTATTTCGTTTATCACCATAATGAAAGCAATTCTGTTTAGCGAAAGAACTACAATAATGTGAATTTATATTGCATTTCATACGCTAACTAAAGTATAAACTACGCTACGTTGCATTTATTTGACTGGGCATGAAAAATACTTTTACCCTTTTCGCCTTTATTTGAAAGCGACGAATCTATTGAAAAGTTCAAAAGAAACGCACCATTATTTTAGAGTAAATCAATTGAACTCAAGAAAGAAACGTCTTAGCCAGATGGCCTACCAATGATATCCCACAGTAGTATATACCATCTACTGTACTAAGCGCCCGGAAAATTCCCATCTGTAAGTCCTATTCCGAACACTTACATGGAGTTCGAGCCCGCACTGGTAGTTAGGATAGCAAACACACTTATAAACACAGTGCACTGGTGGTTGAAATATCAAGTACATATAATACAGAGTACTAATCACTCAGATATCAAATATATTTACATAACTCCGTAAAGTGGTGGTTGGGAGGTCAAACACGTTCACATAACACGATACAATGAAGGCAGAGATGTCAAACATATTTATATAACACAGTAAATGGAAGGGTGGAATCTCAAATGCATGCAGTTATAATGCATAACTGGAGGTAGGGATATCAAACACATTGACCTTAACACAGTGCACAGGAGGTAGGGACATCAAACACAATTACCTAACACAGTACACAGGAGGTAGGGACATCAAACACATTGACCTTAACACAGTGCACAGGAGGTAGGGACATCAAACACAATTACCTAACACAGTACACAGGAGGTAGGGACATCAAACACATTTACATAACACAGTGCACAGGAGGTAGGGACATCAAACACATTTATATAACACAGTGCACAGGAGGTATGGACATCAAACACATTTACATAACACAGTGCACAGGAGGTAGGGACATCAAACACATTTATCTAACACAGTGCAGAGGAGGTATGGACATCAAACACATTTACATAACACGGTGCACAGGAGGTATGGACATCAAACACATTTATATAACACAGTGCACAGGAGGTAGGGACATCAAACACATTTATATAACACAGTGCACAGGAGGTATGGACATCAAACACATTTACATAACACGGTGCACAGGAGGTAGGGACATCAAACACAATTACATAACACAGTGCACAGGAGGTAGGGACATCAAACACATTTACATAACACAGTACACAGGAGGTAGGGACATCAAACACAATTACATAACACAGTGCACAGGAGGTATGGACATCAAACACATTTACATAACACAGTGCACAGGAGGTAGGGACATCAAACACATTTATCTAACACAGTACACAGGAGGTAGGGACATCAAACACAATTACCTAACACAGTACACAGGAGGTAGGGACATCAAACACATTTACATAACACAGTGCACAGGAGGTAGGGACATCAAACACATTTACATAACACAGTGCACAGGAGGTAGGGACATCAAACACATTTACATAACACAGTGCACAGGAGGTAGGGACATCAAACACATTTACATAACACAGTGCACAGGAGGTATGGACATCAAGCACATTTACATAACAGTGCACAGGAGGTAGGGACATCAAACACATTTATCTAACACAGTGCACAGGAGGTAGGGACATCAAACACATTTACATAACACAGTGCACAGGAGGTAGGGACATCAAACACAATTACCTAACACAGTACACAGGAGGTAGGGACATCAAACACATTTACCTAACACAGTACACAGGAGGTAGGGACATCAAACACATTTACCTAACACAGTGCACAGGAGGTAGGGACATCAAACACAATTACCTAACACAGTGCACAGGAGGTAGGGACATCAAACACATTTACCTAACACAGTACACAGGAGGTAGGGACATAAAACACATTTACCTAACACAGTGCACAGGAGGTAGGGACTTCATATTTAATACCAGAAGCATGCATATAACATAGTGCACTGAAAATGTAACACACATGTAACAAACACATTTATGCCCAACACAGTGCGTTGGAAGTAATGCAACTGAACACATGTATGCAACACATTGCTGTGGCCGTAGGAACATCATACAGTTTGCGAAACAGCGCAGAGAATGCTACGTGTAGCTCTGTGCACAAGAACAACATAAAATAAAACGGCGCAGAACAAAGTAAACAACACAATAAATATGTGCTCGCCTGCAAAACATATTCACTGGCAGTGACGTCGCTAACAACACGACATATATTGCAAGTGTAATTTACATCGCTCGCAAATTAGACCACAAATATGCCATAAAACATTAATTGAAAATTATATGTCACTTTTTAACTGTATTTTATATGTATTCGTTTTGCTAAACGTGTAGACTCGAATCTGAGTCCAATCCAGTTTCGACAACTTTCAACACAATAATTGTTTGGTAAATATGCTTCCATTGTGTGTATGTATCGAAATGCGTGTATAATGTATTGATTAGCGTATCGCGAGAGATGTATCACGAGAAAAGTATCGCGATACTCCACTGCATCAAATTATTCCGTATCATATATAATTTGTGCAGCATGCCAGCGGTTGTAGATAAAACGAAAACTTTACAATGCGATGGCAACGAAAAAATTCAAATTATTTAGATGTGATGCAAGCTAGAATTAACGCTTCCTCTGAAAGACCACGTCAGTCTCCCGCATTTGATGACGTCAACGCTAATTGGTCATTCGCAATGTGATACAGAATGGATGTTATTTAACCCTGGACTGGACTGTATATGGAATTCCTCTCTATCCTGTCAACAAGACAATATTGGTATATTTAATCTACACGGATGGCAGGTGCACTAGTGCGTGTACACAAGAGTCGTGTTACCTGTGCAATGTCCTGGGACGATCCTCAGCTTGTCGATGGCGATGTCCCCTCTTACGTCCCTCCCTCTGATGCCAAGGAACACGATCTGTGAAAGACGGTCAAGTTCGTTGTACGGTAAGACAGATGACACGTCATGATCCTCCTGCTTAACAACTTAACATCATCTTAGCGATCGCAGATCAACAGATCGTCACATAATGTTGTCGATCGTGGACACTGACTTAAGCAGAATAGAAAACATTTCACCCGCTAAGCTACTACGTAAAACATAAGACGCGATCACCAGCCAGGTGTTGCACGGCAACCTACAATGGACTTCCACCATCGTTTGCAGAACATGCAATCCGTTAAAATAAAACCGCAACTCGAGTTCTTCTTTTTAGTAAATCAACATTCACGTGTGATGGAATTTCGAAATAATCTGGTCCTTGAAATGTATTGACTGATACGCTACAATTAAAACACTACAACCGTCTAGAAAGGGAAATGTCTTCTTACAACATAATTGCTTATGTTGAAACAAGACCAGAGTGATTTAACTGTAATTAAGTTGAAAAATCTAGTATATCGAACGTAATTGTAAAACACTGCAAAATATTTGAATGTTTCGAAATCGTTACACGGACAGTATTTTCGGAGCCAGCCCGACCAAAATGTCGACAATCGCGAGCCAATCACCCGGGAGTGATTTCAACGACTCGACCTACCCGCTCCTCGTACGAGATGGTGGTGGAGACGGCCGCCTCGTGCCACGTGTCGCCCCGGTCACCACGTCGCATGAAGACGGGGTTGTCTTCTCCCTTGAAGGACGTGAACACGAGCAGACTGCCCATGTCAATGCCGTACATTGAGTAGAAGAACGTGATGCACACCGGGCCGGTGTACTCGAGGCTCGGTGTGTCCAGACTGTGAAAGTGGAACACAGCGTGTGTAACGCGGTCAAAGAAGACTATCGTTGGCCATTGCCAGCAATCCGCAGAGTTGTTTATGTCGCAAAATAGCAATGTTCTTAAACAACTTTATTCACGCTATTTATACGCCGATCTAAAGTAAACAATTTGCGAGCGCGTAGAATTCACGGATGCATCAGTTTTGAATAAACTGCCCCAGCACGACACGACGGCTTCATCCATAAACTACGTTTCCGAATGGTTTACTGGCTTATCCTTTAAAGGGGGCGTGCATCCTATAAAATGTCATATTTAATTAGCTGTCATATCTATAAAAGTACTTGTCCTATTAAATTTACGCTGCATTACTTATATACGAATAGCAGGTTAGATAACGAATAACCATCGATTTTCCCCAAGGCAACCACCGCAACCAGATAATTCTTTAAAATGCCTACGGGAGTGTTTTTGTATAACGCTAACCGAATTTTATATAACAATGTAAAAAAAATCGTCAGGTGGTGTTATTATAGCAGTGATACTGCGTTCTCGGTGTAATCACAAGTCAAACCCCCCCCCCCTCCCCCCCCCCGTGGTCTCCCCCTACTTACTACGCCTTGTCCCCCTCCACCCGGGGCGCGCTGCTCTCGGTGTAGATGAACCACCGCCACGACTTGGCCCCGGACGGTCCCGTACCGTCCGTCGGCGTCGACGAGTCGTGTCGCTCCCAGTCGAAGTCGTCGTTCGCTCGCTGCTGCATCTCACAGAAGTCCGTCTCGAAGTCACACTTGAAGGGCAGTTTACCTGAGGGCGAAACGTTCTAACACGTTGGATGGCGTACGTGATTAGATGAGATGGCGTCGGGACGAAGTGGAGACGGGGAGGACTAAACACCAGAATAGTTTTACTTGTTTTAAAGGTAGTCCGCTTTTGTTTATATATTGTCGTCGAGTCGTCTAATTCGTCGCTTCTGATACCCCCTAAGATGGGGACCACATATGATCTGTTCTGCTCTGTTGAATTATTGTCGTGTCCGTTTACCATGATCTCCTTTTACTAATTTCCATTCTCTTGTGAGCATAATGCCCTTCACAATCCCCCTTGTCGTGTTGAATATACTTTAAGACGCGTCAGTGTGGGGACAGATCATCTAATGTGGCTTCTACGCCGCAAGGGAATACGATGGATCCGTGCCCTTCAAAATTTCACTTGGAACAATAATAATATATTTTTCAAAGCGTTCTTCTTCTCTTTCCGTCACTCTCTTCTGTGTACCGTAGTCTGTTTTAGCAATTTCAATCTGTATTATTACGAGGGCATCTAGTACGTATATTCTCATATTGCCAATCCACGCAAACCCTACGCTACATAGGACTGGAGAAGTCCATAACCAAGAACTCGGAAACAGACAGAAATAGACAGCAGTACAAGCGTGGTACTTGCAGTGCACTGCGGACAGTACGGCAATGTTTCTTCAAGAGATCCCATTCTGGGTTCATGGTTGAATAGTACTCCTACTATTAATGCTGCTGAAACGCCGCTGGTTGACAAGGAATGTCTAATGTCATATTTTATCACATTTCTATTAAAAACACTAATTTGTCATATATTCTTTTTAACAAAATAAATCCATACATGTCAGATGTATCAAGCGACTACTAACTACCAGATATACCTCCACCGAGACGGGGTTTCAGATATGATCATTGGGAAACGGAGAAACGCCACCAAAATGCGCACGTAAATGGCATAACGGAAAAAAAGATGGACAGTGGAAATTTTCAAACATAAACAAACATAATACGAACTTGGACCCTGGACCAAATCGGGCAAATCTGAAAAATAGCAGTTAACGGCATGGAGGTTGCACAACGGATATTTCTCGATAGCTAGGGAGTCTATTCAGTTGTGAATAGAAACGCAACAGATTAGCAGATGTTGGTAAATAGAAAGCGGCAAACAGATCCGTTCCAATTGAGTGGTACCAAATGAAAGTTATCACCAAAAAAAATTACTTGCCTGCAATTTGTGGTAGCTGAATTTATCCACACAAAAACGACGCGCAGAAATATTCGTGTTAGCTATTTGATTATTCGGATCGCGTTTTATCGCGTTGACAAGTTGAACTAATCATAGGAAAAAGCTTATTTCATATTATCATCATACCATGCGCATAATAGTTATATTAGCAACATAAGCAATACAACTCTTGCACCTTCCTGTAGGTGTATTGCTGAATATAAATGTGTCATAATGTTGTCATTGTCGCTACGCCGTCCAAACGACATGTGTATAGAGAATGGACCGAATAGTTATACATAGTTAAAGTGGATATGACGCTTTACCTGTTGAACCGATGCACACTCCTTTTGTGATGACGACATTATCGATGGCAATGTCACCTTGGACGTCAGCCCCACGTCGTCCGAGGAAGCCAACCTACGAAGAAGCGGTGACGTCCGTGAATAGTGTGAAGTGTGAGTATACGCATGGAGACAGACAGACAGACAGACAGACAGACAGACAGACAGACAGACAGACAGACAGACAGACAGACAGACACACGGACGAATGGACAGATAGACAGACAGACATACACAGTCTACAATATGCACGTGCGTGCACAAACACACCAGACCAGACAAGACGAAGACTGCAATGTAGAACAATCGCAGTGTGACAATAATGGCCACATCCAGCGAAGGACAAGGAGCTGCTGGGATGCGGCAACGGACACTGACGCGGTCCGCCCGCACTGAACTCTCGGTGAACGCCCTGAACTCACCCTGTCGTTGTTGAGCGTCACGGTGACGTTGCCAAGGATCCACGTGTTTCCCTTGTTGCCCGAGTAGGTCTTGAGAGGCGCCTGCGAGCCGCGGCCCGTCGTGTAGATGGCGAGGTCCCGGACGTCCTTGCCCCGCATGTGGTAGTAGAAGGCGACACACGCCTCGCCGGTGAACGCGATCGGCGGCGTCTCCAGGCTGAGGCAGAGACAGTGGGCAATGCAACGCAACGCAACGACCCGTTCATTCAGTTTCTAATATAGACTAGCGTCGGGGTACCTATGATCGACCGTTTTTGCGTAGTTTTCCGCGTTTTATTCGCCTTTGATGTAAAGCTACGCAATTTAAATTATTCTCTATTCAAAGCATATTCATTGACGATTTCTACAAACACACAAAAATAGTTTGATACAATTTGGTGACAAAATACCGGCAATGATTACCTTCTCACCCAATAGATCACAGGGGGTCCCTAATGATCGACCGTTCGCGTTCAGCACATAAACTTGAGTAAAGATGCGCCCATGACATCAGTTAGCGTGTTTGTTTACACATAATAAGGTACGTAATTGTATATTATACAATTACGTACGTTAGTACAGTAACAGTCAACACCAAATCACAAAATGTATTGCATTTATGAAACGGTCGATCATTAGGGACCCTGTCGATGAAAGGTACCCACACGCTACACGCTCATATATGTCCCCCATCTATATGGAAGGACGCATTTGTATAGCCAAGCGAAGAAAGAAAAAATGGAGAGAGCAAAATTGTCCAGGTAACATAACGGCCGAAAGATGATTTGACAACAGATTGCTGGTCGAATGTGGCC
>OZ024855.1:44330601-44338101 GCA_964017155.1 Oasisia sp. SBJ-2009
GCATGGCCGCTCTGTAGTACCGCCAGCAGCCTTACCTCGTATAATCCTGTCGCATCTGTGGGTCACTCGTCTCGGCATAGATGTAGAACTCGGTCCCTCCCTGGCCCGAGCTCGGCCCAGACTCTGATGTCGGCGTCGACCCACTGCGTCGTGTCCAGTCAAAGTCTCCTGCCACGTTTGTGTTCCGGTCGGGGGAGTCCATCTTGTCTTGCCTCATGCCGCAGAAGTCGGACTCGAAAGAGCATTGGAAAACTGGAATAAAACAGGGATGTTCAGATGCCGTTAATTGCTGCTATAGCGATGTTATCGAATGCGTCCCCCACTTTTTTGTAACGCGTATAAGTATTGCATTAAGCGGACCTTTCTCAATAAGCAAACATAAGGGTTTACGCAAATGCGTGCCGGTAAGTAATTGCCGAACTTCAAGTATCCCCCATAAAACCGGTCCATGGACAGACAATATGTCAGCATCCACACTTAGTCACTCAAACATCCACTCATTCACTTATTCACTCACCCACTTATTTACATAGTCGACCAGTTTCCAAGCATGCCAAATACATAAGTGCGGGAATATAAGGGAAAGGGGATAAATGTCCACATAGAATATCGGTGGAAATAGAAGGAAGCGGAGTGGTACATAAGTTTCGGCGATTGTCAGCCCCTCTCTAATTATTTTCTTCCGCGCTAGAGAACTAACTCAACTGAGTCCAATTGGCGAAACCCACTATTGCCGTTTATAACTCCATCGGAGTCTAGAAAATACCGGCAACATTGAAATAGATGGAGATACGATGCTGAGAAAACGGGAAGAGATGCAGGTTTATTTCTTCACCAGCTATTCAAAGACATCTCTGCATAATATAACTGAATGGAAACGATGGACGAAGGAGAAGACACTCAAAAGACAAGTGTTTGTTAAGAATAGGATTTATTAACGCTAAAATATAGAATGCACAATAATTCACATACAGCAGTAACACCCGAAGACGTGACGTGTGTGTATATTTCAAAATTAGTCGCTTTAAATGTGTTCGCCATCAAATATATATGGAAGGACAATTTACAGAATGCTATACATGGCATGTCCAAAACAATCGCACTGCGCCAAGGAAAGCATGCAGGTGTGGTACAATACAAGAAGCGGTGATACATATTTAAACTGTTGCCTGTTGATTGTGGTTGCGAGACTACATGGCTGGCTCAGGCGTAGCTACTGCACCGAACTGAAGATGGCAACGGACGTAGAGTGAGATAAAGTTACATGATGCGGGTCTATTTTCGCCAGTACACAAATCCCCAGAGACGTGCGAGCGTGGCTAGCCTAATTGGAAACACATCTTGATAATACACTCCGTTGTCAAAAACATGTAGGTATAGTAAAACGGTAAACACAAGTTTTGTTCTGCTTTCCACGCACCGTCTAACAATCCTGTTCATCGAATCACCAATCCGTTGAATCATCTGACGAAAAGAGAAATTGCCGAAATTTAAACAGCCGAAATAGGACTTGTAACCGGGGAATCTGGCCGAGGATCTGATATTCGACTAACCTCAGCGACCACTAATAATATCAACTGTAGAAAAACCGGGGGGAAAAACATTCTATTTATAATCGCATGATACCACAAGCTAAAACTGTATTCATATTGTCTTTTACCACGCCATGCTACATAGCATAAGGTGATGTATGCCTACACGTTTGTCATAAACAACACTGCCTGCGTCGTTCGTGGACACACACTGAGAGCAGTTGCGGGGCGGTTTAGACACGTTTCATATAAGTCTATGCTGCTCTCGTCAGCCGTGGTGAAACCTTGTGTTACGTCGCATCCGATAATTGAAGGGAATGCACTATGATATTTAAATGTTAACTGAATTACTTTTTCACGGAAAATTGTAGCGGAATTTTCGTTTACTACAAAGCCATTTTCAGCAATGTTGTATGCTCAATCATGCACGTACAGGTGCGTTAAACTGCGCGAGAAATGACGAATAGAATTTCGTGTGCGTGTGTAAACGCATTTATGTATGTATGTATATATATATATATATGTACGTATGTGTGTGTGTGTGTGTGTGTGTGTGTGTGTGTGTGTGTGTGTGTGTGTGTGTGTGTGTGTGTGTGTGTGTGTGTGTGTGTGTGTGTGTGTGTGTGTGTGTGTGTGTGCGTGTGCGTGTGCGTGTGCGTGTGCGTGTGCGTGTGCGTGTGCGTGTGCGTGTGTGTGTGTTCATATATGCGTCTGCATGTTCATGCATACATGACAATGTCTGACTGCGAGTGTGCATGTGTCTGTGTGCGTGGGTATAAGAAAATTAGTCTCCCTGTCTACACGTGCGTGTCTCTAGTCTCGACGTCCGCATTAGTGATTATGCTGCGTTGAAATAGCCAGCCCTGCTTAACGTGTCTGGTGCCACGTTCCTCCCTGCACACTACACACGTGACCACGACATCTTCCTCCCAGTCGCCTTCCGTCCATTCATCCTCACTGCGCCCCGCCCTGTCGAGGTGTCATTTCTTTGCGTCGTCTAATGTTACGTGCAATGAATACGCGGTGTGGCGGATCTCTCGCCTGACTCATTCAAGGCGTTTAATTTTAGAGTTCACTCCGTTTGTATGAGTTCATCTCGCACACTCCGACTTGTTTTGATTTCAACTGTCTACCTTCCCATCCCCGCTACACCGCTCTCACCAGTGTACGTAACAATGTTACACCGCTCTCACCAGTGTACGTAACAATGTTACACCTCTCTCACCAGTGTACGTAACAATGTTACACCGCTCTCACCAGTGTACGTAACAATGTTACACCGCTCTCACCAGTGTACGTAACAATGTTACACCGCTCTCACCAGTGTACGTAACAATGTTACACCGCTCTCACCAGTGTACGTAACAATGTTACACCGCTCTCACCAGTGTACGTAACAATGTTACACCTCTCTCACCAGTGTGCGTAACAATGTTACACCGCTCTCACCAGTGTGCGTAACAATGTTACACCTCTCTCACCAGTGTACGTAACAATGTTACACCGCTCTCACCAGTGTACGTAACAATGTTACACCGCTCTCACCAGTGTACGTAACAATGTTACACCTCTCTCACCAGTGTACGTAACAATGTTACACCGCTCTCACCAGTGTGCGTAACATTGTTACACCATTATCACCAGTGTACGTCGCTCTGTGACATTTCTATGCTTTGATCCAGTTTACAAGCAATGGATTCTTTCGCGATGTAATACTTTTTGTCTGGTGTAGTTTGCTGTATACTGATATTACAGTCAATTATATCTTATATATTGTTTTGTTGGCTCCAGTTTTATATCAATGCCTTATATTATTATGTTCTGTGCTTACTGTAGTTTGACCGAATTGACGCATCAAGACCTTCCAGCACTACTATTAATTTGGTTCGTTTGAAACTAATGACTAAATCATTGTCTCGCCGTTATCCGATTTATAGTTGCTTAGTTTAATTTACGTAGCGTTGTCGTCTCAATGTTATAATATTTGGTCATTTCAATATTACAGATAAATAATGTTTGCTTTTCTGTAGCTGGTCATCGATGGCTGTAGCAATGCTTTGTGGTAGTATTGGTTCGTTTCATATTCCAGTTTGGCATTTATAAATGTGGCATGTTTTAGTATACAATTTCTTTGCTTGGTCCATTTCGATATCATTGCATTCCACGGTGTCTTCTCAATGAAGCATTCCGCGGCTTGGTCCGGTCGAAAACTAATGGGCGTGGGAACATTTCATTTGACACCGATGCATCATAATATCATACGCGTCCAGCGCCGGTGAGTTCGTTAGCTTTGCATAACAATACTTGATCTATTGTCGCGGTGCATTGTTCAACGTGCGAACGTCGCTTGGCGAGCCAGTCCCTTAGTGGGTATTTTATGAGTCATCACCTTGACGGTACATCGTTTCCTACGACACGCGCTGGTGTCGCCTTTCTTCGGATATAGAGTGTCGTCTGTCGGACCGGTTTTAGCGGATAAACTTGTAAATTAGCTTATACGTGTGAACATTATCAGGTCCCTTCCACTGGTTCTGTCTTTCGTATTGTTCGCATAGTTTTTCTGGGTGGTACCACGTTAAACACGCAGAGTGAGTACAGTGCAAATTTGCATCTCTTCAAAAAACGATGTCCATGAATTGGCTTGATTTCGAATGGGTGGTGAACCGGTGTACCACAGTAACCCCAGCTTCAGACATGTCACACGTAATAAACATTATTGTGCGGTTGGCGTGGTCATTACTCGAATTACTGCAAAGGTGAGCTACTGTATGACCCAATAACTTTGTGAAAAGCGCACCCAGTGGATTTCCAATAAGTTCAGCTCAAAACGAAGAATCGTTTGAGAGCAACTGTAGTGGCAGTAACTGTTTTAGAGCAGGCATAATCTGTCCCCAATGTCCTGGGTGCTTACGTCTCATGTATGATATTGCAGAACGCCGAAAAATCCAGTTAAACGTAAGATGCATTCAACGTTGGTTTTATACTAAATATAACTTCATTATGTTATTAGTATTAATAGACATACATAACATAATTTCTCTCCATATAAGAGTTTGACGTAAATACCCTTTGGAATGAAGTTAGACAAATGGAACATATGTATGACCTTCGCAAAGACTTCGGGCTAGCATTCACCGCAACATGTCCACGATAACATAAGACGTCGCACAGCGCTGACGGTGAGTGAAGACGCTAATTCCTCCGGATGTCTGATTGATCGGTTCCCGGTAAACAAATGCTAATTAGTCAGGGTCACGACAAGGTGTCCGGCGGGCCAGCGTCGCTGTCTATCCACATCGATCAGCCGCGCAGAATCTGACAAGTCCGCCGATAATCTTTAATAACTTAACTTCACACGCAGAAATAATCGGAATTTACGCGCAATGTATGTCGAAAATACGTCAACAGCGGAGGGTTTTGCGTGACTCCGTCGGGTCATCCGGGCGCGCGCGAACACGTGCTGTACGTCGCACGATTGCGCATTTAATTAATAATTCACGTACTTCAACAATTATTTCCCTGGTAACTCGATGTTATGCAGGTACCGATGGCGCCACGCGCGGAGGCGTGTTTGCGAGCGAAACATCTGAAATTCTAGCGGCAGATGAATAGGAAATATAACATTTCTGTTACGTGTGACGTAACTATATAAAGTATTAGTTTTATCTGACCACCATCGAAGACCGACAGTTGAATAAGTATGTTGATCATTTGGGGCTGATGCACGTGTAGGTGACTTGTGTTCACAGGCTACGTTTGATGGAAGTTTAGTCGAGTCACCGCTGCCTTAGTTCACTCAGTCGTTTGTGAGCAACAATCACAGTTCATCTAACTGTAAAAGGACCTATCACATCCACGCGGCAGTGGTAACATGAAATGGAAACGAATATGATTTGTTCCTTCTTGTCCAAGTAACACTGCTCGTAACTATCAGGATCATCGACAGATCTAAATGATCCTTGAAGGGATTTATTTTAATAACCTAATTCAAAGTTGTTGTGTTTTGTATGACTTGAATGTTGTCAGCATGTCAGTTCTATTCAGATAAACTGTTCCCGGTTAGGTTATGTAACTGATTAACTTCCTTATATTTCCCCGTTTCCTCTGACAAACAGAACGAACCAGTGTTCTTCTTCAAATGTATGTATGTACATTTCGCTGTCGTCACCATTATCTCCATCATCATCATTACGCACACAATTTAATAATTGCCTTCATCACCATCTTATTACACCTGTCAGCTGCCGTGAGTCGGCCACATTCACCCTATAGCCTGGTCGATTTGCCACCGGACGACAGCAATGCACCGGGCCAGAGGAACCACAAACGGCGATGCGAGCAGCCATTGTTTTCGTGGCGCCGCCTAAATCGAACACACGCTGTTTGCTTGTTTTTCGCAGTCGCTGCACTGACAGCCACATCGATCGACTCATCCGTTATTATTCAATTCCTCATCAGCACCCGTTAACCGTTCCAAATGGCTGGGTTTCCTCGGATGAGTCTTTGGCTGTTGTCTCTGGACGCAGTTGCCTCTGTTGCCTTTGGCTGTTGCCTCTGGTCTGGACGCAGCGGCCCGTGTGGGGGGATAATTTAGTCAGACATGTCCTCGTTTTGTACTTGTGAAGCAGGGGTCAGGGTGGATTCTGGTGGGTTCTTAAACAAAAAGACCCTGGTTCCAATCCACCTGGTGACGTAAAATAAATCGGAAAATAAATGTAAATGCAATTTCGCATATGATGCCGTGTATATATTCCTTGCGACTTCTCATAGCGTCATACACGTCCCTCGCTGGTAAACCTATTCAGTTGTACATTGACTGGACGTATCTGGAAAACATTCAGCAATGCTACAATTACTAGGCAAAAATACTCGAACACAAATATTCATCATTGTATGTAGCCAGATACTAACTCATTGAGATGAGTGAACTGGAGCAAGGTGGCGTGGACCAGATTACTTAATATTTAAAACGGCATCTAAATGTATTCTTCATTGAGAATATAACGTCTGACCATTCACGAATGAGACAAAGCATGTCGTGGGCCAGACATAGACCCGATACACTTGAAAATCTATAACACGTTGACTCATCCACCCGAATCAGCAAATAGGATGTGTAAACACGTCTCTCACATGCAGCGACACCTAATGGAAATACCACAAAAAGTAGACCGAAGTATGCCTTATATTTGCAAGTGAATGCCTTTATATTTGCAAGTGAGCATTTTGCAGGTAACACAATTGAATAGCGCCAGGTGATACATGCAGTCACGTCAACAGTGACATGGGTCGTTAGTGAATCCACGGCAGCGGGATACAGTCTACACGTGAAACTTTAATGACCTCACCGCAGCCGCCGGGGGCATCCGAAGTGCAACAGTGGGTGGAATATAAAATGTGACAGAGGCGCTTATCGACCCATTCAGGGGACACCCGGCGACAGACGTTTGCCATTGTCGTCTTACGGAGGTATTCGGGACCGTTGGGCGAGGAATGCGAACATCGACAAACGGCAAGATGTTGCCACTCGACTGACTAATAACGATCGTAATACTAATCCGCTGATGCGCACGGTCGATCGATAGAAACCAGTGGACCGTGCTATTGCCGTTTCCCAGCAACTGTATACGCAGATACTACACAACTGGTCTTATCTCATAAACAACAAAATCCCTGGACATGTCCCTATGTGGGGATGTATATCCTCTGACGCAGTGGCTGTTATCGCCGTCGCAATTAACACAGCGTCGTCTTCATTTCCGTTGGATCAGCGGTCTGATTCTGAATTATGTATTGTGAAAAGGTAATGCACTGGCCATAATTTGCGCGTGAATAATTATTGCTCAGCTGCCGCCTCAGCAGTGTGTGTGTTTGTTTTATGCGGTACTTGTGGTAAATGTTCCAGCGACACACCAATTACAGCTGTTTGTTTCTGGAATTGAGTGCCGTCGGCAATACGGAGGGATCT
>OZ024855.1:44340601-44358101 GCA_964017155.1 Oasisia sp. SBJ-2009
CGTCGGCCGTCAGAGCGTCCATCAATTAAGATCCGACAATCCGTCAGTTCATCGGTCAATAAAAGATATGGATATATTGATTAACACAACACTAGATCAACGACTGATCCACTCACACAAGTAACCGGCGCGGGTTACGTTAACGATCCTTCCTCGTGGAATGTGGCCGACGCACATGACCGCACAACACACGTCACGCGCTCGTAACGATGACGTCAGTCTCGGCCTAACTAAATCGACTTACAACTTTCTGACATTCGCACGCAGACACATTGTTAGTGTAGACCCAGGACGACATCGGGATCCCTAAATCATTAGTCCATACGTCCGTCTGGTATTTCATATAGTACGTCAAGGACCGAGTCACGCGTTCACAATAGGTGCATGTTTTTTTGAAACCAAACAGTCTTCTGCGTCTTGTTTATGCATGAGTAGGGGAGGATGACCGATATTGGACCACCTAAGCATCTTGATCAATTGCACCATAGCGCATTGATAGATTTAGGTGGAAACTATTTTCACACAAAGGTAACCACCTAGGGTATCCACATGTCCCACCATATTGATCTATTGTTACGCATTTCTTGTCAGAAAAAAGAAACAAGTAAATGTCACACCGGTCCAATATAAGTCACAGATCTATATATTGGACCATCCCGGGATAAATATTGGACCGCTAGTCATTGCATTACAAATTATAGCACATGCCAGGATATACTGTTTAGACTTACACAAATATGTCACGTAAGGCCTACAATGATAATTATTCCATTTTGTATGGACTGGACACGCCACAAGTGTGGCTTGTGGATTGTCTCTGATTAGCTTACATACTGCAATATAGCCCAGTGTGAATGAATTGTGCGTTTTACGATACAAGCATGACATTTGGCACAAATGTAGAGCATATAATGACAAAAATATTTGGATATAGGGCCATCTCAGTTTTCGCCGTGGAAGGCGTTGGCGGCCATTTTCCAAGATGGCCGCCGTAAACATATTTTCTCATATCTTAACAACTGCTTCAAGTAAATCAGTAGTTTTGGTATCTAATATAGGTTTTCGGGGACCATCATTTCAAATATATAACTTTTGACCTTCTCCGACATTCACATCCGCCATTTTTAAAGATGGCGGCCGCCAAGATTAATGATCCTTTATCTCATGTCCTACGCCACCTTGAGCAGTAATTTTGTTGTCTAAATATAGGTATGAGGACAGCCGATTTAAGTATTACTGCCATTAGCATATTTGTTGCCGCTGTCAAGATGCCTTTTGAATGTTGACTTCGGAACCCCGTAAGTCTTGGCGATGGCATTTAAGCCTACGTCTCCGTTTTGAAGAGCAGTTAAGGCTCGGTCCAAGTCTTCTTCAGTCCATATGTGCTCATAATGAACAACAGATTTTGTCTAGCATTCTCTCCCTGAGCAGACAAACGGAGGGGGCGGGCGCGATTGTGGGCGTGCGGGAGTAAATAAATGAAGTAGCATCGTGTAGAATGGTCAATCGGAAGTACGATTATATAAGGCTATATTAACATTTAAAACATATATTGAAATAACTTGATATTGATTTTACAACTTTCCTTTACATAAGCGTCGGAATCTATATCGGACCGCCTGAGATATATATTGATCCACCGGTCCAATATATGTCCCTTCTGCTGGTCCAATATCGGTAACACGACACTTCCGGTTTTCGGATGTAGTTCTCCTGAGTTATTTGGAGTGACACTTTCTGAGCTTAACTGTGATTATAAAAGACCCTCAAACACCCGACAAGCAAATCCCACTGATGCAGGATCAATAGATACAGAGAGGCACACGCTTGAAATTGCGATACAATTACAACAACAGCATGACAAATAAAGAAATCCACACCGTTTTTATTTGCGCGCGCATTCCTCCACTTTGAATCAGCCAATCGATAACTTGCTTTGCCGCTAATACCCTATTCGGCGCCACTAGTTGCTGTATTGTCGTAAAGCTGTGAAATCGCCGTGGTCCAATATATATACTGGTCCAATATAGATCACTCTGCCTACTCGCGCACGTGAACCATTAACATGTTGATGTACAACAATTAGTGAAATATTTCAGATAATTTCATTCATACTACCTGACAAGTGACAACCATGTTTTCACAAAGGAATTTCTCGTTTACTGCTGATTATTTCACGGCAACCTTGTGGTCTGATTCTAAGAATTTGGTGTGTTAAACAAATTAACAATCGATGTCGCATATCATATAGGCCTACACTGTATATGATTATTGTTAATTATTAACTCAGCCGTCATTATTCTCAGTCATATAATGTTTGTCCCGGATATTGGCAAGATAAATATTTGCAAATCAATTTATTGGCTCGCGTAAGTTTTAACTTATGAACTGACTTGGAGAATAACCATTTTATCTTCCATTGTAAACTATTGGCCCGAATTTCAACTCGCCACAATGTATGATGAAATATATCACGCGGCGCACTTGTCGGTTGTAACTTCCTCCAAATGTAAATACTTAAAAAAATCAACATACTTTTATTGGTTTTTCCCTTTGTCATATCAAACGCCTTACTTCCAAATTAACGACGTCTATTCGCCTATGTGACGACGTCGCAAAAATTGGCATATCACCTGTAGGTTATTGCCTAAGAGAGTTTCTTTGCACATACATTTAACACGAATCTCGCGCTGAGAATAGTTCAGTATCAACCCTGCAGGGGCATTCTTTGACACTGGTAGTCACAGACATGCAAAACTCCCGAAACAATCGTTATCTGGAACCGAGGTCATACCTTGGCCATGCGTCGTTGTCAGCACACAAGCAAGCATCAGCAGCGTCAATTTCAGGGCCGAGTTCGGAGCATTCTGGGCAATTCGCCAACCCACAAACAGATTCATGGCGACAGTCCTGAAATGCAAAAACAGTTGATGCTATGCGTGTGGAGTTTCGTGGTTCTTGTTTACAATTTACTATACGGCATGCATACAATAAGCGCCGTCGCGCCTTAAATATATTGTGTTAATGCCGTTTTGTTGCTATATATACACCCCTGGTGTATATATTTATACACCCCCTGGTGTATATATATACCATATATATATATATATATATATATATATATATATATATATATATATATATATATATATATATACCATATATATATATATATATATATTATATACATATTATATACATATATACACATATGTATATAGTATATATATATATATATATATAATATACATACATAAACATAGACACACACACACACACATATATATATATATATATATATATATATATATATTATATATATATATATATATATGTGTGTGTGCGTGCGTGCGTGCGTGCGTGTTTGTGTGTGTGTGTGTGTGCGTGCGTGCGTGCGTGCGTGCGTGTGTGTGTATGTGTGTGTGTGCGTGCGTGCGTGTGTGTGTCTGTGTGTGTGTGTGTGTGTGTGCGTGCGTGTGTGTGTGTGTGTGCGTGTGTGTGTGTGTGTGTATACTCCTGGTATATACTGTATACGCGGGCATGCATACACATGTGGCCATACTGCCACAGACACCTTTTAAGGTCAACGGATAGCCAGGATTTTACTTCGAAAAACTCATATATATATCTGAGGTGATTCATAAAAAAGTAACATGTTGTAACGCCCCTGACGTATCAATGGATATGGTGTAATCATAGACAGTAATTACAGTACTTCATTTTCCCCAGACTTACCACCTGATCGTCCTACGAACGCTAACAGCCATAGTTTATTCATGGTACGACCCGTCTACAATTACGCCAGATACTCATCAAATGCCGTCGTAAACGGCTACGATCCCCGATAAAAAAATCTTTATAAACGACAAGCATTTCTCAACTTTTTAGCGTTATTATCCATATTATTCACAAATATGTCTTCACAATGCCCACATTCCAAATTTCACTTTTTTGGCAACATAAGGTGCTAAGGAATTGTTGTCCTTCATAAATTGTCTGGCGACCTCTTGAATTTGACACGTGATCCCATTTTGAGAAGCATTGTCCCGTGGAGGAAGACATCATCTAACAATTGCAAAGTTAAACGACAATTCATAGCTATTATAATTCATCTCACAGCTGAGCGAATGCATGTTCGCGCCTACCATTTAAAGCATAAAGGTATACCTCAGCGTAGCTTTCCAGTAACGCTGCGTTCATTTGAACACTAACCTTAAGTCCAGCATAGTCAAAGTATTGTGAATGTAATCATGTAATCATACGGCCGAATGGACAAGGCGTACAAGCGAACAGCACTTTGTGTACACTCAAGGTATGCCCAAGTTATTAATTGCTAATACTGAGTGTTGCACTTGGTCAGTCGTGTGAACATGCTAACCAGGTTCATTGTTGACATTATCAGTAAAATATGCATAATATATTAACATACTTATAAATAATGAAAATAAAAATTCGGTGTCATATTTGCCCGGTAATGTATTTATCGCAAGCGACACCTGCACAAAATATGCCCTTCAATGCAACACTACAAAGTAGACTACACTGTGCTACGTCCAAACCCATTTCATTACACGTATATTTAAATGCCGATTTAATCAAACATGATGTTTAAGTTGAAATCATAGACAAATTGAACGTTGTTTTTACATCGGGTAACTAAAACAAATGCGTACAATTTCCCAGTAAAACAGTCCATCTGACCATTTTGGTAGGTAGTAACTAGGTACTAATGTTCACTGATTAGGTTATAATATTCACATAATGAATAACTATGATAATTATTTAATCATGATATGACAGTTTCAAACGATATGAGTGCTTTTTAAACGCATACAATATTCTAAGTGAAACGTTTACAATGCAATGACATACTTTCGCTCGCACCGCCGTCGTATGATTACACACAATAGAAAACTGAGAGGGACTTTGATTTGTTCGGTGCGATGCAAGTTGCCGGCATGTGATTTATTCAGCCAGGCTCTGGGCGAGGGATTTCATAAATAATATATAAGACCACTGATTAAATTATATACACGTCGATGCAATGGAGGCGGTTCTCCTTATCGCTTGACTGCCCACAGCGATAATTGCATTTTTCCTTCGTCGACGTAATCATGTCCTTATATGGCTGTTTTCGCCTATAGGTAAATCAAAATACCGATGTTACCAACTGCAGCAAACTAACGTAGCGGTGTCTGTAATGAGGCGCATATGTGGGCATTGTACACAAGAACTGCATGGACATTGCAAGTTGAAGAGAAGAAATGCTTACTGACAAGCTTGTAAATATTATTGTAGACCAACGAATTTTCAATAACACCCAAGACGCGTGAGTGATTGCTTCCGAGAAAGGTCGAGACGTTGTTCGCTTGAACAGATCTGCCACGGAGTAAAGAGTAAAGCGTTTTGTCTGCCACGGAGTAAAGTGTAAAGCATTTTATCTGCCACGGAGTAAAGAGTAAAGCGTTTTGTCTGCCACGGAGTAAAGTGTAAAGCACTTTGTCTGCCACGGAGTAAAGTGTAAAGCACTTTGTCTGCCACGGAGTAAAGAGTAAAGCGTTTTGTCTGCCACGGAGTAAAGTGTAAAGCACTTTGTCTGCCACGGAGTAAAGTGTAAAGCGTTTTGTCTGCCACGGAGTAAAACGTAAAGCGTTTTGTCTGCCACGGAGTAAAGTGTAAAGCGTTTTGTCTGCCACGGAGTAAAGGGTAAAGCACTTTGAACAGTTCCCGTAACAATGCAATGGAGGCTCCAATGATACGGACACACCAGACCCCACAAAAACATAGCCCAAGGAATCCAACAAATCACAATGAATGGTTGAGGAAAACGGGAAGTCAATGGGAGGAAGTGGTTTGACGATATAACAGATGATCATGTCTGAACAGTTCCTGGGAACAACACGGGAGAGTGACCAATGACGACAGGTGACGACAAAAGTGACGACACGTATCTTCACGATACAGCCAGACGATCAGAAGCGATCGTCTCGGTTGAGTGAGCGAGAGTTTTGGCGACAGCGCAAGTGTTGGATAATGGGAGTAAAGTGCGAGTTTGTTTGTGTCTGTTGTTGCAGGATGTCCCTCGAGCCCAGGTTTACTAGACAGGTGTGTTAGGTAAGACAATGCCCATATAGTCATCTTCGCGCCGTCTCGTATTTATGTATATCACAACGTATACATAAACTTGTGTATCAAACCAGTTATTTGCAGACAGATTACACAACGCCATGTGTGTGATTTTGCTTACAATTCAAGTAGTTACGACTTCCAGTTGGGAAATCGCTGCACGCCTACGCATACGTCACGGTTTACTCGCGGGGTGTTTCTATATTTCAGCGACACTCACGTAAGGTAACGATGGTAGCTGGTAGGTACAGCGCCAGGTGGAGGTGTCGCGTTTCCTCTCGCGCCAGTTAATGTTTCACGCCCTGGTGTAGTTAGTAGTTACACACAGCCAGCGTAACCTCGATGGCTTCCGGTAATGGATCCGAAGTCACTGGAGCGTGACCGCCGTCTGTCAGCATAAGCGAGACGTTAAGTGTCCGTGCTGGTGTCTGTATCCAGTGTTACCGTCACGACTCGAGGCACGTTACGTTCGTAATCCACACGTTGTATGGTTTCAACAGGATGTCGTAAGGGAGAAGACAATCGGAGCCGGAATAGCATATAACTTATAGAGGATCGCGTTTGGTTAGAAAGTGGTAACAAACGTTGTCTGGTCAGTACAATGTCTGCCAATAATACCGCGTACGTCCACCGTTCGTTGTATGGATGGCGTTACACTTTGACCTGATCTGGTCACAGAGACATCAACTGCTGCGCAGCCACTCTATGATTACTGCGCAAAACCAACTCATTCGTTGATCCATCGCCAGTAACTGGTCACAGTGTGTGATGTTTTGTAGGGTACTGTTTAATATATCTCAGTGAACGGGGCGAAGTGTTCGTTCGAGTGTCTTCACATCGCAGCGATTCGACGGGAACATGAGTTTGGAGGTGGAGTTCTGTTGATCGACCGTCTAGTGACAGCGCGTCACGTGAAATAGAAAACTGCCAATATTTTATACTTTAAAAGAAAGATACAGTGAAGAATCCGTCTCACCATGTTTGAACAAACATGGTGTCGAACAAAGGAGACGTCGACTCAAATTGTGTACATCCGCTTATTCCTTCTAATGCACAATTCAATACAACGCCTTGATTAATGCCTCATTCGTTGCAGTCATTTAGTTGTTCGCTGTCGCGTGTAGGGGGAACATGCCGGTCAATGTTAATAGATACACATATTTAAGTCGCGCGCACATAAATATGATTTGTGTATGTCAAAAGTCATAAGCTGTGGCTGTATATCAATAGGCACGGGCGCCATGCTGGCACACCCAAACGGCGTAAGCATGCAAGTCCTCTGTGGTCGTGAAAGAGTTTCGTGTAAGAAGTTGGCAGTGTCTTCTGGTACTACATTGGCACGGCGTTACTTTGATGTGATCAGCCGTCAATCAACATCGAGTCGATTATTACTGATGCATTAGTATAATTGAGTTATTATGTCGCTTTGGTGAGGCTCGCGACCGGAGCAATAAGGTATTTTAAATGCAAATGTACTGCAATATGTTAAGAACTTAACGCGATACGGTAAAGATGATACAGGAAGTTTATTATGTTAACAATAACAAATATTCTGAAATAGCATTAATTATTTCTCAAGCGATTGCATATGGTTTAATTTTGTTCAAGTGTATGACACATCAGCATATGCAAGAAGACTTTCGCACATATGATAAGAAGATCATATCAATAACAGGTACACTCTGCCCAGAGGATGATCTTCGTACTCACGACACGCTCACTGTGCTCACAGCAAGTACAGCCAGGATAGGTCAAGTTCGTCTTGCTCAGAGCAGGAGCTGCAAGTCTAGAACAACACCATTATGACTAGGAAAAAATCGCCATGTCTAGAACAAGACCAGCACGGCCAGGGTGATACCGCCATGTCTTGAATATGACAATCGTGCTCAGAACAAGGTCACCTTTCCCTGGGTCAGAGCAATACCTCAGTTTCCAGGAAAAGACATTCTGTGATAGAACAAGACCTTCTGCTCGGAACAACACTTAATCGTGTCGCGAACAATACCACATTATCCAGAATGGGATAGGTCGGACCCACAGTTATCGATGTTACCGATGTCAAGGACACGTGTGTTTACTTGACGCGTACGGAGACGGCACTATGTCGGTAGGACCGCACAATTAGCACTGCTCTAAATATCCCCAGTACTGCACAATGCATCAGCTGTTGCAAATCAATTACACGAATTGATTAACCTACTATTAAAGCAAACCAGCTCCACTATGTTGCAGTGTACGATTGCAAATGACCAGGCAAAAGTAGTTTAACCTACATTCTTGTTGACAAAATAGACCCGTGCTTATATATTACTTCTAACTAGAGAAATGTCCATTCGTCGGACGTTGAGACTGGACATTGTTTTGCACTGTTTCCTTGGACGAAGCTATAACGCACATCTCGACTCTCTGCGTGTCAATGTTACGCATTAGGTAGTCAAAACAAACAAATAACTTCGAAACGCAAATAGTTATTGCATATTAAAAATGTTATATGGCATACTTCCTATTCTATGTGTCGCCGATTTATCTTGAAAGTTTGGCGCTCGAGGTTCAAGCCGCTCAAGATTACGTTAATACATATACTAGATTGGTTGTGAGTAAAAGTGTCGTGTAGCTGTGAAGTAACTATATAAACTACATAAACTGTAACACATCAAATCGACCTTTACTGGGCCGTTCACGTCAAGATAAGACGCACTGCTTATGGAAATCGGATATGTCGTTCACCGCCTAGTAGGCGCCAATATCATACTTAGTTGGGAAGTCATCCGTCATTCATGAGGCTCAACTGTGACATAGTCAGTCATATGATACACGCGACATCGTCATGAATGATACACGTGGCTACGTCCGTAATGCGTGTAGCCGGTGTAGTACGTTACTGTCCTCGTGTGAATATGTTACGTCATGACGTTAACTATTATTACGTTTACATAAGCGGAATTTATCAGCTTTTGTTAAGCAAACGTCAACGCATTAAACCATTCACCAAACAAGTAGCAGTCGTACACTGACAACACCTTTAGGGTCATCGTGTCATCCCGATCAACATCGGGACCAGCCTAATCCCTGACCTACAAGGAGACAAGCGCGAATACTCGTAGCTTTTTGGTGCTACCCAGGCACACAACCCGCAGAAGACAAACGACTGACAAAATGCTTCCGTGCCAACCGGGTATGAGTCTAAATACTTCAAATAACTTCCGGGCGGCGATCAATCCGTGTGTTTTGTCTTGCGCCTGGCAGGCAGTGACGGTTCTGGTGAGTATCACGACTAAATAATAGGCACCTTTGGACTGATTTGAGGTCATTATAACCCAGTTAGCAGCTTCCGTATTCCGTGGGGCAATTAATCATTTTAATGCATTTAAAGCCGCGCTAAGACAAGACAGGGAGTGGTGCAGAAAGTGTTGTGGGTCGATCTACGCATGAGCGTGTAGTCGCTGCCCACTCATTGTAAGGTCTTTACTAATGCTGTAAAATGCCTGTACAGAGAGCGTTGTTGTGTATGTAAACGGATAGCCTTCGTTGAGTCACGACTGATACGAAGTAGGCGACCATGTAATCCATAGATATATTGAGACGCAGCCACAAATGTGTGGCCACCCACTTGTCACAGACTTTTGTTTGATCTGTGTTGAATGAACACCACCACACCAACGATCACACGTACAACACACACAGGCATACGAAGTAGACTCGACATATAAATACGCATGTGCGCACACACACACTCACCCACACACACACGCATGCACACACACACAAGCACACACTCACTCACTCACACAGGCACGCACGCACGTACACACACACCCATACACATACATACACACACATAATCACTCACTCAGTCATTCACTCGCACACGCACACACATTTACTCACACACATACACACGCACGCACGCACACCCACACACGCACACACGCACACGCACACGCACATACAAACACACTCACACACACACACGCATGCACGCACGCACACACACACACACACGCACGCACACGCACACACGCACACGCACACGCACACGCACACGCACACGCACACGCACACGCACACGCACACGCACACGCACACGCACACGCACACGCACACGCACATACAAACACACTCACACACACACACACACACGCACACACACACACGCACACACACACACACACACACCACACACCACACACACACATCCGCACACACGCACTCACGCACACACACACACACACACACACGCACACACGCACGCACACACACACACACACACACACACACACACACACACACACACTACACACAATCCGCGCGATTATATAACAACCTGCCCTTGTCAGTAGTTAGCCACTGACCCTCTATACTCTATAACCTACACATCTATTCACCTGTCGCCAGCTCACACGAAAGGCTACTTACGTTTCGCGATCCCGTCCACTCGCTGAACTAGTCCTGTCCGTCTTCAACCGCGTTCCACGGCAACACTTCCTCGTGTGCGTAACGAGCGAACCTCAGCGCGAGTTCAGTTCCTGCTTGACACCCGTGGCGCCTCCACGTCCCCGCCTGCTCAGTTCTCTATACGCCGGCACGGAGCTGTCAATGCACGCTTCACCTTCGCCAACACCCAGCGACCGCAGTGTTTATGCGCTAGCGCCGACGAGACGACAAACAGCAGCCGGGATCCACCGAATGTATCACTCAACCGTGACGGAGTCAGCCAAGCGAGACCACGACCTGCGGTGCGGTGTGTTCGCTCGGCGAAATGACGGAAATAAATGCGCGTTCCTTCAGTCAATCAGCACAAACTCGCCTCCGCCGACGCCTACATCGGTATGGATACGACGGCGCCTATAATCAATGACGCGTGTCGAGATGGTCACGTGGTCCGCATGCACCGAACTCGCTCGATATGTACGCGCCGCGGAAGACCGGTGAAACCGTAGGTGATTAGTTCATCTAGGGGACATCTCTTGTTAATTAGAAACGTAATAATGTGCAGCAAACTCGCGCTTTCTGTGTTGGCAGTAAACAAAGAATGACAAACGAATAACATAAAACGCATGTATTATTAATCATAATAGCCGCGTGCATAAGAAAACAGACGTGGACACATTATTACTAATACATTTTGCATTGCCCGTAGGGCTATGTTTAAGAGACGGAGAGAAATGATTAAAAATTTATTTCTAAACATGATATATCTTCAGTCAACTCACGAATGGCACGTGCCATCTGCCATTGCCCGGGTCGGTTTTAGGATGCTTCCTTTTTGGTCTGTCTTCGGCAACCTTCTACATATTTTTTTAAATATTGGTACGCTTCCTGAAAATATTACATGCATGCCTGTACACATCCACCTATTCAGCCGTGCGCTGCGCTGAATGTGTGTATACATGCATGCATGTAATAATACACATTCAGGCATGCAATTATTGCAAGTACGAATATATGCACTTACGTACGAATGTATGTAACGCATGTGTACATGCGTGCGTGTATTTTCTCGTGTGTCCGTGTGTGCGCGCGAGTGTGCGTATATGTGGGGAGTTTGGTGTGTAGCTGTGCTTGTGCATGTGTTGTCCGTACGTACGTGCTTGTATGTGCGCGAGTACATTGCGTGTTTTCTGTCTGCATTTACGTGTGTGTTTGCGTGTCTATAAAAAGGTGCTGTCTACTGCGTATATCACAATGTTCACAACTTTGTAGTTGTTTTGCTTTATATTCACTAGTTACTCGTGTTATGAATACAGTCTATGTTCAAGTGCATTTTACTTTTTAATCACATTATTTGACGAGCCAACTATTTGAATGTCGCAGCATGCCAGCATCAATAACTGGTTCTAGGTTCTCGTAACAATGTCACCACGTACATATGTACGTCTGCCCAACATTCAAATTGCTTGTGATTTACGCGAATCTCTTGATAAGTTCTCAAAGTTCTCTTGTTCGAAGCGCCAGTCGCATTCAATGTCACCAGTTGTCTACACATAAGCGACCGCCACGGCGCATCCGTCACATCCTCTGTGGATCGGGACATCTGTGTCCCAGCGTCACCGATGATGTCCTAGGCCATGTCGCAACTGATGTCTTCGACACAGAACGGTGTGCGGCACACATCAATCAGATTGATTGAGGTACGACGATGCCATTATTGTCACTTAGAGACGCCGTCGGGCAGTCGTTCCAACCAGAACACTGACTTATGTGACAGCGTGCAATCGTGAAACGCCGCCCGACACAATGCCGCGTGAAGGAGAACAATAGTTCGCCAGGGCCCTCGCTTCAGGCGCAGTAGTGACATGATAATCATGTAAGGTGACGACCATTACTGGGCCCTGCACAGCGATTGACTCATAACTGTTGTTACACGGAGACTGCCCCTTCCAGTCTCACATTGCGGAGACTGGCGTGTTCAGTCTCATATCGCGGAGACTGGCGCGTTCAGTCTCACACCGGGGAGACTGGCCCGTTCAGTCTCACACTACGGATACTGGCCCGTTCAGTCTCACACTGCGGAGACTGGCCCGTTCAGTCTCACACTGCGGAGACTGGCCCGTTCAGTTTCACACTACGGAGACTGGCCCGTTCAGTCTCACACTACGGAGACTGGCCCGTTCAGTCTCACACTGCGGAGACTGGCCCGTTCAGTCTCACACTGCGGAGACTGGCCCGTTCAGTCTCACACTACGGAGACTGGCCCGTTCAGTCTCACACCGCGGATACTGACCCGTTCAGTCTCACACCGCGGAGACTGACCCGTTCAGTCTCACACCGCGGAGACTGACCCGTTCAGTCTCACACCGCGGAGACTGACCCGTTCAGTCTCACACCGCGGAGACTGACCCGTTCAGTCTCACACCGCGGAGACTGACCCGTTCAGTCTCACACTGCGGAGACTGACCCGTTCAGTCTCACACCGCGGAGACTGACCCGTTCAGTCTCACATGCGGAGACTGGCCCGTTCAGTCTCACACCGCGGATACTGACCCGTTCAGTCTCACACCGCGGAGACTGACCCGTTTAGTCTCACACCGCGGAGACTGACCCGTTCAGTCTCACACTGCGGAGACTGACCCGTTCAGTCTCACACCGCGGAGACTGACCCGTTCAGTCTCACATGCGGAGACTGACCCGTTTAGTCTCACACCGCGGAGACTGACCCGTTCAGTCTCACACTGCGGAGACTGACCCGTTTAGTCTCACACTGCGGAGACTGGCCCGTTCAGTCTCACACCGCGGAGACTGGCGCGTTCAGTCTCACACCGCGAGTCGTGGGTTGGCCAGCTCTCTTCTCCTAAACACCGTTTCTGATAAATTCTTTTTGTTAAAAACCCACTGTATGTATATTTTGTATGATTACTAGTCTAACATTTATCTTTTTAGTAACGATAGACTAATTTGACTAGTGTGTTTTCGTTTATGCAAGTTAAATAAATATTCGTTTATATTAGCCAACGCAGTGGCTCCAAAGCCGTCGATTTTCTGTTTGTTTTCATGTTTCCGTCTTGTAACGATTTTTGTTTTGTATATTTGCGATAAATTAAAAAATTCCGTTCCATAAACATTTAAAAAGCGACCTTTCGTTTTAAAATGAATTCAAGCGGTGCATTTAACACTGCATTAAGCTAACATTTAGTGTACGTATACATTGTTACTTGTTAAAAAAAATTAATAGTGTCCTTCGGATTGTTTTAATATTATAATGTGCAGAAGTTCGAATGTTCGGTCTCGAGTCATTGATACGCCGCACACGACCAGAATGCTGTATTCAGATTCTCTATTGTAGTATTGAGTGAACCTTAGTCGAAATAAACATGCCATTGTTAATCAGGTTATGATGACATTCTTCCGTCTGCGAAGCTGACACACTCCGTACAAAACAGAGTAGCGTGTTGAGATGCCCTGATGCTGTTTCTTTGTGATTTGTACTTTAGCATCGAAGAAAACTCAACAAGAATTCCAATCGAGCCGCTGAATAATTGTTTATTATATGTATGTGCTTGCTTGCGTGCGTGCGTGCGTGCGTGTGTGTGTGTGTGTGCGTGTTTGTTTGTGTGCGTGCTTGCGTGCGTGTGCGTGTGCGTGTGCGTATACGTATATGTGTGTGTGTGTATATATATATATATATATATATATATATATATATATATATATATATATATATATATATGTGTGTGTGTGTGTGTGTGTGTATGTATGTATGTATGTATGTATGTATGTATATATATATATATGTGTGTGTATGTATGTATGTATGTATGTATGTATGTATGTATGTATGTATGTATGTATGAATGTATGTGTGTATGTATTTGTGTGTGTGTGTGTAAGTGTGTATGTATAAATGTATGTATGTACGTACGTACGTACGTATGTATGTATGTATGTATTTGTGTGTGTATGTATGTATGCATTTGTGTGTATGTCTCTGTGTATCAGTGCGTGTATCAGTGCGTATGTCAGTGCGTGTGTACGTGCGTGGGTGTGTGTGTGCGTGTGCGTGCGCGTAAGTGTATACCAACATATAGGTATATAATATCTACAGAACGTAAACAATGAATTGAAGTCAACACTCCCGTATTAGACATACTCTTCCCCCTCCCCGCCTTCCGATATTGGGTCGTGCTAAACAACCCACCGAAGTGCAGATTTGCCCCTTAAAGTAATTACCCTCTCTGGTGCAATTGGATGTTTGTGCCCCCAGACCCTAGTAACAGCCAAATTATAAATATGTTATATGCAATAAAGTGAGATAACCAACGTAATTTTGTTTCTACAGATTACGATTTGACCCAACCCACACATGGACCGACGCTTCGAATCATCCAATCGCAAGGGAGAATAACCAACGGCAAGACAGGTGGAGTCACCTGGCGGATATTGTTGAGAACACACTAGAAATAATTGTATAAGAATGTGGAAGTTAAAAACCCAGTGAAACCCAAGGCTGTGAGAATTAACTTATGCGTGACGAATCTTGCTCCTTAGCAGCATTTCAAAGATGCTTTGAATCCGTTGTATTGTTGTCTAGCGCTTTAGGCCAGGGATCCGCAATCCCTGGCCCGCGGGCGTCCGGAGTGCCCCGAGGCACCGTCCTAGGACCTCTTCCTTTCCTTTCGTACATTAATGATCTTCTAGATGTCGTAAGCTACTCTTGTACCAAGTTGTTCGCAGACGACTGCCTCCTCTTTAAGAGCGTCACTACTCAGTGAGACCAGCGGGCTCTCAAGTCACATCTGTCGTCACTGGAACAGTGGGAGAAGGACTGGCAGATGGAATTTAATCCAAGAAAGTGCAGTCATCAGAGTAATGCCAAAGAAAACCAAACTGACCCGTAACACATCGTACGCTATCCATAACAAAGTGCTAGAAACATCCGACACAAGTAGACACCTTGGCGTCTCAATCACCGATAACCTACCATGGTCAAGACATACTGCAATAGCGGCAGGGAAGGCAAACAAAGGCCTTGGTTTCCTGCGACGTAACATCAATGACTGCTCAACCAAGGTCAAGGCCATTTCCTACACCACCATGGTACGGCCCATTATGGAACATGCTTCTGCTGCTTGGGATCCCCAGCTTCAGAAAGACATCAGCCAACTAGAGAGAGTAAAGCGACGAGCAGCAAGATTCTGCTGCTGCGACTACACAAACAGAACACTGGGATGTGTTGATGACATGCTGAAGGTGCTAACCTGGGAAAGCCTGGAAACGAGGAGAAAGAACAACCGCCTAAGTCGCCTTCACAAAATCAACACCGGTCATGTTGACATCACCTTAGACCAGTACCTCCAACGGAGTGACCCCAGAACGCGGGGAGCCCAGCGTTTCCGACATGCAAGGGCAGACCACCCAGCCCTTTACCATTCATTTTTTCATGCAACCCTTAGACAGTGGAATAGGCTCCCGACAAGCCTATCAGCCACCACATGCCCAGAGGCTTTCAGAACTGGCTTTCGGGCCTTAACATCTGCTTTAATGTCTTCATAAGGCTATGTACATCATAATAATAATTTATTTTCAAATCGCCAGAGGTTCGTAGAATAACTTTATTAACGTTTTAATATAAATTTTGTTTTTATATTAACTGTTTTAAGAGAACACACACCACCCCCACCCCAAGCGCACAAGCTTCGATTGGACCTTTAACGCCCTGAAAGGGCCCAGTCCAGTATATGGAAGAAGAAGAAGAAGAAGAATTTGGCCCGCGAACAGTTTTCAATTGGCCCGCGAAACATTCTAAATAATAGGAAATACTGAAAAATGGGAACATAAATATTGAGTTATTGGTTTCAACTCCATTGTTGAATATAGATAGCGAGAGCTGATTTAAGGTAGGCTGCAGTGGTAGCGATTTGTAAAATGTGTGTTTGTCCGAAACAATACAGTACGTTGACGTTATTTTTAGATTAGTGCCACAGCCAAATATGAAAAGCTGAATTACAAAAAAAAAAGTTATTTTGAATAACGCAATGACAAAAAAGCATGAACTTATGCCATCTAGAGGTCTTTACCAGAATGATGCTTACTATCCATGAGACTTATCTCGCTTAACCGACTGTCGGTGATCTGGTGATTTTGCCGGCTTTTGAATATTATCCGTGTGTGGCAAAACAATGCTGCCACCTCACGGATACTGATTAATCTTGCCGTAATTCTTATTTTATAAATAACTTTTCATAGGATATATTGTAAAACTATATCATTTTTTTAATGTTTATTTCATAGTTGGCCTGAGAGCCAATCAGTGTCTCTACTGTAATCGTGGGTAAGGCAGGTCTGGCAATTACAACGAAAGCCCATTAATACGCCAGGCAGAGTTGAGTGGCTGAAAAGTGCTGCCACCTCACGGAGCCTGGGTAATCGAGGCTACCATGAGCCTGGAAGAGACGAATAAAATACGGAACGTCTGCGCAACGGGAAAGTATGCGCACGACGTATGTGCACTGACCATTATTAGTGGGAAGTCACTTTGGCAGTATAATATATTACGATAAAAAAAACAGGTGAATTGTACGTAGGTAGTCATTCACGTGTTACACGCATGCGCGTGTGCGGGAGTGGGCGCGCATATGTGCATGCGTGTGTGCGTACGTGCATACATGGGGAGCGCGAATCGCATTTCAACAACACTACTGCAGCTACAAAGGTAACACCACACGTAGGAACATTATAATTGTATTCAACTTGACGACAGATACAAAAATAAAAAGGCAACAGTTTTTTTTTATCGTAAACGCTTCACAAAGCTATCAGCTGTAAATCGGTTCGTTTAACGTCAGATAAAAAAATAAAAAAGCAACAGTTATTTCGTTGTAAACGTTTCAACGATGTCACCAGTAAATCGTTCCATTTTATAGCACGTTTGCTACGT